>OZ034969.1:39449200-39916700 GCA_964030785.1 Siderastrea siderea | reverse complement strand
TTCACTTCACACAACAATACTGTACAAAAGCAGAAGAATAAAGAATGAAGCAAAACAATAAGAAATTTAAGAATGCTTTGCATAAATTTGTCGGAGTATTGGACAAGTATGGAAGTGCAAGGGCGTAAAAGCAGCTTTGAATTCTCCCTGTCTCCCTTGAGCAAGTGTATTAGGTTGTGTAAACACAAATCAATCATTTCCTATTTCGTTTTACAATCATTTCCTATTTTGTTTTACTTGTAAAGAGAGTGAAATGCAATGTCATACCTGTCTTGCACAAAACAGGGTAAGCTACCAATAAAAGCATGCATTATTATGGTAAGTCTTTACAACACCTCTGCACTAATGCACACCTGTCCCACTGGACCCAGTTTTTCAAAGCCAAATTACTTAAACTAGAATTAGAGAGGCTCTTCTGTACTTCTGAGATTATCAATAATGGCCGTTTTTATGCTAGAGATGTTAAAGTCGTCTAGACGTATTTAACGTCTCAGACGTTAATGTCGCCTGGTATAAAAACGGGACGTATTAAAGTTGGCGACCAAATGGGAAAAAAACAAGGTTTTCTAAGAAAAAAGACTGGGTTCTATTCTCGGAAGACACTAGGACGCGACTAAACTCGGAGGCAAATCAGTTAAAGTGTGCGAAACAACAAATCCACCTACATGTAAACACGGCGGAGACTTTGCTTAACTGCTTCGCAGTTTCTGAAGTCTTGTTCTCGACGTCTTCAAAAAATAAAAGACATGAAAATGCAAATGTTTTTAAAAAGGCAAAATCAGTCAAGGAAGCGGTTTTTGGAAGACGCACTTGGCTTGTGCGTTGTGGCCAACAAGAGAGAAAGGAAGGAAAGAAGTGGAGATGAACAGAGGGATTCTTCGTGGTAGAGAAACGGCTACCTAAATTGGAACGATAAAGCGCTTTAGGGCTAAATTCGTCCCAGTTAAGGTCGTCTTGTTTTTATACTAGACGACGTTACGTTAAAGTCGTCTGTTAAGTGCGACGTTCAGTCGCACTTAACAGAAGACGTTAATATCGTCAGACATAAAAGTCGTCTGACTTATATTCCGTTTTTATACTAGAGGTTAATGTCGTCTCGAGACGATATTAACGTCTAAGACGACATTAACGTCTCTAGCATAAAAACGGCCAATGACAGTTTTTTTTGTCCAACATTTTTGACAAATGAGACATAATTGCCTTTTTTAAAACTTTCAAACCTTCATTACCTTTGCACATGGTACTCAGCTTTGAATAACTGGGTCCTGGGAGTAGAGTTTTGCCCAAAGCCAACTCCTACCAAGTGAAAAATGAAGAAAGTACCTTGTGATTCAATCCAGGTGATGAGGCAATTAGAAAAAAAAATTAATTACATAATACCTAAGATTAAAACATAAAATGCTACCATTAAAGGTGGCAGAAACAGTCCAACAATGTTTAAAACATAACCTTCTTTTTCAAGTTGAAGAGCAGCTAAACCCAAAACATTCACGAAAAGGAGTTCTGACACTTTCAAGTCAACATTTAATGATTTCAATGTCAATATCAATAAATTTTTGTTTTATAGGTTAAGCTCAGTTAGTAGTGTGAGATTTAAGAGAGGGAGGCTTGATTAGCTGCCAGATCACCTTCAGGGTATTAAAACAACTGATATTGTTATGAGGCTCTGCTCAACAAAGTCACCTTATCTCAACTGAGGTGAAAATGTCATTGAGTTGGAAAGTTGTTTAACCTTGTCTCCTACACCTTACTCCTAACTTGTGTGGTTGCTAAAGGACCTGTATCAAGGATAGTGCCTCCTTTTGTTATTGCGCATGTGTTCCATGTCATCTCATGTTGGTCTGAGTCGACACAAATGCTCATTAATACAGAAGTATTTTTGTGCAGTTTGTGACCTTGTGTGAAAAGCAGATTTCACCAAGGGCTGATGGAATCCCTCCCCACCCCCCCCCACCCCCCCAAAAAAATGGGGGTAAACACACATTGTTGTGTAATTTAATGCTTTTTCCGAATAACGGTTGCTTAATTATGGCTGCAAAATGTGTGGATACCCACAATTTTCTTTTCAGATTCCAGTAGGCCTTGATAAGATCTGCTTTTTCTGCATAGTTACAAACTGTACAAAAATGCCTTGTATTAGAAGGCACTGTCCTTAATTCTCAAAAGAGAGGGAGGGGTATAACTCCTAGAGTGACGTGATCTGTCCATTCACAAGAGCTACCATTATTACAGTGGTGTTGTTCCAAATGCATACCACATTTTCTGGAATGACGACTGTAACCAACCCCAATGACATGCTAGGTCTTTTAGTGTAACTACAAACTCATTTAGTCACACAAGACTTGGAACACAATCACCATTCAACCATTCAGGTAGCATTTAAGGTTTTTTGTTGTGTAGGTTCCTTACTGTAAACCATTCAGTATCTGGATTCTAAGATTTTTTCGCACTTAATTGTCATCAATAGCCAGCTGAACAGTGCCCATCTGTGGTTGTCCCATCTTATGTTCCATACTCGGATGATGTTCATAATCATAGTCAATGTGTACGAAGGCTCTTTCTACCTCAGAGTAACTCTCCAGTTTGTTTTGAAGAGATTCACCAATGTCATGAGCCTCCTGCAGGCTCATATCTGCAGGCAAAACAATATGGGCCTCTACAAGAATGTTATAGCCAAAATGATAGGCTCGTAGAGTGTCAATGAACTGAATTCTCCTGTCATGGTTCATACAAACCCACAGAAGTTTCTGTAATATGAATGGACAAGCAGTATGCCCAGTCAAGTCACGGATTTGTTCCCTGCCAGTTCTAAACCAGCCAACAAATATGTAAATACTTATCAAAATAGCACCTACTGGATCTGCATTGCTCCATACTTTATATCCAAGATAACCGAATCCCAAAGCAACAGCATTTGACATGACATCATTTCTGTGATCCTGTGCTAAGACGGTTGTGGATGGACTTTTAATACGTCTACAGTAGAGAAATAAACCCATTTTGACTACAATAGTGGTGCCAATAATGACAATTGTAGCAAGTGAGATATCAGGGTCAGCTGATTGCTCAATCATCTTTGTAACAGATGTGATTATGACCTGTATGGAGGCTACTGCCATGATCACTGCTAACACTATAATACTGATAGGCTCCAAACGTGCTTTTCCTTCAGGATATTCATAGTAGTTGGTGCCTTTGATGGCACGAGTTGTGTACCACACAACAATACCAGAGACCAAATCAACAGCACTGTCTACTAAGCTTGAAATGATTGACATTGAACCAGAAAGATAGGAAGCAACTGCTTTGGCAATAAGTAATGCAGTATTGAATAACAAGCTCATCTTCACTGCAATGGATACTTTTAACTTTCCATCATGTCTTGTAGAGACATCTGACATTGTTCCAAGGTTCTGTGCATTTATTTGTTCAAAAGTAGCCTTAGTTTCTTCCATTTGCTTGTAGTATCTTCTTACATTCTTCTCTGTTGACGATAGCCCTTTTTCCTTTACTGACTTCATAAAACAACAGATTTGATCTGCTGGCTGTGATTGTTTTCTGTCAGATATGGTAGTTTTCTGTGGTGCAATTTCTTCAAGGGTGACACATGAAGAATTTGCGCTAGAAGGACCTACTTCTTTTTGTATGCTGTGTTGAGGATCAAAACCTTCAATCTCCAAAGGAGAACAAATGATGGTATGACATTCATCTCCCATTTTTCTCCAGATTCTTACAAGTAGCAACCTACAAGAAAAGCAAAGACAAGTTAACAACTAATGACAAACAGTGTGATAAACAGGGACTTGAACATTGTCTACATTAATTTGTTGTAGTTACTAAAAGAAGAAAATGAGCTACAATGAGATACATGTACAATGACCTATCAGCTAAAACAGCGACCTACAAGACTACAACAACGTTATTTAGAGCAGGGCATGACAAAGCACATGATATTTTTCAAGCCATTGTTGTGGGTTGTTGTAGCTCACTAAAGTTCTTTAGTATAATTTTAATACTATATTCACCGCACTACCCGGTTAATATAACATTCCAAGGCACAGCTGCTAAGCTAAGTTACTTTTTTCGTGTGTTGTTTGTGAAGTTTTTGCTTTTTTTTTTTTTACTTTTTGATGTCTACATCTCAAAATTATACTGAAACAATTATTCACCTAAGCAAATATTGGCAAATATTTACCACGCCTTCGGCTCAGTAAATATTCACCAATATTTACTTCGCCTTTGGCGAATAATTGTTAAATAGATGGACGTTTCGTATGTTAGCCAGGGTGTTACTAAAGTGCGGAACAGCAGACTGCGGAACCTCTGGAAACGCCGGAACGGGGTATAAAGTTTTGCCTGTGGGAAAAAAACAGGGGTATAACGTTTTGCCTGTGGCGTTAACTGTTTGATTGTTTGTGTTCTGTCAGGTGCTACAATAGCTGCAGTGTATCAAACAGCTCACTTCACAATGCCCCATTATGCCTCATTTCTCTGGGGTGCTGGACAAGCATTTATGGGATTCCTGGTGTCTTACACACGAGTGTTGGTCATGCTCTGATATCAGACTTTGCAAAGACATGGTGCTGCATAGAGAATATTACACGGCAGCGCGAAGACATGAATTTTATTTTCGAGTGGTAAAAACAATATTTTACGAACGAGCACAGCGAGTGAGTAGAATATTGTTTTTTTACCACGAGAAAATAAAATTCATATCTTCAAGCCACTGTGTAATTTTCTTTTTATTATATAGACAAGAGTATTTTTGCACAAACAACAGTGTAAAAGCAAAAAATGACGTCATCGATATCCTCACTAGTGAGGATATGGAAAATACACCACTCAGGTCCCAGATGTAGTTTTGTATGGACTTCACAAGTGGTCTATTTTCCACTAAAACACTCTTGTCTACATAATAAAATATGATGTTCTACTCAACACTTGTCTCTTTGCCATTCTCCTTAGACTTTGTAGGATTGCAGAGATTCTTGCTGCAGTTTTAAGGTCTTTTTGGGTAATTTTATTGTGATTTCAAACTGCTGGGCAGAGCGTAAACAATACAAGCTCATTGCTCACATCGCAGCAAAACCGCAATCAAATCACAATAAAATTGTACAAAAAAAATTGATGGCAGGTTAAACTCTGTTGATTCACTTAATGTTGAAACAAAATTTGCCCTTTTTAGTTCGCAGTTGCTATAGCAACTGAGAACTATTGGGGCTGTGCTGGTGTCGTGTGGAGTTGTGTTAACTTTTTGGCAACAAGCCCACAAAGCCATTCAAAGCAGAATCCTTCGAAGTGTATAAATAGGCAAGCTTTGACGGGCTCTTAACCAAGTTTTGCGCTGTCTCTATGGATGAAGAATTAATGGGAGTGTTTGCAACCTCGAAAATACCGTAGATTTTGATTTGCAAAGACAACGCAGGGAGGAATCGGAAGGAAAAGTTTACTCAGGTGCGTGTTAGGACTTGTTGGTCTTCAGTTTAGGCTCGCGTTCGCCAGCAGGTTAGGAACAGCTGGATGAGGAAAGAAATTGGTTGTTAAGTTTGGTTGCTGTCGAAAAGATTACAAGGAAGTCTTTGTGTGTTGATGTTTCTGATCTACAAGTGCAAACATTTCTTTACGCATAAGTTGACTGTGGGAGATAATTGGTCACAATTAATAAAGTCCACGAAAGGCGATTGTGTACATTTTCATTTGGTACGGTTTAAGTTATAAACTATCGAAAAATCATCCACATCTTACAGAGTTGAAGGCTTTATTTACAGCTTTCAGTTTGAGTTTTATGTGGTTTACTTTGAGCATATATATATGTTGCTCGGAATTATCGGCCAGTCAGGATTTTCCCCATATGAGCGTATTTAATAAATTAAATATTCCATGCATCATTGCCAGAAGAGTCCTGACTCTTTCCTGTTATTGAGCTCTCCAAAATCGACCGTTATTGAAGTGTTTTTGGTTTCTGTTCATGTCAGATTAATTTCGTAGTTCCAACAGTTGAATGTATTCGTGGTTATAACATTGATCTGACGATTTAACTCGTTATTCTGAACTTCCCAAATGATGTTTGTTCTTTTATGATCACCAGAAGGATTCTTGAAATCCTTCTCATTTAGCTGCAAAAATGTTTTGTGTTTTCTTTCGCTTAGCCTTTTAGAACGATCTAATTCGTGAGCTTTTCCTGACACAAAAAGCTATTTAAAAATTTGATTTTCATAATTCAATTAGTAGAATGTTTACATACCGGTAGGTGTAATGTTGGCATGATTTCTGACACGGAAGCATAATTGTCAACCTCAAGTTTTTAAATAAACTCAAACAACGTATATAAACGCAAAAACTAGCCCAATGTCTGTTTCTCTTTAATTATTTAAATATTTAATAATTATAATAATAATGATGATATGCATTTATAGTGCGCAAATTCAACATAGGTTTTCAAATGCCTGTGACAAATATAAATTAAAAAATTAGATAAAAAATAGATTAAAAAATAAAATAAAATATAGATTAAAAATTAATCGACTGAAGCCCTTGTTCACGCGCTTGTGACCAGCCACGTAGATTACTGTAATGGATCGCTTTATGCTAACCCTTATTTGTGTAAGCTTAGGGGCAAATCCATGGATCACTTTAAAAGTAATTAAAATAACCTTAAAATCAATACGAGACTTAATAGGTAACCAGTGTAGTTCAAATAGGAATGGCGATGTGTGGCAGAACTTAGGTGCTCGAAAAACCAGTCTAGCTGCATTTGCAACAACACTATTAGTAACACTGTAATCATGGTAGCTCTTGTGAATGGACAGGGGTATATTGGTTATAGCCCTAAACTATAGCTAAATTTGCAGCTCTCAGTGCACTGCTTGTTGTCAGATATCAACTTGAACCTTACAGTACAAAGGGAAAATGTTCCAAAAGTTGGAGAGGTGGTAAATCAAGTCTCATATAGGAGGGGGATTCAATTTCTCTTAGGCCTTCAATGTGCAGATCTTTCCAAGATCTTCCAGTTGTGCAAATTTCACTCAAATTGACCAAATATTGAGCATGTAATGGCATCTTGTGCCATATGGCACTCTTGAGCATTAAAGTGATAAGCTTGCATTCCACTAAAATGACCCACTAACGCGAGTAAACACAAAGTCGGGGGACGGCGAAGGCCGCGTGGCCAAGTGGTTAGGGGGCTGGACTTGTAATCTGGAGGTCCCGGGTTCAAGTCCTCCGTCACACTTGTAAATAGCCAACTGGTAAGCCTCCCACCAGCTGGGGTTTTTAAAATGTTTGTTTCATTTGTCATTTGTCATGTCAGAGGTTTAAAGCGTCTCCAATTAGCACTGCCTAATAAATACTCTGACACTTAAATAAAGTTATTATTATTAAGAGCCACACACAAAATAATAATTATTATTGTAAAAGCACTATTTGTTTGTCTGTCCCCAATATAAAATTTATGCCCTATGTAGGGCAGGGTAGGGGGAGATCTGGAATGCAACTAGTGATTACAGGCTCTAAAGTGGGTTTTAACAGCACAGCCTCCTACATTTTGTAGTCCTCATCTGTTGTTAAACCTCATCCTAAATTGTCATCAATAGCCAGCTGAACAGAGCCCATCTGTGGTTGTCCCATCTTATGTTCCATACTTGGATGATGTTCATAATCATAGTCAATGTGTACGAAGGCTCTTTCTACCTCAGAGTAACTCTCCAGTTTGTTTTGAAGAGATTCACCAATGTCATGAGCCTCCTGCAGGCTCATATCTGGAGGCAAAACAATATGGGCCTCTACAAGAGTGTTATAGCCAAAATGATAGGCTCGTAGAGTGTCAATGAACTGAATTCTCCTGTCATGGTTCATACAAACCCACAGAAGTTTCTGTAATATGAATGGACAAGCAGTATGCCCAGTCAAGTCACGGATTTGTTCCCTGCCAGTTCTAAACCAGCCAACAAATATGTAAATACTTATTAAAATAGCACCTACTGGATCTGCATTGCTCCATACTTTATATCCAAGATAACCAAATCCCAAAGCAACAGCATTTGACATGACATCATTTCTGTGATCCTGTGCTAAGACGGTTGTGGATGGACTTTTAATACGTCTACAGTAGAGAAATAAACCCATTTTGACTACAATAGTGGCGCCAATAATGACAATTGTAGCAAGTGAGATATCAGGGTCAGCTGATTGCTCAATGATCTTTGTAACAGATGTGATAATGACCTGTATGGAGGCTACTGCCATGATCACTGCTAACACTATAATACTGATAGGCTCCAAACGTGTTTTTCCTTCAGGATACTCATAGTAGTTGGTGCCTTTGATGGCACGAGTTGTGTACCACACAACAATACCAGAGACCAAATCAACAGCACTGTCTACTAAGCTTGAAATGATTGACATTGAGCCAGAAAGATAGGAAGCAACTGCTTTGGCAATAAGTAATGCAGTATTGAATAACAAGCTCATCTTCACTGCAATGGATACTTTTAACTTTCCATCATGTCTTGTAGAGATATCTGACATTGTTCCAAGGTTCTGTGCATTTATTTGTGCAAAAGTAGCTTTAGTTTCTTCCATTTGCTTGTAGTATCTTCTTACATTCTTCTCTGTTGACGATAGCCCTTTTTCCTTCATTGACTTCATAAAACAACAGATTCGATCTGCTGGACGTGATTGTTTTCTGTCAGATATGGTATTTTTCTGCGGTGCATGACACGACATGGCACATGAAGATGCCCTGGAAGGACCTACTTCTTTTTGTATGCTGAGTTGAGGATCAAAACTTTCAATTTCCAAAGAGGAACAAATGATGGTAGGACTTTCATCTCCCATTTTTTCTCCAGATTCTTACAACTAGCAACTTACAAAAAAGTAAAGACAAGTTAACAACTAATGACAAACAGTGTGGAAATAAAAGAGAATGTTACTGTGAGGAACTGACTTGAAGATTGACCACATTATTTTGTTGTAGTTACTAAAAGAAGAACATAGGCATGCATTGCGTGCTTGACCTATGTTGAAAAGACAAGTCTTATTCTAGTTCATTTGTGTTTTTTAAGACATACTCTGAGGACAAAACAACACATGCTATCATTCTCAACAATTTGAGGACAGCCATGGTCAGGATTGAAGATGAAAAGAGGGCAAAGGTCAGTGTTTTTTAAAAACAAATTTTCATGCCATATGTTCCTGTATTTGATAAAACCAAGGAAGAAATCTTTTTCAGTTGGAAAATCTGTTGGAATGAATGATATAAATCATGGACACAACTTCGTAAACTGAAACTTAACCGTATTATGAGAAGAGAAAACAGGTTAAAAAACCTACAGACACGCTTGATTGAACAAACTAATTTATGCAAATCGGAGACTAACGCTTCAAAATTATACTTTTAATACTTTAATTTCATGTGCCTATCACATGGACAACAAATCACACATGCCGAACAAATTCGCATAAGTGTTTCTTCTATTAAAAGAAAAAAAAGCTTTGTTGGCCAAAATTAGCCAAAATGTTGCTCAGCATAATAATAACCATGGAAGTTCACAGCCACAAGATTAAGTACTGCTTCACCGAGCCCCCAATCACTCTATGCAAATTCACTCTCCGCTTCAACCAAAGGTCACCTTCTTGACAATTAAATTATCTTAAACACTTTGCCATGAATTTCATATTACCAAACAAAGTTGTTTTTAATGTCACTGTTTTGCATAATATAATTTAACAATGATACAAGGATGTAACGCAACCCGTGACTGTGACACGGCAAAATAAACAACAACAGTATGGCGTAATAGGGGGACGCAGCCCTGTGGCAGGTTATTAGCGACTTCGAGTTATGCGCACCAAGTAAAGCCTCACTTATCCCCCCACACCGTGGGGGTTAGGACAAGAGTATTGGCAGAGCCTTTCTTATCTCCCCAGCCTGCACGGGCTGGATCGGACAAGATTAAGGCAAAGGTATAAAATGACAAGACACAAGCAATGTCAAAAGCTTGGGGTAAGTTGCAACGCAGACTTAACCGAACCACAAGGAGTGACCCCAGTTTAATGAGCAAAAACAACAAAATGACCCTTCTCCAAAGGGAGGGAGGGTGGGTAAACGAAATTGTTACAAATGTTGCTTTTGTGCAAGACTGCCAAGGTAATGCACTTGGATAATGTTCTGCTGCTTATATAGCAAGACAGTGTCTCAGAGTTCGGCCAATAGATAAAGTTGTACTATAAGCAAAGTAGACACAACGTGGCGAACTACTAGCGATGAATAGAGCTAACAAAATAAGAACCAATGCGAACAAGGCTAAGATACATTTGTAGACTACGAAAAACAAGGTATTGGTCACGATTTTAGACATGAAAGACTTTTATTCTAGCTACATGAATAGGGAGTATTCATTTATGAATAAAGCCTTCATTGCTATTTGTTTTTGGCAAAGCCTGCCTGACCTACCACCCCTAGGGCTTCACGTTCCATTAACTGCGTTTTACCGCTTGGTAAAGGCGGAATAAAAACCTTGCAAAGTTCAATCAAAAATATCTACATCAAGCACAGATACAATCGTTTCAACCACCATCTTGCTCAATGATACATAACGGAAACAGCTGTTTCAAAACTCAAACACTGACCACTTATCGCATTAAGCCTATCATAGAAGAACAAATTAAATTACAGTATCTCATAAACAAGTCTGTTTTTCACGTTCCACCATTGGCCTCGAGAAAGTTCAACATTGCCTTCCTTTACAACAGTTTTTGGAATTTACCATCCGTTCCACCACACAAACCCTTTACTCAAAATATAATATTCCAGAGGAAAAAGTATAAAAGCACATTTGGGCTGATCTTATCCATCCCAATGTACATTCAACATGGTTGATTAGCTTAACTTTGTCTGACCTTCAGCTTCAGTAAGCAGATTATAACCAGCTTTTTCATTGGTAGAATGTACTCTTAGTATAGTAGCCTTAATCTGATTGGTGTACATAGTTGCCACATAAAATACCTCGGGGGCACACTCCTATGTGAAAGGCGCCGGGATGTTTGTCATCTTGCTTCCTCCATCTGTTTTAGAATGGCTTAAAATTCAAATTTTTCGACAAGCATCCCCACCCGTCTCACATGGGACACTATCCGGATCATAAATGCATACATACATACTTACATAAATACAAACTAAATAAATATGTACATAAATACATAAATAGAAACAAACATAGAAAGTGACAATCTACAGTCTAAGACCTAGATATTTTCAACATGGGTAAAAAAAAATGGCCGTTGACAAAACCAGGATCAGACCGAATCGGACCGGATCGGATTGGATTGGATCGGACTGACAAAATCTGGATTGGATCGGACTGGACTCACAAAACTTGGATCGGGTCGAATTCTATTAAACACACCCATATCTACTTATTGAAAGTAGGAGCATTTCAAATTCTCATTAAAAATGGTCAAGTGGTATCTCTGGATCAAGATGACAAAGAGAGATCAAGAAAGTGATTGCCATTGCACTCTTTTTGCTTTTTCTTTCTCCATTCTGTGGTTAAGACTGACTGTTTATTGTTATGCATTTAAACTACTTCATTGAACGATCACGTTTTTCTAGAGAGAGAGAGAGAGAGATCCAAGTGGAAAGACAAAGAGGAATAGAGCCTAAAGTAACAATGATCGCGTCTTTGCCGTCCTTTACTTGAACTTTAGCTATTAATGAATCGACCTGTAAACCATCTGTCAGTAAGGTTTTCTATATCTCCAAGAAATTGAAGAAATTGGTCATATGACTGAATGACTTACGCCCCTTCCAAAAATCAGTGACAAAAATAAGATTAGTAAGGACAAAAAATTTCAGTTTGAGACCCTGTTTTGTCATATGACAACTAATGAAATTTTGCATTTGAACCGTGTCTTTGGTTTACGGTAAATCACATTTTTAAAATGAAACAGAAAAAGGCTAACTTATTCTTTTATACAATGTGGATGAATAGTTGTGTTCACTGTAACGTCTTTGAAACTTTTTGCATGCAAAAGCTTGCAAAACTAATACAATTTGATTAGACACTTCGATTGTAAATATGGAAATGAAACTATAATGCTTCTGAATAAACACGGCTGTCACTTGAAAAGAAACTTCGAGTATACTGTCATTACTTGAAAGGGATTTTCCAGAAAACCTGGAACAAAATCAATAATCAAACCTACATTAACGTTAGAAAGCAAACAAACAGATTGTTTTCTTATACAGTGATAGCTTGCACTGTTCAATAGGTCTAAAGTACCGTTAATTACTATTCTATACTTATTACCTTAGTAGGTCACATTTTTTTCTTTCAGTTTTGATAAGGTGAAATAAATCCTTTTGCTCAAACTTGCTCAATTTTTGTCATGCGGGCTTACTGCGAACACTAAACCATTGTGTGAATCAGGCTATTGTAATTGTCGGCACAGATCTCATATTCCACCATTCTAGAATCTGGACAAAAAACGAAAGCAGGTATCCTTGTCACACCGCCATTCTAGGAGCTTTAAGTTCCGTTTTATTACCCTCTGTGAGGTAGCTATGGTTACATTCTAAAAACCTTGTAATCATATGTACATGGTTCAAGTTCCAAGTAAAGAATGAGAAAGATGCGAGTTACCTTGATATCATTGTTACTTTATAGTCAATTTGGTACTGACTTAATTGTACATACTCTGCCACACGCTATTGAAGTTTCCTCTTCATAATGCAGTAGTTGAAGTAATGAAGCAGTTCACAGAGTGTAAAACCATAACAATAAACAAAAAGTCTTCACGACAGAATGCAGAAGAAAAAGTAAAAACAGTGCAATGGCAATCACTTTCTTGGCAATTTGAAATGCGTCTACTTTCAATGAGTGGATATGAGTTTCTTTAATAGAATTCGACCCAATCCAGGTTTTGTGAGTCCAGTCCGATCCCATCCAGATTTTGTCAACGGCCAACAATAATGAGCTACAACGAGCTTCAATGAGCTTTGTGTACAATGACCTGTCAGCTAAAACGGCGACTTACAAGACTACAACAACGTTATTTAAAGTAGGGCATGACAATGCACATGACGCTTTTCATGCACATTGTTGTGGGTTGTCTTAGCTTACTAAAGTTCTTTATAAGTCATTATTGGTCGTTGTAGGTTGTTAGAGCTTGTTGTAGAGCTCTTTGCAGCTCATTGCAACTTTTATATTAGAGGTCACTTCTTCTTCGAGTAACTACTTACCTTTTGTCCTGAATCAGTCAGTATTAAGAACAAGAAACTTTGGATTTACCAACTGAGTTGATAAGCAAATTGGCTACCGTTAAGAAATTGAAAGCTGACGTTTCGAGCGTTCGCTTCTCGTCAGAGCAACTGAAAAACAACATCTTTTTCGACTGATAACGAGAAAATCTGGTTTTTTAAAAAACTAATTGATCACAACAGTTTTTACTGCTAAACTTGCATTAATTGAAGAATCGAATGCTGAGCCGGGTCATCAATTTGTGCAACTAATAGATGACCAAATAGACATTCCGGTAGAACGAGCCACTAAGACTATAAAAACAACTGGCAAGCCACCGAGCCACCTGAAAAAAATATACCTAGAAAATTGGCCCTGTATTCTGTAGTTATGCCCACATTTCACACACCCAAAGTAACGAGGATTTTGACGAGCAAAAAACAAGAACGTGTACGCCTAATAAAACGTAGCAATATTAAAGCTTACAAACCAGTACAAACGCACCACGTAAACTGGTACAATACACAAGGCTTCCTTCACCAGTAACAAGAATCCAAAGACCGTCAAACTATCGTTCCTGTTGCCTGCCGTTTCCTACTACATCTGAAATTGCGCTTCGGTTTGATCGTTGTCCCTTTGTGTGCTGTCAAACACGAAGGGGTGGCGCTGACCAAACAGATTGACGGCTGTCATTTAGGAGAATATTATGGGAAAGTCGGCAAATATTATGGGACTTTGCGAAGTCTCTGATAAAAAGTCTGTGTGGAGGGAGACGGGACGGTTCTCTATGGAATAGAAAACAATGTGGACGCGATGGACGTTCAAGGAACGTTGCATTCGTTTGGTGGTAAGTCGTTCCCGGTCTTAGGTGCACTATAAATGACAGGAGGTTAGAAAATAAATAAATTATGAAAATAATAAATTACGGGCAATAACAAGAGCTAAATTAAGTTTAAAAAAGGAAAAAATCGAATACACTCTCAAGCCAAAAAAAGTGGTTACAGTCTGTAAGGCTGCTTCCTTTATAATTTAAGACAGTATATGATTTAGCGTTAATTGCCTCGCTTGCAATTGATAACAGGTTCCATGCCCTCATCCCTGAATAACTGTAAGGTAATCGTATATACACAGGTGACCCAAGCTAACAGTGTGAGCGTGGTGATAAATATAAGGATTTGTATGTGTAATCAAATGGTGACGAGTGAAATTAGGAAATAATTTCACGCGCGTTTTGTCAAAATTCTAATAATTTCCCGAGCCTTTAGGCGAGGGAAATTATTAAAATTTTGACAAAACGCAAGTGAAATTATTTCCTAATTTCACGAGTATACCATTTGATTACCTATTAATATCATGGGAGACAAATTACACTCACAATCGTGGGGTTTTGACTTGTTTATCGCATCGAGAACTCCTTAAGCATTGAAACGGTTTAACGGCTAAAGTTCACATTTTTCTGAGTGAAATAATGAAAAAATCTTGTGACAAGTTTTTACCACGCTTTGAAGATTTCGTGTTTTTTGTGATCGACAGCAAAATACACCAGTCTCTGAATTTTTACTTAAAAGGTACCAAAGCAAATCACTTGGCAAAGGTTATCCGCATTTTATCCAGCAAATTCACTGAATCGTGCACTACGTTGCTCCATCGAGCAAGGCTCAGAAGGCTTCACAAATACATTCAAAATACGCACAGCAAACTTGTTTTAACGAAAGTAAACTTCGGAAGCAAATTTGTATTTAAAAACTGACCTTTATTCCATTCGAAGAAGTGCCCAAATCCACTGAATTACTTCTCTGAGTTCGCGGTCAATCACTCGATCGCTGCAACTGGCTCGCCGTTCAAAAATTTTCGCTGTCACACTATCAAAAATAATCTCTTCTTTTTAACTCGCAGGTGATTTCTGAGAAGTTCAGTCAATTAAAAGTCAATATTTACAGATTACCAATTGTGTCCTCAATGAATATTTCCAGAATTGCTGTAGTTCTGCACAAAACATCTTCATCATTAACCTCAACGCCATCTTGGCGCTGAGCTACAGACCCGTTGCCATGGCAATTTTGTAATTTCACATGTGAAATTATAAATTAACGCTGAAATTTCGCGCCAAAATTAAGGAGTAATTTGTCACCCATGATATTAGTATGGAAATTTAACAAGTCATTTCTAGAATCGCAAAATAATTTGTTTTTTGCAAATAAAGTTCCTTACTTGTTTTAGTTTGTGTCCATTGTGTGTTTCTTGGTTTTGTGTGCTGATTTGAGCTTATTTAAAGCTATTTAACATCGCTCACATACTGTGTAAATAATACTGAAACGTTGAAGGCAGAATCAGTGCAGAATATTAATGAGGGCAAAAGTATGAACAATTTTCTCGTCGAAACTTTACTGGGTTTCAATTTTTTCCCCCTAGAAGCAAAGAAGAATAATGTCCTTACCTTTTGATGCCAGTCAGAGGCAAATTATGTCAATCCCTATGTCACAAATAATCGTAGATAAAGTCAACACGTGTTAAAACGATTCAATTTGACCCGTGGCAGGCATACTGGGGCCACTGAATGCGGCCGAGACTGGGCAGGAGGACAATTTTTATCCCTTGAGCTTTAAATAAGCTGAAATCAGCACACAAAACCAAGAAACACACAATGGACACAAACTAAAACAAGTAAGGAACTTCATTTGTGAAAAACAAATTATTTTACAATTCTAGAAATGATTTGTTAAATTTCCACACTATTTATCACCATGCTCACACCAGGGCTGTCATTAAGAGGCGGTGACCGGGGATTTCCCCCAGCTACTATGAACGTGGCCCCCGGCTACTTACACAGGAAAATAGAAGAAAAATAGAACCAAAAGAAATCCCTAGCTGTTTTTTCCCCCGCCTACTTGTTGTATTTACCCGGGAACTTGAAATCTTAGTGACAACCCTGTCACGCTGTTAGCTTGGGTAACCTATGGTATATATTGTCGTACAGGTGAGAAAAAGATCGTTTCTTATCTGCACAAAAAGCATAACCAACTAAATTTTAGGTTGAGAACAAAGTGTTCATGACACAAAGAGTCTATAGAATTAATTATACACATCTTTATATCTTTCAAAAGGAAAAGAAAAAGGAAACAGTCTTCTCTTACCAGCAGCGGAAGATGGCGCGTAAAACACGTTAAAATAGCCTGTTCCAGGCGTTCAGATAGTGGAGCGCGAGCGAAAAATAAAGCGAGCGAAGGAGCGGGAAAAAAAACGAGGGGAGACTGGGGGAGAGGACGAGGGAACGCCTGTGAAATTAATTTTAAAAAGCCCATGCCACCCACTTTAGACCGCCGACAGCGGCAGAGAAACATGAACCCAAGGTCAGGTCAAAGTAAACAAGAAAGTTATGTAATTATGCTCACCGAAATAGGTTTCTCCCGAGTTTGAAGCGTTGGAAAAGTACTGATGATGCTTTAAGAAATCTGACATGCCGAATGGATATTGCAAAATTTTCTGCGATACGGAAACGCAAATCTCATCTCCACTACTGGACCAATAAAGGTAACGAGAATCACAGACGACTTTATATACACATCGGTTTATCAAATTGATGAATAGAAAGCTTTTCACACTGTGACGGAATGAACTTCGTCGTCTTCATCGATTGCGATGGCTACGATATGTTTGTTGTTGTTCTTTCCTCCACTCCTTTGACAGCAGGCTTTCATGACTTTCATAAATAATCTAGCCGATCCATTTCTCCTGCTTCTTCTTCGTCTACTTCAATAGCCAGCGCTCTAATTCCAATGCTTTGAAGCTGTTCTACTTGGTCTTTCATAATTACGACAAGCGGAGTGAGCACAATTATCTTAGAAACAGCGTTTCTTTGCAATGCGTTGATTAACCTTGGAAATAGTTGAAAGATCAAGCTATTTCCAATCCTTTTGGAAGAATGGCGATGAGACCTCTTCCCAGAAACACGTTTTGAAGACAATCTTTTTATTCCATTTGCAAAGTATCCGCATTTGTTAAATAGTTAAGCGCTTGCCGTAAACAGATATTTAACCGTGCGTGACTCGCATTTCTTGTCTGCGTCAACAACCCTGTGGTGTTGACAGGAGGTGTCAAATTTGGCCAATCAGAGGGTATACCAGATTCTGGTATACCGGAACGGCTTCCTTTGAGAAAATTTCACAGGCGTTCCCTCGTCCTCTCCCCCAGTCTCCCCTCGTTTTTTCCCGCTCTTTCGCTCGCTTTAGTTTTCGCTCGCGCTCCACTATCTGAACGCCTGGAACAGGCTAACGTTAAAATTTCTGTGTGTGCTTGGAAATAATTCGGAAAAAAATGAAAACTTCGTAAACTTCAGCACCATCTTGTGTCCCAGAAGTCAAATCCGCTACATTCAGTTTGTTTCCGCTGACCTAATGCGTTTTCTGGAGGCCCCTTCGTTCGAAATAACTTCGTACAGTGATGGCACGGCCATACAAAGTCTTGTAAACAAGCTATGCTTAAATTAAATCGCACATAAGCCCACGTATATTTGATTGATGACAAGCTAGCCTGCATAGCAGGCGTAAATGGGAAAGGGGAAGGGGAACGAGAATGCGGGAGAAAAATGGGAGATTGGAGGATAGGGATGAGGGAACACCTGCTATGAAGACCCCCATTTTTTCATCTCCGCCCACCGATTTTCACATCCAATTAAACACAGAGCGATCCTATAAAAGGGAAGGCTCCGCCCCCTTGAAACGCTCGGTTGGTTCCAATCTAATTTTGTAATGGTAGATGGCGACATAATGGTCACGCAGTTGAAACCAAGTAGAATGTTCATTTGTTTATCTTAACAACGAATGAATAAACCTAGAATAAAATAAGCTGTAGATACTAAATGTATAGTGTACAAATACAAGTAAGCCGTCAAATCTCATTTAACAGTAAAACGTTGCAATTTATATATGAGTCTGAGGTTCTCAACTGGAGTTGTTAAACTCGCGATAAACACTGATAAACCCGAGACTAATATTTCAAATTCAAAGTCAAAGACTTGTACAAGTTTATTTCAAGACTTGAAGTTGAATATCAGTCTGTGAAGACTTAATCTGCTGGGATATTTTTCAAACACGGCCGCAATTACAGTTGGTTTATAATCCGCTGCCGGATTCAAGTATTTATTTTGTTCATGATAATCTCACCCTTTTGGTTTCTTTCATCGCCTCGATCTTATTATAAACTATTATGCAGAAGTAGTTGTTTCCCCGAAAAATCTGTGAAGAGTTAGACTCTATTTGGTTTATTTTATACCACGTTTTGTTTTGCAAAAGCCGTATTCATACGGATCGAGTTGTTTATTATTCATCGGTTTCGGTTTGCTTCTTATGGCGCCTGGTATTTCACCTCTTGACTTTTTTCGTTTTCAGAAAATTGTCAATATAAAAATTCAGGGTGAGCATACACAATGCTTCCATTCGTGCAATGTTCGAAGAATTATCGACCCATTTCGCCGAGGACAAACAAATTATTTGTCTTGTTCATCGGCTACCAATTTTGTGAGTGATGCGAGAAAGCATGTTCAAAAGCATGTCCCTTTTGGTCTGGCAAGTGAGCCAATGAAATGCCTCCATTGGGACCCCTTGGGATTTGTGATTGACAGGCTGAACACCTCAACCTCAGTCTTAGAGATTCGTTCCTTGTTTGAGTTAACTGTCAATGCAACCACCAATCAAAAATAGGCACGCACTTGTCTGCATGACTGATCTCACGCAGGAATTTACTGGACAATTCAGTGTCAATGAAGCGTAAAAATAAAGTTAGGATGACAATTTTTTCGAACCAAAGAACAACATATTGAACCTCACTCAACTACGCTTATTTTTTTAATATAAGAGACAAAACTTTTCTAAATAAAAAAGATTTATTAAGATAAATCCCTCTTTGCTTCTGAAAACCAAATGCATCCTTCTAGGAAAGGTAAAGCTTATTAGCACAAAAGCGAAGAATCGTGATTCATTTTGAATGGCATTTATTGACCGAACTGCATGTTCTTCAAAAATTAAGCAAAAGCCATAAGGAATATGAAGAATCGGTCAATTAAAAAAGATTTTGCTACAAGTTTACGATCAAAAACGTAATATACTTTTAATACCATGGATTCTCTGCAAAGTCAACAGCTTGAGTGATGTCTTGCAACTGCAGATTTCTCTTTAAAACAACCGTCTGTCTTCAAAGAATAATTTCTTTGCTTTTAGTTCTCTGAATTCCAAAAGGGAAAGAAAGTGGTGAGAGGCTAATCTCTTATGGAACTTACTGTCAGTTTCATAGAAGAGAATATTCGATGGCAGCGGCGTCGATGAATACACTTCTGTTTGTGCACTGTCTTGTTTGTTGGAGTGGTGAGTGGATCAGCTGCGAGCTGTACGGCAGTCACGTTTCGCTTGTTTATACTTGGAGAACAGGTTTGCGACAAACGTTGCAAAGTTGAATGCTAGAATTAGATAATTCAACGTAAATAAAATTCTCACCGAGAGAAAGCGCTTGAACTTTCAGAATTTTATTTTTTTACTCTGTGACGTAATTTTGGTCTTTGTGTACCGCTGAACTGATGCATGTGATAAATAAAAATACTGTCAGTGTTTCTTTTTGCATCTCATTCTGTTCTCATTGTGAGAACATCGTTTGGATTTCATTTAAGAGAATGTATGGGAAGTTGCTTCCCCACACCCGGTTTAAGCTGTTGAGTGTTTCCTAGGGCTTCTTCTGATTTCTCCAAAATCTCCAAAAATGTTCTTAAAATCTCCAGTTTCACCTCTATAAAAATCCCATAAAAACTCCAAAAAATCTCTTAAAATCTTATAATATAAACGAAAAAACTGGGTAACCTGTGGTGAAAATTCTATGGCTTTGGTAGGCTTTTTGCTAGTGCCCTCAGTCTCAGACAAATCAACAAGCTCTGCTGAGGCCGCCATTTTGAACTCACTGACAGCAAGGCCCGGGGGGTGGGGGGGGGGGGGTGAACTCGTCTATTTGTTGTCCAGATGATCTTGGCCATTGTGATGTCACAACGAGCGAAGTGCGCGACTTTGCTGAGTTTTAAAAAATGGCACTGGCAAACTTGTTTGATACTCGGTCTACAAACTTATTTTTGTGCTAGTCCGGCTTTCAGCTGTGGTTGTTTTCTTGTGGAATAGGAACTTAGGATCTCTTTTTCGTTATAGGTAAGTGGTTTCTTATCTTACCCTTTAAATCGTACTGGAAAAAATGTTTTAAGAGCCACGTTAAATCTTCACGATCGCAAAATTATGTGGGAAAGTTGTCACTGTCCACGTCTGAAAAAGTGTGTTCATTTGAGTTATATAGCACAGGAGAACTTGAAACTTGAATATCCTATAATTTAAGAAAAATGCTCCAATTGAAAACTTTGGTATAAAGTCAATCTAAAAATGATCAGTCCGTTTGTTTCACTGAGTGGACTAGAAGACAAACTTAAAAGCATATGTTTAGCACTTTAAATTTAAAGTTTTCTGAAAGAATTTGCTTCCATCTACTGCATATAGAAAGAAGAACTATCCTTAAATGCTTGGGGACAAGTAATCGGACTAAGTAAATTTTTTTCTACCACGTTTAATCCATGGACAATTCTAACAATTCACCTTTGCAGAACAACATAAAAATCTGAATCAGCTCACAAATCATGCGCATGCCCAAGGAAATAGATTTTACGCCGAGCCAATACTGTTATTTTTATGAGAACTGTTAGATATATTAGAGCACCATCGGGTTCAGAGATCTTGTCCAACTTATTCTCAATGTCTCCAGTTTCTTTTAAATTTCTTGTCCAAGCTACAACTTGTTTTAAAAAGAGTTTGATCCACAACAGACGATCAAGATGACTGTTTCAAAAAAATAAAATGAATTGGCCGTACTTCACTTAATTTTAAAAGACTAATTCATTTTAAAACTGTCAAACTGAGCACCATTCTAGTGACTATAGCTCCTTGTGAACATTTTGACAATCAGTAGCCTGAGAAAATTGGTGTTCTTGATAGACTTTAGTTTTTTATAATTATTCAACAAGAGTAATGTCAGACGTCAGCACAAATTTTTCCGGAAAGCCGGCGCACCAGTTGTTTGGCTTTGCCACGGGAAAATGTTGTCGTCTTTTTGGTTTTTATGAGATGGTTCAGTGAAAATAAGGCATTCCTCTGGCCCATTACTAACTTTGAACCTAGCACAAGACTTGAAAATAATAATTTCTCTACACTGGAGCATTTTTCTTCAATTTCAGTAAAGATGTTAGCTTTCTTTTTGCGAGTGAACATACTACATAGTCAACTTCCATAAAAATGCCTTTAAACCCACTGATCATTTTTTAGCGCATGTGAAATGATTCATTTTAATGGCCATTTGAAACTTTCAAATCAGATCAAGGTCTTGTTTTTCTCTTGAAGTCAAATATCGTTAGGTTTTCTTGTTATCGTCTATCAAGGGAGCGCAAGCTTTTAGTTTTCAATGGCTTGCGTAATTTATCGATCTCGAAGTTTGGCGTATTTTGGTGCCTTGAACAGCTTGTTTTGTGAAAGATGCTACATTTTCGGAAATTACATTAACAGGTTACTAGGTGTCTGGGCTCTTTTCATTGCTTTGTTTCAAATTCTTTGAAGGATCACCCGAGAAAGACTTCTGGCGATGTGATTGTTTGACAGCCATTTTAACTTCCAGACTTGACCTGCCTGTGATGTTGCGATGGCCCTGATCATCCGCTGCACAATTCCTATAGGAGCGATTGACAAGTTCACCCCCCCCCCCTTCCTGGCAAGGCCTAAGGAGTGCTGGATTATGGGTAAAACCGCTGACCGATACTGTGAGGGGGCATCAAAAGATTGCAAACAAAGGCCTTAGGATCGCTTGTGACGAAACTTTTCAAGTTTCAATCTTTTTAATAACAAATAAACAAAAAAACCTTGAAAATATTCACCAAAATCTCTAAAAATCCCTCCAAATTTCCAAAAATCCCATAGTTTTCTAAAAATCCTGTGAAACTCTAAAAATCCCAAAAAATTCGGATTTTTGTAGCTAGGCCTAGGTCAATTATAGGTCACGGTATTTCTTGTGTACTGTCGGAACTCAATATGGTGTCTTAAACAATCAAAAATACCTTGCAATGTGCTAGTTCTACTAATCTTTCACTTATTTCACGCTGAGTGATGTCTGTGCATCCCAAACATCAGATATCAAAAGATTTGCTACATGGACAAATAACGTTCAAAAAGTAACGTGGACAAGAGAAATGATCGTCAATCAATTCTAAAACTAGCACTAAAGAATTCTGCCTCCTTTTCCTCTAATTTCCCTGGAACTATTTCTTATAGTCGCAAGTCGAAATATGAATAATTGCTACGTAGCTGTCAAACAAAAACATCGTATCCCAATTCAGATTAACACATTTCTTTTTTAAGATGCTAAAAAATCAGTACTTCTTCCAGAGTGCCAAAAATTGATAGTATGTGTAAAACAATAAGGGAACCTACTGTGAATCCATGGTGGTGTTGTAGTTGTCATGTTGGTTTTCAGTTGTGAGACTGTAACAGAGGTCAGTGTTTTAAGGTTTGGTTTTGGCATTGTCGTCACAGGGAACATACAGGGATTGAAAAAGCCTTATTACTATTTAAGGGCTGTGTCAATTTTGTGCTGGATTTCTTGTTTTTCAGTATTCAAGGCGCAGATCATAGTCATAGCCCGGACACATTTCAGTCCTATGAATCTACAACTTTGTCTTTGCCTTTCATTGCTGTCTGCATTCCTGAGAAAAAAGAGTGTTAACACAGTGGTCATTTAAGGGTGGGGAGGTATAAACAGTGAAGTTTTTGAAATGTTATGATTCTGAGCAACTGCAGGCCATTTGGTCAGTGGTTTAGTATCTTGGTGACATGAGTGCTGGTTAATGCATTTTGGAAAGCTGAATTATTTTGCTTTTCAGATCCCTAAAAATGTTGATGCAAACTATGGGTACTGGGAAGTCAGGTTGGGGGAATAACTTTGTGTTTACATCTGCAACTGTATCGTCCTAAGTTTCCATAAACTACATTGCTTTTGGCAGGCTTCACTTTTTTGATTCAATTGAAAGTGACTTGATTTCAAAAAGAACAAAATATCCATAACCGTTTTTTTTAAAAGTAGCTTTTTTTAAAATAAATACCAAAAAACTCATTGAGATTTGGATATTTGAAAATAAAGAAATTGACCTGAACTGGCAAACGAAAATAAAATGTTAACATATCATTTATTTATTGGTGATTCATTATTTACTATTGCAGAAATGTGGTATCAGATATTCCTTTGGTGTTTAGCAACATCAGTGTTCATCCACTGTATTTCAGCTTGTGTTGCTTTCCTTGCATTACGAAAACATTCACGTGGAGTGTTCTTTCCTCTTCTGGTAATCTTCATTGGGTTTCTTTATCCAGTGACTGGAGGAGTAATTACAAGTGAGTTTTAAACAGGAAAATATTGGGAAAATGCAATAATTGTTCCTGAAATGTTTCATTTGTGAGGTTCATTGACCTGAAGAGATAAAGGCAAGGGCAATAAAATCAAATGTTTGAAAATAAATATACATGATGACGAGAAAAAAACAAACCGTGATCGATAGCAGGCTTTTGAGTTTTCTCTGACTGTTAAAAAGTGGGACTGGTGTCCGAGCAGATTTGGACCCCCTAGAAATGGACCCCCGGTCCAAATCTGCTAGTGAAAATGGACCCTCTGGTCCAAATCCACTAGCGGATAAGGACCCCAGGGGGTACAAATCTTCTAGCAGATTTGGACCCCCTGTAAAACATTGTGCTACCACTGTCACCTTGAAAAGAGAATCTGATTATTTGCCTTCACCACCAAAATGACTTTTTTGCTTTTCAGTCTTGCCAACAAACCATTTCTTTTGGCTTATAAAATACGGTAAACGGCTTAACAGCTGATTATCCTGTCATACGCAGAAAACTAATTTGTTAAAAAACTGTCACACTTGAAAGCAAAAATAATATGTATATTCCTCGTTCTAAAAACGTATCACAATACTGATGGCTTTTATATTCTAAAAACATGCCGTTACAAAGGGAAATTATTGCCTTGCTGACTGGGGTCCCAATCTGCGAGAGGGGGTCCATATCCGCTAGCGGATTTAGACCAGGAGGTCGAAATCTGCTGTGACACCGGGCCATAGAAAGTCATGAAAGCACGAGCTATTCTAGAATGCTAGACACAATAATAAATATTAAGAAATTGAATTCTTGTTTAGTTATGGTCGTTATCAATCAACTTCAATTGCACTCCACTTTCCTACTTTGTGGCAAAACCTGCGAAATAAATTTGAATTGTCATATTAAGTAAGCAAAAGGAGAGAATGTAATCAGTGTTAAATAGTTTTTATTGTCTTTTGTTTATTTTGTCGGATACGTAAAACGTTTTGCCTGTGACCCTATAACATACATACATTAACACTGATTGTTTGTGTTCTGTCAGGTGCTACAATAGCTGCAGTGTATCAAACAGCTCGCTTCACCATGCCACGGTATGCCTCATTTCTCTGGGGTGCTGGACAAGCATTTATGGGATTCCTGGTGTCTTACACACGAGTGTTGGCCACGCTCTGATATCAGACTTTGCAAAGACATGGTGCTACATTATGATATTCTTCTCAACACTTGTCTCCTTGCCATTCTCCTTAGACTTTGTAGGGTAGCAGAGATTCTCGCTGTAGTTTTACATGTAAGGTGATTTCATGGCGATTTTATTGTGATTTTGAATTGCTGATGGTCACGGCTTACCTCAAAATTGCAATCAAATCACAGTAAAATTGTAAAGAAAATCGATGCTAGTTTCTTCTGTTGATATACATATCATCGCAACAAAATTCGCCCTTGTTTCAGTTACCTAGGTAGGTAATTTCGAGAGTTTGCACTAAAAGGGGAAACAAAAATCGCCCATGAAAACAGTTCAACAGGTCAACAAAGTTAACCTCAATAAGCCAACAAAGTCGACTTCTAAAGGATGAGGTTAATAACAGATGAGGACTAGGAGGCTGTATTGCTAAAACCCACTCACTAGTTACATTCCAGATCACTAGTTACGTTTGAGATCTCCCCCTACCCTACCCTACATGGGGCTTAAATTTATATCAGGGACAGACGAATGAATAGCGCTCTTACAACTGTGTGTGTCTCTTCCCCCGACTTGCGTCTTTCTTGTGTTTTTGTCCTTTTCGCTTGATTGGCTGTGCTACTCCAGGCTCTATGGTTGCGTTCACAGGAGAATTTTGTCGGCCTACAGACCGTCTACAGTACAGCAATACTGAGGGTGTCTTCAGTGGAGAAGTCGTCGGCTAGAAGTCAATCTTTAGAAGAAAAAATGAGACACTAAGATTGCGCGTGGTCGCGATGGCGAGAAACGCCTGGTGCTTACAGCAAAAATTTGACAACGGGTTAAAGAGTAAAACCGCTTGTTCATTGCGTTAGTTTGTGTTTGGTGACCTTGTTTTGAGTAGAATGCGAGCAGGCTCTTTCTTCTCCTAATTTTTGTTAGCGCCAAGAGATTACGAAAAGATCGAAGCTCTTCCACCCTTACCCCAATCCCTCCGCGTTTAACCGTTGGTTTGTATAATTTTACACACGCGTAAGATCTGAGGAAAATAGAACGACTGCTCGCAGTCTAAGTTCTGTGCGTTCAGCTTGAGTTTCAATCTGCACGTGAAAACGTTAGACGCTTGCAATAATCAGGAAGATTCGATAAAAACACAAATTTAATTTCCAGGAGGTCTTGTTACCCCGGTCCCAGAGGGTTTTCTTCTCAATGGGACTAATGTAAGTTCGCGACCTCCCAGGGTGTCTTAAAAATACACGTGTCGACAGCCTGTTGTCGTACGTGAACGAAAAATATTGAGTGCGGGGGGCCTCTTCTCGTTTTATATCTCCGCTCTTATCGTTTTTCGGTCGCGGTAGACTATCTATCCACTGGAACAAACCATCGTGTCGACCCCCCAAGAATTTTTGTTTAGGAAAGGCTCTGCTAGCAGGGTGAGTTTGGGTTGGCGCTGCACTTCTGCTGTGAGCTTCACTTTTTTGGTGGCCTGGAAGCCGATTCCGCTGACTTCGCAGGAATATTAGAGAATGATTGAAGTTCGTATTAGAGGATACGTATACTCCCGCCCCCCTTTCTTGGAACCCTGGTATTCAAGAAACCCATTATCTAGAATACAATTGTTCAAACATTTACTTTGGCTGTGTTGAACTCTGCTATCTTGAAGCCTCCGCGACCTCCAACAAAGTGTGACTTGACATGACGTTAATTGATTGAGTAGTCATTTTGTTACAGGAGTCAGTCCGTTTCAGAGGTCGTACTACTCGGCCATACCGAACCGAAACAAAAAGAGATCGGACACGATCGTTGGGGAAGCTTGGGTTAGACTCTGCCAAATACCCTTGAAGAAACAAACTGATAGTGATATGGTCATCTTTCTTCCCGGCAATCCGCTCGCGGTTAAGCCTGTACAAGGCCAATATATCCGCCTTCGGCTTTTGATCTAAGTTTGAAACCCCGTCAGTCACAAAACAGCTGCAAAGGAGACTAGCCACTCGCGTGTAGCAAGGCGCGGCAAGGTGTTTTTTTCTGTAAGGGACATGGGACCGTTTCGGGGGAATATCTATTGGAAAGGAACTAACGGTCTCAGAAATTCGAAACAACTGTGATGAAAAACTGGAATTTTCTTTGGCGAAACGCCATCTCAAACTTTCATAACCTCGAGTACCCGGTTTGTACATTTTCATGCATCCGTTAAAATTGCTTTTGTTTTCGGAAGGACAAATTTGTTGTTAAGGGTGAGAGATAAGGTTAGCTTACATTTTCGGGAACTTGACAGCGGGCAAAGCTTCGTTCCCTGACTTGAATTTTCAGCTAAAAATCCGCGGAACAGATTAGCTTGTGTTTACTCACACAAATGTCCCTTTATTCAATTTATAAGCTATGAAACAATCTGAGAAAACAGAATTTACTCTAATGGTCCTCCTGCTCCATACCTCCTGAGCCTTCCCACGTTTGAAAACTGGAGCTGTTTTCACTTTGTGTAGAGCTTTTATACTCAAGAAAAGAACACTTTTCAAATAAGATTTAGACAAACATACCGGCTTTGCCGCATTACTTTGTCATAACACTTTTTTATCAGTATCCTTTTCTATTACACATCAGCCCCCCCCCTCCCTCAATTATAATACAATGGAACCAACTTGCAAAGTGCAAGTAACCCTGGAAGTAACACGGCTGTTCTACCGTACATAATACATGTGTACAGTAGGGATGATTGAATATACATCTCTTTGAAAAATTCTTATTAAAAAACCCTTCACGGATAACTTGACGCGTATGTCGCCATTTTTAATACTCAGATATATTAGCCCATGTGCAATTCACCTTTTGTTACCCGAAACCTTTTGCTCCCGAAAGTAACGATAGTAATCCGAAAAAAATAACGACTTTCGTTGTTCTGAATTTATGATTTTTATTATTTTGGCTTCAACGAGGTGGGGGGTACCCCAGACTGATATGAGGGCTTTGCTAATTGTCCATTTCAAATTTCTTGTATTTCCCCACCGGTGGGGGATTTTTTCTAACAAAGTCCCCAGTATGTTAGGGGGAAGCTAAACACCCGACAAGACTTGAAGACGCACTTTATCAGTTTGGTTCTTTCAACAGTTAGCCAGCGCTGGAGACGATAACCCCCCGGGGGGGGGGGTACTCCCTATAATGGGCCATACAGGGAGGCTCTGCCCGAAAGGGGTCCCTTTTTCAGGCTTCAGGTATATAAAAGGGTAGGGATTTCACGAGCTGAGGTATATGAAAGGGTAGGGAAATCTGTCATTTAGGTATTTAAAAGGGCTTTTAATTAAAATATTTCGAGTAGATGCACCTTATGTCTGTATCATTTTAACTTATTAAACGCTACATGAAAACGACAAGAAGACTTCCTTCCAAGGGTTTAGAAAAGGGATGTAGTGCTCTTAAGTAGGTATGTGAAAGGGGTACCATTTTTCAATGGAAGGTAAACGAAAGGTGTACCTTTTCTGTCAAAAATGGTATATAAAAGGGTAAGGGGTTCGACCTCGGGGCGGAGCCTCCCCGTACAAAAATTTGTTGAGTGCCCCCCCTGGGCAATAAACATTCTGATGAAAAATTCAACGTTTGCTTTTTTGCCCCGAATAATCCACAAATTTTTCTCTAAACCAACCATTACTGAACTGTATATGAACAGGGAAAAGATAATAATCACTATATTCACGGCTCATTTGCTACATGCCTTTAATTAAATACATCGCACTTCGCTTCACGCCAAAGATTAGATCTACCACTGGTGCTTTGAACAGTTCTTTTTTTCTCTCCTGGATTTTCCGCAAGGTGTTCTACTGTTCTGTTCAAAGAAATATTTGACGGATGGACTATTTCATACACAAAATTATAACTGATGAATTTTAACATATCACGCAATCGAAACAATTGCTCCCAATCTCCTCTCGCCTTGCTTGAAGCAAAAAATATAGCAGAAAGATTTAGGGGGGGGGGGGGAACAGGGAGGTTTAAACCTCCAACTTCCCGTACCCTTTAATCCAGGTTCCCGCCCTGTATTTGTTGGCTCCCGCCTTTTTGCATTTTTTCGATTGCGAAATATTGCGCAACGTTGCGTAATTTCCCCCCTTTAATTTTCTCCAGCTTCCCGCCCGCTCTTCTTCTGCCGCCCGTACACCTCCCGTCCCCTTTTCTCCCGGTCTCCCTCCCCCCTGTCCCCCTTCACAAGATTGGGCGAAAATTCGGCGACACTAGTGGGAAAAAAGAAATTGTGGGAGGGTGGGTGGGTAAGTTACACAGTTCGTTACTGTTAAACGAAAACCAAACACCCTCAACACACCGCTGATGTTCTTTACACAAGGCCGGTTGCTTCAGACTTGGTACATTCCCTACGCCGTTGCACTTCAGTAATAACAATTTATTTATGTTGTTGATCTCATATGTGGTGGCAGGGCCTGTGTGGTGGCAAAATAATTTATGCAGTGCGAATCATCCCCGCAGCCGAGAGTTGGGGCATCATAAATCTAAGCTACCACATTTCGCCCACCATAGGGGTTCGAATTTGTTGCTAAGTTCCCCAAAAGTCTCCAACGCCCCCACATACGGGCCTCCCAACTCCCCCGCTCGGAGAAGCGGAGATACTGCTCGAAATCTGCGGTCTGAGCAGGGAGGAGTGAGTAGAAGTAGTGACGTCATTTGATGGGATATCACGTGACAGCACTGCCGAAGACGGTCTGAAGTTGTGTTGGTGACTTTGCTGTTTTCAGTTTAGGAAATATTTTTTTGTTTTTATGTAGTCTTTGCCAGTGATGAGCTCATAATTGAAAGGTAAGCCTTCTGAGAGACCATTGTTGTTGATTCTGAACGATCTGACTGCATTAGCATTCAGTTTTATAGTTGAATTATGGGGAGCCATGTTGTTTCGAGGTCAAGTTTAGGAAGCCATGGGAAAATGTTCTATCCGCTCATAACGTGAAGGATAATAAAACTGCTTGTGCCTATTTTACTAAACGTATTATTCCCTAAGTCCAGGTGTTAACTTCTCTATTTTATTAAATGAAAGAGACAGGAAACCTACGTAAACGCAATTCTTCTACGATGTGATGAAGTTTAGATTTCTAGTGTACCATTAATAATTTTAATCTTACTTCCTTGGATATAGTTTGGCAAATATGGTTGTTGCTCGCACAATATTTGATTTTATTCGCAGTGATAAACGTCTGATTGATATTAGTTGGTAAACTTGTTTTAAATGGTGGATATTTTTCAGGGCTTGGGTCGATGGCCCTTAAATTATGGATTTAGAAACACAGCTAAAGTACGTACACTAGATCGAGAAGAGGCAAATATATCCTACATTTCCTGATCTGCAAGTTGTATTCCAATTCAAGGCGTGCTTTTACACTTGGTAAGTTTACCTTTGCCTTACCAGAAAACTCTTTCCAACGTAAAGAACAATTTTCTACCGATTTGTTACTGGGCAGATCGAACCTGGCGAGTAATGATTTACATTAAAATACAAAGGTGAAACTTTTCGAATTCTTACGTTAATTTGTAACCAGGTTATCAGCTTATTTGTGATTTTAAACTTGCGATTGCAGTTATCTTTATTAGACTTTGACTGTCCAGGTAGTTTCGATCAAGTTATTATCATGTGAAACTATAAAGTATGTTTGCTCTCATACCAGATGAAATTTAATCGTAGTAATTGCTTAGCGTGACTTAACTTCCTTCCTTAAAATTCACCTCTATTTGTTTTCGGTATACTTAAGCCTTAGCTTACTTTGGGTATTCCAACACATTTTTCTTTCTTGTATTCTCTGCTGAATATGTTGTTTTTTTGCTTGCCATCTAATTTTATTTTAAAATTTATGTGGTTCACAGTTCAAGTTGAAAATGTGCTACAATGCAATTCTTTGTATAAACATCAGAAATATTCACAAAGCATTTGTTGTTAAAACTATGAACTTGTCCGTCAATGTGGCAGTTATTTGATAATCACCTGCACCTGATAATGATTGAATTGTTTAATATGAGCTTATTTTTACTTGTCTGGTTGTATGTTGAGAGAAAAATACAACCATCAAGAAAAAACTTAAATAACTGATTATCTGTTTTTAGTGTAGCAGTTCATTATATGATGCAATACACACCAAATTAGTGTGAATATGAGAGCTGATTACCCTTGTCTTATTCTTCATGACTTTGCACCATCAAAAGTTGTAACTTAGAGTTCAGATTTCAAGGAAACAAATTTCAAAGAATAAGCATTTTTTTCAACAAAAAGGTTGTTTGATATGGCTGGATACCTTGTCTCGTCATGTTTGTTTTTATGCAAGTATACTTGAAGTGCAGGGGAGTATGGATGAGGAAGTCCAGCCATACCATTCAACCTTGCTCTGATGTAATCAGGTTATTGTACTTGAAAATACTTACCACCATACTAGAGTGTTTGCAAAACCAGATTCGTATATGCTAAAAAGAATCACTAAATGCTAATGCAAAGAAGAATAAAAATGCATGCACCAAAGTTAAAACAATTGTTTCAAATTCTTAATTGCGCACATGCTAGTGTGCGGGTGTGTAGAAATATCTGAATGATTTGCACAACTAATGGATGACAGCAACAGAGAAATGTGTTTTGAAAGGAAGCGATCCTCTTTTAAAGTCCTGATGTTGCCATCTATTCGATGAAGATCAATGTCATTGACCATACAGGAAAACATGCCCAAACAGGAACAAATTTATTTCCCAAAACTGTCGAACTGTCTATTCGCGTACGGAAATTTTGAAATGTAAAGCCCAGTTTAATTCCTGAAAAGAGATTTGTTGTTTTTGAGCCCGTTTTGCTTTGTGTCAGAAATCTAAGGTTTACTGACATCAGACAGTAAACATAGTATTTTTACAATGCCAGGTCCAAGTCTAGATGTTGTAAGGACTGGGTAATGCTTCCCAGCAACATCAGAACTGTTTAGGTGTTTGAACTGCTTGAAGGTGAAAAATAAACCCATCCAAAAGTTCGATTACTTGAAAGATAATACAAAATTTAACAAAACTGCAAAAGATGAGAGCTTTATTCCTATTAGAAGCGGAGAAAATGAAGAATGAATTTGGTTGTAATTTGAAACGATATGATGGCGTGTTGACAGCTACGTTATGTTCACTCAAATTCGAACATGCGATCATTAAGTGAGCATTGCCGACGAAATTCGACAAAAGGACTGTGAAATACTTTTGCATTACATTTCTAAAAGCAGTTGTTGACCACTCTTTTAAATCTTTGGCCTTTCTTAGACCTTAAAATCCACCAAGAAACCGATTTGATATCTGAGCTTCATGCAGCGCAGACAAAACTCAGCACGGAACTTGTGATGCAATACGCGTTGCTATGCTATTCGCATTTGTTTATGCCACCATTTTATTCAGATGGTGAGCGGAAAAATTCGGAGCTTTTCGACTGCTTTCGTGCTTCAATCAGTACGTTTCTTCCTCAGACATATTGAACAGCGGTTTACACATAAAAATCTAACATGGCGCCGCTGAATGAGCTGCTTGCGAGAAGATTTTGGCGATAAATTGGCGTATTTTAAGGACCCACACAAACCGCACTGAAAGGTATTTAAAGAATAAAGACGTAGATTTAACATATCTGGTTGAAACTTGCGCTGGTTTTTCTTTTGAGGTGAAATAAACTTTTGACAGGAACCCGGAACGAAAGAAGATTTCTACTCAATATTATGGCGGCTTAAAGTGACGACTCATGCTGTTTATTTACAATACGATATCTGAAGAAAGAAGCGGGCTTCGTGTCCGGGCTCCTGTGAGTTTCTTTCTTTTCTGTATACAAATATATTCCCGCATTTCTTTTCAATCTCTCTTTTAAAATAAGGCCGTAAAACGAAAAACTCTTATTTTTGAGCCCGCAATTCAAATGGGATTTGTCATCATAGGTGTGAAATTTGTCACCTCGGACATCTATTTTTTTGAAGCGTAACTTTAGTTGTATCGACCTGATATATTTTTACTTCAACAAGTTGTTTTCATTTTGAGCAATTTTTACTCAAAATGAACGTGTTAATTGCGATCCAACTACCTTAAGAAACATCATTTCCATATAAAAAAAAAGAGTTAGCATTTTCTGTTGTCCATGCAAACCCTTTAGATATTACACACCAACTTCTACACAGTTTAAAATTTGAAACAATGGTTTAACTTTGGTGCCTGCTTTCTTTATTGTTCTTCACATTAGCATTTAATGATTCTTATTAGCATATAAGAAGTGGGGTTTGTGAAATCACTCTACTATGCAACTGTCCCGATGCATGACCTCTTTTTTCATGACTGAGGTAAATTGTTGCAAGTTGGAGTCATGTTAGCCTTTTTTTTGCAGTTGTTTTCATGTTACTTTACTGCACAGTATTGCGAAGTTCGTTAGGAAATTGGGTACTAGGTTGTGAACTAGCCAATAACATTGTGAATTACCGAACGTAATTGTGAACTTCGAAACGTAGTTGGTAATTTCATTCATGCCGAAGAACAACTGAATTCCTGCCGAAATAAAGTAATTTCATTCTTACTGTCTAGTATTCGCGAAATCATGGAAACTTTAACGTCACAGGGGAAGTCGCTGCTGATTGTAGCTCGATGCAAACTCGTGGATAGTGGCTAGAGGATTTTAAGCTGTTTCAAATAGCATGACATCACGAACAAAGTGCAAAGGATATTCGGCGTTATGCTTCAAATGTGACTTATACAGTGAACTTACTTCACAGTTTTTTAGTAGTCATGTAAACGTATTGCCTGGGCCTGAAATTGCTTAACTTCTTTCCAGAACCTTTTAATTTTCACGAATCCTTTGCTGTCAGAAGGCGATGTTGTTATTATCAATAATTGCAGACTCCATCATGCTTGTCACGTAGAATCTGTGATGCTTCACGCAGGTGGAGTTATGTTGTTTCTTCCTCTATATCATCCCGTGTACAACACTGCGAGTACCACTTTAGGTTTATGAAGTTAGTCTTGTACTTTGACTTGAATGAAGTTGCCAACTACATTTCAAAGTTCGCAATTACATTCAGTACTTCGCAATGAAATTGGCTAGTTCATAACCTAGTACCCAATTTCCCAATGAACTTTGCAACACCGCATGGTAAAGTAAAGTGAAAACAATTGTAAGTCCTTTCCAATATTATGTTGAATGATAAAAGTAATAATAATTTAATAATAACTTGATCAACACAAAATGTTTGCACTCTGAACCCAAACAGTCCCTCTTAATTGAATTACTTTCATCTATCTATTGGATTCTTTTTTAATAAAAGCTTATTCATTTGTGAGAAAGTTTCCACTGGAGGTTTTCTGCCTAAAACACTTGAACACTTTTTTGTTTTATTGCTGAAGGCCATGGGGCTGTCAAAAACTTTAGAAATCTAAGTCCCAGGTTGAAATATATTATGTTAAAGAGAAGTGGCCTTGATAGTGTGGAGAAGAGCTAGTTTGCATTCCCAGGTAGCAACAAATATGGCCCAAAGATTGTTATTACTAGGAGTTTTGTCTTTGTGTAGTATTGTGGAAAAGTATTGGAAGCGAATTGCATGAATTTTGTTCTTTGTTCTTGGGAACTTTCGTTCGAAAGTTTGAGCACAACAGAGATGTTTTATATTGAGTCAAATTCTGAAATGCTAGAGAAATGCTTGGGAATTGACAAGGAAAGCGAAATTTCTCTTGAAAAACTACCGACAAATTTTGAGCAGCCTGAATTATCGCTGGAAAGTTCGCTTCAAAAATTTGAGAAGCACAAATTATTGCTTGAACTTTTGTGCGGAGTGAAACAGTTGGTGTCACAAAATTTCCATGAGTTGTCGCCAAAATTTCTCTGTAAGCGAAATTTCGTTTACAACCCCTGAAAAGCCAAGAATTTTGTCGCAATTCGCTTGCATTACTTTTACTCAATACTGTGGACTATCATTTGAGTCGGCTCGCAATATTTTGATTTTTACGTTGATGGTTGTTTTCTAATATTTCGTTTTTTAGAGCGACGTGAGAAGTGTCATGAATGACATTCCTGCCCTGCCAAATTCTGCAAGGTAACACAAAACATAAGTTTAGTACAAGAGCAGTTTGAGATGTAACTGTAGATTTCTTGTGACTATAATGTAGTTTAGAGCATTAGCTCTTTATCAGAGCAAAATTATGTTCCCTTGAAAATCAATTTTTCTAAGATGTAAATCAGTTGATACCAAATTTTAAAGTGTTTCCCTCATCCACTGGCACATTTAGTATTTCCACTCCTACCACTCTTAATGTAATACATGTATACCTAACACAAATTGGGAGAATATCAATGTTACTTGCATTATAACAGGAACTTTTTGTGCCAAAATTGCAAAATAAAGTTGCAACAAAAATTTCCTGTAATAAATTACAGTTCTACTCTAGCAACATAAATATTTTTATTTTATAGACAAGAGTGTTTTAGTGGAAAATAGATCACTTGTAAAGTTCATACCACATTCATACGACAAGTTCATACCACTGCACTCATTCGTAAAATATTGTTTTTACCACTCAAAAATAAAATTCATATCTTCGCGCCGCCGTGTAATATCCTCTATGTACTATCACATGTACAGTATTGTTATGGGCACATTTTGATCTCTGTGATAGACTGTTTAGACTCTGGTCCCAAGCTCTCTGTTGTAGTCAGTGTTACTGTAGTCTCTTTGTAGTCTTCAGTTAAAAACAGCAGGAATTGCACATAAAAAGGTGTTGCTGTGCCGCTGAATGTAGATAAAACATCAAAATCTTCATGAATTAGAGATAGTAAATAAAACGTATTATAATATGAAAAATTTTCTTTTTACAGCCAACTTTCACAGCTTAAATTTACAAGTGAGTACTATAACAATTATTCTGAGTAAAATAAAGCACCTTTTATTTCCAAATCTACATGATGCATTGTACATGATTGTATTAATTTGTAGTTTTGAAGTTATCATGCAAAACAATGACTTACAATAAGAGTTATGGAACAATATTCAAAGCTTGTATAAAACACAGAGATCAATTATACATGCATTTGCACATATTTTACTTTTTTTTGTATATTCAGTTGCCTTATTTACATGACTTGTATGCTTTCTTGGTACAGAAGAAAAGACAAATTATAGTCCACTAAGGGACCGTTCATTTTTTATCAGGAGGGGAGCACAAAAAGTGGCAAATAGTGAGGGGCATCCCTAGGAAATGTCACTTTGAGGGGGCGGGGGGGGGGGGGGCACAAAAAAATATTCACAACCCATCATTTGTAGTAAACTGGAAGTTAATTGAAAGTAAGTTAGGGAAAAAAGCTTCATGCTTTTGTTAGTAATTTAAACCATTCTCAGTCAAGCCCTTTTATCGATTATTACGCGTCCTTTTTCCACTAAGCACCCTCTTTAGATCTGTTTCATGAAATCTACCGGTAAAGCAAATGCCAGCTCCTTACCCTTAAAAGCTGTCAGTCAAGAATGAGTGAATGTAGAAAGAGAAGGTGGAACTACCAAAGGATTGTGGTCAAGTACTATAAGTTGACTTGATTTAAAGCTGGCAGACTAGTATATTGAAGTTGCAAAATGGAAAACATGAAAATAAATTTTTAGAAACATTCAATAACCAGTCCGGATTATCCCAATATTTTAGGACAGGTGTGGCTTGCGTTTCAACCAATGAGAATGCAGGGTGTGATTCGAGCATCGCGTTTCAAAGCAAACCATAAAAATTCAAGATGGCGGATGAAGCGAGAGCCACGAGAGCTTTGTGAGCTTTGTAATACGTTTCTTCGGAAGGTATACACATCACGAGATTGCTCGAATTGAATTAAAGTTCTGCCATGAAGAGAACCGTTGTTTTTGCATACAATATCACAGAACAATCTCCTTGAATAACATAGTTTGTCCTCAGACAGAAGAAAGCGCAACGAATGCAAAATTTGGAACTGCGAGCAATGACGGTTTATCGAACTACTTTTTATCTTTCTCTTTATCTCTGCTTTCTATTGTCTTCCTATTCTATTGGATCGTTATTTTTCTGAAGCACAGAATCGATTTAGATGTTCAAATAAATGCTTCTTCTATCGAGTGATTTGTGGGTTAAAATCGGCAGGACATCCATGTCTGCATGTTGCAGCCTCGTATCATTTTAAATTAATTTTAAGTTAACTCAAAGAAAACTGTATTCCTTCTTGTCCAAGTACTACAGAACTATAGATTTATACTATATGCAGTGAATGATGCAGAAAGGGTCAGGGTTGACAGGGGGAAGATTCCTTCATCAGTTTTATTCTTGGTTGATTTTAATAGATCTTTTGGTGTGCATGTACTGTAGTTTCAGATTAATTTAACATCAAATTCAATCAACTGGAGAGTGGGTTATTTGTGTTGTATTTTAAAAATGTAGAAGAATGAATAAGAAAAATGTACCAAGAGGTTAAGAGGTTTTGTCAAGGTTTTCTTTGAAATTTAAATAAAGTATGCAAAACAAATGCAGTCTTGAAATTGTACTTTCTTTATTTTTTCCACCATGTACAGTATTTTCAGCCTTTTATCTACCATGTACAGTATTTTCTCTCCAGTGAGTTCCTGCAATAGTTGGTAAACCAAGATCTTGCAAATGTCTCAACATGAGTTCAACAGTTTCTGGCGATGGGAATATGCCAGAGCCAGTAAGAAAATTGCTAGCAGACAAGCCAATAGCATTGGTACTGGACGGAGACATGTGTACGCGACCAAATGAGGTTTAAGACTGCATCATATAATCTACTCCAATAAAACACTCGAACAAATAAATTTTACTTGACCTAAATTTGTTTTATTTTTTCGCAAGCTTGTCTGTATAAAATAGGAAAAAAGAATTCAGTGTCTTGTTGATGTTAATGATGGTAACAATATGCATCAGTCAATTTCAGTAGGATCCATGTCCTCCCAAGCCAACTCATGCATGGTGTATACAAAAAACATGTTCAAATGCAGCAGGGTACATTAAAAAAGAAGGAAAATTATACCTATCTAATCACCAGCAAGTTAGGTTGAAAACACAAGAATGCCAGGTGCCCCAGGGTACACTCTGGATTTGGCTAATACTCAACCCCCGGGATTCGAATGTAACAAAATGCCTGACTAGTGCCTGGGGGGGGGGGGGGGAGGAATGGGCACTGCTGAAATTAACTCATGCATAACACTTCAATCTTGATAGCCATTTAAATACAAGCACAAAAAAATAGTGTCAAGTTTTGTTATTCCAGCAGTTTACAGATTTTACCATGTCATCCGTATGACAGATTCAAACAAACATGAGCAGGTCTTGAGGGGGATTCTCTAGAGTCCCAAAAGAAACATTTAAGGCAGAAATGACACAAAAAGATAGCAAGCCTACTGTAAATTGGCCTGAAAACTTACATTTTTGGGTTGGTTCCCAAGAAAAATGCCAAGTACACAAAGCTCAGAGGCAGTGAAATGTTAGGTTCCCAAGCCAGAAATAAGGCACCCAGAAGTTTTGAATTGTGAATACAATTGATTAATGTCTTTGCTTTTGTTTGTTGTCTTGTAGTTCTTGTTAGATTACAATAAGCCCCTTATATCTCTCATGGATAGTTGGATGAGTGAAACACGCGAGAAAGCGCAGCAATCATCCGTGGGATCTATTTTTCTTGCTCATTCGCATGGTTACCCATTTGACTATCCCCAAAAGAAATTACGGACTACTTGTAGTATATTCTTTCTACATTTGTTACAGTTCTGAGATAAAGAATTTAGAGTACACTAATAGGACATTCACCTTCTCTTGATTGTAATTTTGGTTATTAAAAGATGCATATTCTGAGGAAACAAATAGTACAGTATTTTCATCCTTGAAATTGCCTCTTGGCTGCATGCAGGAACTGAAACAAATGGCAGATTTAATCAGTGTTGACCACAACTGGTTTCATAAGTAATTTATGTGTGCATAGTTTTCAGCATAATTAATGGAAGAATAATTATACTTCAGTGCTAAAGAAAACAACATATTACATAAAAAGCCCATTCTCATCAAAACAACACAGTTCAATCAAGTTACTCTCGAGTGTCATGTTACAGCGGTTTTGGATAAAAACAGTGCCTTGACTTCTGGAAAAGTCTACCGCAAATCTAGCTTGTCTACCATGCTGGCACTTGGCATGGTGAAATTTTATCGACATAAGAAACGGCAAAAAATACTGCGAGCTTCACAAAAAATACGTGAATCGAGTAAAAAACGAATTAAAAATTATTCACCTACCGGTACCTTGAAATTGCGACACAAAATGGCCCTACATCATAACGTTTCTTCCACAAAAATTCGCAAAAAGACTGCCTCAGATCTTCTCAATTTGCATCCAAAATGGCCACTGAAGCCTCCTTGCAATGTTTCGTAACCAAAAGTCCCGGATGGACGCTCATGCGTGACTACAGACAAAGGATTTCGTTGTTGCCTGGGATATTCGAAAAATGGCCGCCATTTTAATGGAGAACAATAGATTCGTGACGTCACCAATGTCCTAAAATATTGGGATAATCCGGACTGATAACATTCTTGGCACATGCTTGCACAGACTTGCAGCCTGATTTGCATTTCTTTGTCACATGACTTGCCCTGTCCCCAGTTGAAACCCCAAGCAAAATCTTAATGCAGAGTACACCTACATTTGGGCTTACTCCAGTCAAATGGCTGCCATTCTTCGTAGCTTCATTTTCAAGAATCCAGCTAGATGTGCTCTGAACCTTTTTGACGACGAGGTGCCTGGGCGGGCGGTCATATTTTTCAACCAGTAACCCCCAAACTACCAGTCCCCCCCCCCCCCCCAGGAAAAATGAATGGTCTTTTAGGTCTCTTACATTCACTAATTTCTGCATATGCTGTTGAAACTGATTGCATAGCAAAAGTAGTTGAGTATGAACTTGATCAAGAGTATAATTGTTCTTTTCTAATGTGTTTGTTATTGTTGTTGGAGTGCATGTTTGTTTGTACCGAAACGATCAAATGGTGTTGTTTTAAGGCCAAAATTGCTGCGTGAATACAATTTGAAATACTGTGATTTCTTTGTAGTCCTTAAAGCTTCACTGAAGGAACAGTCTGGGTGGTTTGGTAAGTGTAAGGTTTTCTTCCAGAAGTATCATTGGGGCCGATTTGTGACATATATTTGTGGTATGTGATATACTGACGAATAGCCTGTGACGCTAGTTGTGTCGTGTAAATCAAAGCTACTACACAGCTTGCGCATGATTGTCGTACATTATAAAAAATGTCACAGGACTTTGAAACATGTTTTCAAACCAAACGTCATAACCAGAGGCAGTGGTAAAAGTCACAAGTTGTTTACAATTTTTACAGTGATTCATGCTGTGTGTGCCACAAGAGTTGCCTGAACAGTCGTGGGCAAAAGTCAAACCATCTAAATCGGCCCTTTAACACTTTTGGAAAACAGCAGCTACATTTAAATTGCTGGAAGCAACAATATACTTACAGCCATTTCCTCTTTAGCACTTTTGGAAAATAGCAGCTGCATTTAAATTGCTGGAAGCAACAATGTGCTTACAGCCATTTCCTGAGTAAATGGGTGATCCATATCCACACCACCGTGGCATGATGGTTTTATGATCATGGCTGGGTGTAAACCAAACTTGCCATTGTCCAACACTTGTTGTATTATAACTCAGCTGGTATCTTGCATTTCTACCACTATTACAACTGCTTAGTGATGTAACAGTGTCCTTGAGGAATAAGTTTGTACTAACTGGATGATTTTTGACAGTCAAAGGGGATCCTTATGTGAAACTGGTTGTTGATGGAAAACAACCTTCAAAGAAAACAGAACCTGCTCGTAAGACGTGGGAGCCAGTCTGGGAGGAGGAGTTTACAGTGTAAGCTAAAGTTGACCTTAACTTTATATTACAATAGTGTAATATTAAGTGACACAATTGAACTGCTTCTAATGGACATCCTGCTTTTCCCTCCTCTACACAACTGGACACACTTGAAAGGCATTGGGTGTATTTGTCAGCCAGGACCAAGATCCAGTCTATGGAGCACAGACATACCTGTAGTATAATAAGGAGTGCAATATTATGGGAAAGTGATGAGTTTACATATAAAATGTAACATGAAAATACTAAATGCTGCACAGTTGGACACTTAAGACAACAACAAATGCTGTTATCATGTCATTTTTATGGTGAAGAAAGGAACAACAAAATGTGACACTGTGTCAACTCTGTAGAGGCTGGCTGTAGAGTTGCACAAATTTCTCTTTTTTTGACTTGATTTACAGCCTTGTGACACCATATAGTCTTCTGGAACTGGAAGTGAACAATAGATTTTCACTCAAGAGTGATGTGCCTCTGGGATCTGCAAAGATCCAGCTGAATGAAGTTCTGCATTCAAATCATGGAAAATGTAAGGTTCTTTGTTCTCATTACAATGTATAACTGACAACATTTGGCAGACTGTTACAGTGTGGCAATTTATTCTTATTAATCACAGTATTTATTGAGAACAAGAGATGCAAACTTTTTCACAAATGGACCAGTTATGTTGAAGCCTCTCAACAATAAATCTTCACCAATTTGCAGACCTCTCTTGAGAAACTGCCAATCAATTGATTGGTTGGTGTCAATCCTAAAACTGAGCAATTTGAAACTGTTTTGGTGTTGCAGTGAGACTGTCACAAGAACTGGATCCATAGAGCACTCATAGAGGAATCATTTCGTATACAAAATAAAAACTAAAATCAAATTTTGAAGTAAACTGAGAAGTGCAAATTTGAGATGTGTGGTAAGATAAGATAACATGTGGTAATGTACATGTATGGCCAAGATAACTGAACTTTGTTCAAATTATAAACCTTGTCCAATTGCCATTCAAATTACCACAGAAATAATAATAATAATAATAATAATAATAATAATAATAATAATAATAATAATAACAATAATAATAATAACCAGGGATCCCACTCGCCTTGGCGGTTTTCAGTGGGGCCCTGCAAATTATAATAAAAATAAAAATTAAAAACTAAGAAAGAGATAAAAATTGATATTACAATATAAAACTAATTTTAAAATACTTTAACAATTAGATAGGGCATAATTTACAAAGTTTTAAGCTTTACCTTAAATGAAGAAAATGTCCAATCAGTGACTACAGAAATGACAATTTGCCCAATTTTGGTTCAACTGGATGCAAACTCTTTCCTAACCAACAATGGAAGGAGAAAGGGGTATATGAAGGACCTCTTTCCCCTGTATTATTTTTTATTTGTATTACACATAGTACTTGTTTTAAACTGATTTTATCTTCTCTGTTCAGTATTATTATTAGAAGTTGTAACTGCCGTATGTTTTGTTGATGCGGTTTTGTTGGTTTTTCATTTTGTTTAGTGTTCTGTTCCTAACAGTGGATTTTGTGGTTGCAGTGAACAATTATAATTTAAAAGTGAATATTGTCCTGGACAAGAATGGTACTGCTTGTCAAACAGGAGTGCTGGAGGTTGTATTGGATGGAATGAGTGTGAACATGAGACACTTCCCTCGGAGGGCGCCACTGCAGACACCTACTCCTGTAGCTAATGGTCCATCAGCAGCTGGGGCACCTTCAACTGATGGTAACACACCATCCCGACAGTCACAACAGTAAGAATCATCACAATTATACAGATACTTGTCTTTAAGCAACCTTTCTTTAATAATTTTTTTTGAACATTCAGATTATTTGTGTAGAGGTCAAACCATGAACTTCTGCACACCAGTTGGATGGTCCATCCACTTAGGACAGTAAAAGTAGACTTTTCTGTCCTGGATGCTGCTAGCCTTCGCACGGTGGCTTAAAAGCGTCTAGTGTGGTTTAGAAGAAAACGATGATAAATATAAGGCTTTGTAAGTTTCCAGGTGGAGGTGAATCCATGACCCTCCTTGCAGAGATCTATATAATTGTAACTGCTTAAAAAAACTTATGTATACTAAAACCTATTTTCAATGTAGGAGGGCTAACAATGGTGATGTGCAAAGACGGCACAATAGACAGTCATCATCTCGGCAGAGACCCGTCAGCACTGGAGCTTTGGGAACAGCAGCCGCTAATGCTACCCAGAATTCGTCCCCGGGGGTCAATACCAGAAACAGTGTTGCAACTTCTACTCCACCAGTTCCACGCCCACCCCACCCTCAGGGACAGTCACCCCAGCCACCCCAGCCTGCAGGTACATGTACAAGAATTGCACCATTACAGTGCTTAGGCTTACAAATGAAGCTTACTGTATTAATTTTTTAGTTAATGAGCAAGAAATATATATAATCATATAAATTAAAAAGAGAAGATATCAGTACAAAAAATCCAAAAGAACCAAGTCTTCCTAATTCTCATGAAACTGTTCTTTTAACGCACTACTCCAGTGCAGAAAATGCATTTGTTCTTTGAAAAGATGGTTTTTTATACCACACATTTTTCATGTCTTGCAGAATAATGCAGTACAATCAAGAAGTAAAATCCTTCCAATTTCTAAGTGACAGCTGAGTTGTTCAATCCTAACTTCTTTTCTTTATCCATTGTTAACACAACATTTTTTGTTTTCAGTTGGAAACAATTTGAATCCCGCAACTGCGGGAACAGCAGCAAGACAAAGACAAGTGAATGAGGAGCCTCTGCCTCCAGGGTAAGTTCACAAGCAATATTTTATCATTGTACACGTAGGTTATTATTATTATTAATATTATTATTATTATTGAAATTATTATTTTAATTTTGTCATTGTGCTTTTTAGTTGGGAACAGCGTGTCGACCCTCACAGTCGTATATACTATGTGGATCACAATACACGCACAACTGCATGGGAAAGACCTCAGCCTTTACCTCCAGGGTAAGTTGCTACAGTAAATAAGTTCCATTTGTACAACATTTTGGAAATTTGGTGATATTGTACACTGTAAGCCAGAGACACACTGGGAGATGTTATATTCTGTCACGGCAAATTTTTAAGACCAGCAAATCGCCAGGTGTGCCCACTGCTGCGATGGTGACTTTTTTCAGACATTTCACTCCTGATGACAAGTGATCCAAATTGCTTATATCTGATGTGACATCTAGTGTGCCCACTCCTGTGAGAATCATCAACAATGAATCGCTGGCAGTCAACATTACCGTAACAAGCATGTAAAATCGCTTAGTTTGTTGCTGGCTTTAGATGAGTTTAGCTATAATTCATATTTTGAGGAGATGTATTATGAAAGCCAGTCACAGAGTCTGAGGAGGCATTTAGCTGTATTTTCTTCCCAGAATGAGTACTTGCTAATGCTAATGCATCTTTCCCATTTCCTGGCCATGACAAGTTTACACTGTTTATTATAATGACTTGTTCCTTGAGTTGGAACCTGACGTGTCCTTTTCAGAGGACACTTTTAAGTATCTATGTTTGTGTTGTGTTCAAAGGATAAGGGTAATGATACATGTTATTTCATTAATGTGGTAAGTGGACACTAACATTGGAGGGTTATAGGCTCATGAATGCAAAAGTGGTAATAAACTAATGGTGATAAGTTACTTACAGAAAAGAGGTAACAGTGAGTTTGAATGATGACAAAAGTCTGACTACATTATAATAACATTAGTTAAAGCCATGGATGAATCAGGAAACATGAAATCCATAATTATGTTATTCAGGTGGGAACGGAGAACAGACTCACGAGGAAGAACTTACTACGTTGATCACAACACAAGAACAACCACGTGGCAACGGCCAACTGCAGAAACAGTTAGAAACTATGAAAACTGGCAAATGCAGAATAGAGCATTACTCAATACAGAGCGACAGAACTTCCAGCAGAGGTTCCTTCTTCCAGTAAGTGCTGGCAATGATTATATTGTACATGTACCCTAAAGTTGCTTAGTTAACAACTGAAATATAATATTCTTTGAATGAAACTGAATGTGTAATATGGTGACAATGCAAAAAAAGGCCCAGAAAGGGGCCCTCTTACAGCAAGGAGCCCAAAAGTGTGACCACTTTTAATTAATTCGCATTCTTTCGTGCAGATTATCCAATCAGAAGCCGAGGCTAGCTTCAAGAAAATTAACTCAATCTTGCAGGGAAGACGAATTTGGTTTTTCATCGATACCCGTTTTTGAGGCTTTTACTTGTCAACTTTGGAGTTTTTCGCCTTGAAATCCTACGCTAGACAAATTTTGTAACTCCGAAATGCGAGATATTGACCGCAAAGCAGGGAAATTGATACATCTGCTCAACAGCTGTGCTTTTTGTTTGGGTATTCTCAGTCGATCGACCTGGCCGGGCAACCCTAGCTAGTATAAAGTCCTTGATGTAAGTCCTAAATTTCTATTTCTAATGCATTTTTGCTTACTTTCACTCATAAATATCACAAAGTTACTGTGTATGTTTTTTACTGTCGGCATTTTGGGTTGACGTCTTTCAGTTAGCTACATAGCGCGTCGAAATATAAACAATGATTCAAACTTTATCGGAAAGGCTGGTATTACCGCCGAGCGACTAGTTTTATTGCTTGATTTCCGATAAAATAATTGTCCCCTGAATAAACTATAACCTTCGCTCTTGTGAAAACCCAGGATTGTCATAATTCAATCATCTGATGCAGTCTGGCTGCTGAGTTTCACGATGTCGTGATGTAAATTACGGCCATGCAGGGTCACGACGATGTAAACAGCGGAGAAGTCAGTTAAACAGCGAATTTGTTGCGCAGACAAAACCATTCATCTCAGGACAAGCTAAAAAGAATGCCACTGGAGGACCCGAGAATATGAGGTTATAAGTTTGTTATAAGTTTTTGTAAAGTTTCCGATACTTACATTGTAACACAGCATTATTTTGATATTGACTTGCATTGTAATACGAACATTTTGCACACTATAAATAAAGTTGTTGCGTGATCTGTTATTGCTAGCACGATTTATTTGCATCACATGCGGTTACCAGCGTTGAGCTATGTGCTGAGATGTTTCGATGTAGTCTATCATAGGAGAATTTTTATGGTAAAGTTGCAGGCATACTGCAGAAAGATCCTAACATGCAGTAACAGCTAAGTGAATCAACGACTTTTATCAACGCGCAAAACTCCGTCGCCATCGCGCGATAGGCTAACCTCAGGAAAGTTACTAGGCTGCTGTGCAAGTATAATATTTGTAAAGAATATAAATATTTTCTAGTCAGTTTTGGCATTGAAATTAGACGCTAAAATAACTTCTCCGAAATGCGAAATTCTGCGGTATCTAATCGAAGTAAATGTACTTGCCAGTCGAGCGGCAGTTCCTTGAGTGACTTTTCGCGCTTCTTTGTTTACATCGTGAAACTCGACAAGTGAACTGTTGCATCAGATGCCTCGTTAAATTATGACCACCCTGGGTTTTCACAGGGGACAATTATTTCTCAGAAATCAAGCGATAAAAACTGTTTGCTGAGATGTACAGAAGCCTTTCCAAAAAAGTTTGAACCACTGTTTATATTTCGACACGCTATAACAAGTCAACCACTACATCTTCGCTAACTGAAAGACGTGAAGCCAGAATGCTGACAGTAACCTCGTGGTATTTACAAGTAAAAGTAAGCAAAAATGCATTTATGCTGGCGGTAGAAATTACTTACACTTCGAGCTTTTAGCCTTCATACAGTGAGCTACACTTGCTTGGCGGCCCGTTCGACTGAGAACAGTTACAATTTTACCGCCAAAAAAACATGTTATTGATTTCTCCGATTTTCGCATTTCAATTTGCAAAACTTGTCTACTGAAAGTTTTCAAAGCCCAAAACTCCAAAGTTGACGAGTAAAAGCCTCAAAAAACAGGCATCCATCCACCAAAGAGCAACTTCACCTTCGCCGCAAGATCTCTTTGCGGTTTGAGTTAATTTTCTTGAAGTTATTCTCGGCTTCTGATTGGATAATCTGCACGAAAGAATGCAAATAAATTAAAAGTGGTCACACTTTTGGGCTCCTTGCTGTAAACATGAACCCGTGGTAGCGGTGTAATTCTCTTCTGATTTTGTGTCAACTGGGAGCTGATTGTATTTGTAAGTTTTTATTGAGCTATTTTGTCTACAAAATAACCTCATAGTCGGCATGCAGCCTCAAGTTTCTGGGAAGGTTGGTTCTTTGGTTGGTTGGTTGGTTTTTGGGTGGACCATGTTCGGCATTCCCGATGACTGTGGAATTGTACCGAAAGGCTAGTTGTCGGGGCCGGAACAAAAATGCAGATGAGAACGCACGGAAAATTAGCTACTAAAGCGACACGATGAAAGTGTCCGGATTTCATTTGCTTGACGTTGGATTTTTATATATCAAATAGGAATTTTCAAATTTGTCTTACATGTATTTACCTGATTTTTACATGATATGTTAAAATGTAATTTTACCCAGTTTTTTTTATTTTTATTTCAAATGTATTGTAATGCGCATTCGAAAATGCCACATTGATGTTTGCGCAATGTAAAACTCATTAAAGTTAAGTTAAGTGGGAATAGCTGGCTTCCTTGTGGTAGACTTTCTTAGAAAACGAATAGTCAGCACAAACCTGGTTTACACGTGAGCGGAAGTGAGTTTTAGTAAATGATTCGTGGGTTATCTGATATTTATGATGTTCGGTCTAGGAAATATTTGTCAGCTTCATTGTTTTGGTAGATGAGAATTGGAACAAATCCTTTGTACGCATGCACATAACTTATGTTTGGAGTTATATGGCTCAACTTTAGAGCATGAGAAATAACGTGACTTCTGTGCAGGGATGTCCCATAGTAAATGATGGTAAAAAGATGGCAACTAGTGTGAAAGTATAAAAAGGGCAGAATCGTGAATTTCGAACTAGAACGAATTGTTCGCACCTTTTGGTTGGTTTTAAAATTAATGCTCATGCCACTCGATCACTAGGTCCGTCAAAGGTACAAGGTCGACAAGGAAAAAGATTGTATGGGTGGCATAAACATTGCTCATACGTGCGACTATCTAAGCCTAAAGTTAGAGGCGACTTACCAGAGAAATGGGTTGCTGGTTAGGCTGCGTGGCGGTAGCGGGATTGTTTGTACAAAGTTTGAGCGGAAAGATCAGCACGACAATCAAATCAAATCAAAACAATTATCACCTCCAATACAAAGACAAAAATGCAATAGCTCCACGCAAGATTCGTTTCACAGTTTTATAGACACAAAAATCGGTTATCATTTTTCAGATTACAAAAAAATGCATAAATTTACTCATTCCCTAACTCTACATGTAGCTACCACGAAAGCCAATAAAAAGCGCCGAAAATGAACTTATGACAGTCTCACGAAAAAGTCTTGTGACTCGCCATTGAACTTTGTCTCATCACTTGTTTGTACTTGACAAAACACCCCTTGTTTACACAAAACAGTAACCTGATCTCACGCTCAATCAACATAACACGTTCTTTACATGTGAAACGACCCACACTAAACATTATCACATGACTGCCTGGCCGTGCAATAAAATTCCTCCCCCCACCCCTGGAGCTATTAAAGCAAAATTTGGCCTTGACTTGATCACATGTACTCCATGTGATAAAATGCACGTTGTTTACCACACAGGCGAACCACTCCATTATTCTCAAATTCGCTCATTTAAAATTCCAACGATTCCTTCACCCATTACCACCTCTCTACATAACAAAACATCCCTTAATATTATTTTCACACAATTTTGCATCTTACTTTCACATCAAAACTCTCATCAAAACAAAATTTATTCCCTGAACACAACCACTGATTTTTGTGTGGCTTCAGCAAAGCTGAGACCACTACCGTGTGGCACCAATATTTTTGCAGGAGTTAAATTTTGCGAATGGCAATTTTTTGTGTGTGTTTTGCGGGACTAATTTTTGTGATTGAGGAAACTGTTTATTCTTCCTTGGAATTAATTTTTGCGATTTTCCAGAAGTCGCCTTCTATTTGGCGTTATAACATTCTCATTTTTTGATTATAAACAATCGAATGCAGGTGAACAACATGCAGATGTATAACACGTTAAATCAGTTAATCAATGGAGTACCTTCAGACGATCCTTTTCTTCAAAACTTTTAACAGCTTAATACTTGTAATGTACCGACTGCAATTTCATCGTTTTATTTCTGAATGTTTTGCTTTTAATTTCGTTATATTTTTGAATGAGACGGCTTAAGTAAATGGGCACCAACATAATATTACATCACATGTAAAAGGCGATGTTTGTATACAAATTTCGACAATGGAGTAAATTTTTGCGGGAATTATTTTTTCGCAGAAACTTTTTTTGCGGATCATGAAAAAACCGCGAAAATCCCAAAAATTTGAATCCGGAAAAAATTAGTGCCACACGGTATGTCAGCACGTGACTATCGTAATTTCCGGCTGTTTACCCGCACGGCAGATTACCCGCACTGGTCGAATTTAGCCAAAAGGGGAAAAAAGAATCAACAGATTACCCGCACTGGCGGATAACCCGCACCCAAAAACAAAAGAAAATCATGCTAAAAAGTTTGAGAACTCACAAATTTGAAGTGATAAGGCTTTCATCATCGTGGATAGTCCATGTGGATTAGATAAAATTTTCTGCTACTTTTTCTGCTGATTCAGCGGTCAAAAACACTCTCCTTAGCCATTACCTTCCTAATTTTGATTTGACAAGTTAAATATCCAATGTATTAATGTTTAAGACTTAACAGAATGCAAATTGCTGGTTGCATTTGGTTGTTGCAGCGATTGATCGTTGAGCGCCATTTTTGTTAGGTTGAGAGAAAGCTGGGGTGAGTGTAAAAATTCCTGATGGGGAAGGGGTGAGACGTATAACCAAAAAGTACCCATGAAACAGAAAAACAACTGCAATTTTGAAATAAATAACAATACTTTTAATGTGCTAAGTAAAAACGATTGTCAAAATTATTTTGCAACACTAGAAATAACAAACAGTTCATTCACCTCTAAATATGTTTGAAAAATACCTGAAGCCAAGTGATTTGACATGCATTCATTAAACTAAAACCTAAATGATTTCTTTCTTCAAAAAATTATGTACAAGATTAATACTATTTTAGCGTGCAATTAGTAAACTTCACACCCATTGTTTTCGATGTTCACTGAGAATTAAATGACTTGTAAAATATGGCTTGCAATTTTCAAAATAAAAAAACCATATCTCAGGATCTACTGGGTCTTAGAAATTGTTTGAAATGGGAAAATACTCCCTAAATCGAGGCAGTGCTTGCCGTGAATATTTCACTGATGTGTTGAGTATTCTTTTATTATTTTTATCGCTGTCAATGTTTTGTTTACACGCGTGCTGACAATTATCTTTTTCATCACGTTCCACTAATTATGCGGTGCCATGAATTCAGCAGGTCTCTGAGATATTTATTTATCTCAGGTTCTACTGGGTCTACGAAATCGCTTGAAACGGGAAAATACTCTATAACTTAAGGCAGCACTAGCCGGGAATATTTCACTGATGTGTCAAGTATTCTTGCATTAGTTTTTTATCACAGTCAATGCTATGTTTACACGGCATGCATGCATCGTCGGCATCAGGTTTCAGTTTAGCTTTGTGCTTTGCACAATAAAATATAAAATGCGTTTCGGTGAGAAATTTTTTTTGAAACTTAAACAAAGAAACTAGCTGTGAAATTGACAAGGTAAGAAAATTGTCGAAGCACAAACATGTAGTGAAAGATTTGTTTGTATGGATCGTTTTTTATATGTTTTCATCCAATTTGCTTTGGTTTTTTTAAAATCAAGCGACATTAAGAATTCTAGAGCAAGTAAAGCATGATACAATTATTTATAGGAAGCGTTTCTCGTTTAAACAAATGAGGCAGTACACAGGTTTGTAGGAAGCGTATGTTTAATGACTCTTATAATCTCTGTTTTATCTTCTCTCAGTACTATAATTACTGTTAAATACTTACTGGAAGATTTAAAAATTGTCACATAACCCGCACCGTCCTATTGCCCGCAGCGACGGTTGTTTACTGAAAAATTAACACATTACCCATGGGTAATCGGCCGGAAATTACGGTAGTCACGCAAGACTTGCACAAGTCACACAATGGCATGATCTTTTCTAACAAGGCATGCCTATTACTCGATTTTAGCTGTGTGTTCCAAAATGTAAGTCCATGTGAAATAATGTGGAAAATAAAACAGAGCTTATTTATATATTTGTCTGGATACGGGAGTTGCCATGTTCGTCAAGCATGATGTCATGCAAGAAGAAGACGTACGTGGCTTTCAAGATCGGCTATTCTCTTCTGGTTCAAACATTACAGAATTAATTTTCGTGACAAGTTACGCTTCCTACTAGATCCAAAATACTTGTCCATGGAAAAATAATCTTTATAATTGAAAGCCACAAAATTAAATTTCAATCCATTGAGCTTCCGAGAAACATCTGAGAATGAGCTTCAGAAAGGACTGTTTTGTATTATTTTGTTTGTCCCATATTCACACTGTTGTCAGATATTTTACAGATTTTATGTCACTTTCTTCTTGTTTTGTTGTAATTTGAAGCCCCACTTGTACGCATTAGCTTACCATCTATTGATCAATGACGTATACGAATTTGAAACCACTAACATAAACTCAAACAGTGATCATTGATCACCCTCAAATCTGTAAAAAGCCCTGGGAACGAGGTTGCACAATATCAGACACAGCTCCACTTATAAGGTAAAGTCTGTCTAAAAACCAATACTTGTCGAATGCTCAAGGCTACTCAAATAAACAACATCACAATAGTGTACCTTGGTACACGCACGTTCATTCAACAACCATTTCCGTACCTCTCATTGACAGCTACAAAATAGCTCACGCACGCTATGCATGCCTATGTTTGTACATGTAAATGGTGATTAAACAAGATAATTTTGTACAAGTAGAAATGAAATTGTACAGTCTTGCTTGGAAAAAAAAAGTGTGAACAAAGCTAGTCTTGAAGCCCACAACTTTCACCTACTGAGCTATCAAGCTAACTGTTCCTTGTTATTTATGAAGTGTTACTGTGGCGTTTCTTACAGACGGCTGGTGCACCTGAAGCAGATCCTCTTGGCGCTCTCCCATCTGGCTGGGGTAAGTTAATTTTGTTAATTTTCATTAATTATAATCAAATTTGTAAGATAATTTTAAGTGATTCCCATAACTTAATTTCATAAATTTGTTTGTAGAGAAAAGAGTGGAAGCTAATGGAAGGGTTTACTTTGTCAACCATAACACGCGAGCTACTCAGTGGGAAGATCCTCGCACTCAAGTGTAAGCAATAATAGTTTTCATAATGATGTTGAAACCTCTGTCTTGATCTGTCAAATTTTGTTTGGAATTTACATGGTTCTCCTTGTTTAACCACACTGTGACAGTTTAAATCTAGGGAAAATCCAAGTAATGGTGGAAGAAAATAATATTCAAGGAAGGCAATAAATGGAATCTTGTTTGCCACTTTATGATGTGTAGAGTTTGCATATCTACTGAACTGCAACCTGACATACAGTGAATTGACCTACAGGGGTTCGTATATGTCCTGGAATTTTTTCTGGCATTTTTCCAGTACTGGAAAATTAATGTAGGTCCTGGAAATTCCTGGAAATCCATAGAATGTGTTTGCAGCAGCCATGCTGGAGGAGGAAACAATAACATTCATTTCCATTGGGAAAAAGTTTTACTTTCATGCAAATAGCTTTTATTGTTTTGCTCCTCCAACATGGCCACAATGAGCACACTCTATAAACTCTTGAAATTTTTCTATTATTTTCGGATTTCTATTCCGTAAGGGTCTTTTGCTTCAATTATTGTGCATTTGGGAGTGTGAAGAATCTATCTGAGTCCTGGAAAAGTGCTGGAAAAATCCTGGAAAATTGTCAGCTTAGAGCAAACTACCAATAAAAATATTGATTTTATGATACATCATAGGTTTTTGCAAAGTGGAATGACAGTAAACAGGCAGTTTTATCTGCAAACTAGAAGAATGTTCAGAAAGTAAATGATTTTGTTGTGGACTTTTTTCGCCCGGCTTATTTTATGTGTATGTTTCTGTAATTGTTGTGAACCATTAATGGTTAAGGTATTTGTTGGTTTGTATAATTCCAAGCACTAGTTATAAGGGTTAAATCCTATGGTCTTAAAATGGAAATGACATGGTAAGTTGATTTTTTTTGTATTTTTCCTTGATCAGTATGGTTGGTTCAGACTCACCTCTTCCAAGTGGTTGGGAGATGAGATACACAAATGAAGGCATTCCATACTTTGTGGATCATAACACACGGACAACAACTTTCAATGATCCAAGAACAGGCGTTGCTGTTGGGTATGTACATAGTCAATCATTTGTTCACCACATAGGAAGGTGGGCATTTAACAGTCATTGTTTTCGTAGAGATTATTGTAATGCATTTCTGCATAGGTTTCATAATTGCGTATTTACTCAGTTGAGTGCCTCAGGCTCTTAAAATTTTAAGTGTTTCAGATGTGTTGTTTATTCGGGGGCAGCATTTATTTGAGGGCAACACTCTTTGAAAAATCAAAACATTTGTAAACGATAACAAGCAAATGTTAACAACAAAATAATGAAATCTACCCACTCTGAACTGAAAAACATTGTAATACATGAAAATAAATTTCTGAGGCTGGTTTAGATTGAATTGTACCGTACTTGTTTTTAATGCACTGGTCAGTTGAAAGCCAGTGTAAACTGACATATGAATCCCTGATGACAACGAGTTAGTGGAACTATGGTATGGTAATATTCAGTTAGAGTGGAGAGTTGCCAACAAATATATTTGTTATTGGGAACTTCCAGGATGGTTTTTACATGTAAAGTTTTGTTCATGTTACTTGATCCTTTAATTTTACAGCATAAAAGGTGCTGCTGGTGGTCCTGCTTATGAAAGAAGCTTTAGATGGAAGGTTGGACAGTTTAGACATCTTTGTCAGGTATTTCCTTTTATTCTGCGTTTGACATCCTGACGTGTGGCCATAAATAAACTGGGAAGTGTTTTTCTTTTTAGCTGTTTATTTGTGACAAGTTTGTCTCGAACTTGCTTTATCTTCAGAACAAAGGAGTCAAGTTACAGTTGCATCTTGATGACTCAAACCCATGCTAACTCCAGTTTCTACTTACTAGATTCTGCTGTAGCGGTAACATTCCTTTCATTCTGGGTCTTGGCAAAAAAACAAAACAAAAAAAAAACGTTCCCATCAATCTTTCATGTTGTGCCCATGCAAGCAGTAATTACATGCAAAGGCTTTGGGTCTTGATTAGACTGTTTACGTATTCACCACCAGAATTGTACTAGATACAAATAATTGGCTTCCCTTCTGTTCGCTGAAAAACTCAGCGTGTAAATGAGTAGAATCTGATGCTGTTGTAATTTAGGCAAATTCTCAGTGATGTGACTTATCAGTTAATATGTTTGTTTCTTTTGTTCAGTCCAATTCTCTTCCAAGCCATATTAAAATCACAGTCAACAGAACTAACATCTTTGAGGACTCATTTCAACAGGTTGGTGGTGACTCTTGTGTACACTAATTAGCTGCCAATATCTTGTGAGTGAAACTGCAAGCCCTCTTTACAAGATGTGCTTTCATACTTGATCAGCCCAAAACTTTGTGCGAAATAGCATCGCAAAAATAAATAAATAAATAAATAAATAAATAAAATAAAATGAGAAGCCAAATTGTGTCTACTAAGATGAAAACTGTTTGAAGTGCCTTTTCAGCGACAAGAAGGGTTGTTGGAATTGCAGACAGCAACATCTGCACATTACAAAGATCTGGGATTGCATATAAAAAATTAATTTGTCAAAATTTAATTCCCTTTCTTTGAAGGCGGTTGAGGCGGATACCTGATGTAACATGTGAAACAGAAAGCATGTAATATTGGTTTAAAACAAAAAAAAATTGGTACAAGGAAGCCACCAGTTGTGAATATTGCACAAGACTTAGATAGATTTTGATAGCATCAGCTTTTAGTTCATTGTTCAGTTTATAACACAGTATATTGTGTGGAGGTACAGATTCTGTGCCTAATGTTGTGTGTTTTGTGTTTTTGTATCAGGTTATGCGATATGCTCCACATGACTTGCGACGTAGACTTTATATTATCTTTAAAGGAGAAGAAGGCTTAGATTATGGTGGTGTTGCAAGGTAGGATTTCCATGTGTTTGTTGTTTTTTTGTGGTGGGGTTAAATTAATGGTTATTGTTGTTGCTTTGTCATCTACAGAGAATGGTTCTTTCTCCTTTCCCATGAAGTACTCAACCCGATGTATTGCTTGTTTGAATACGCCAACAAGAGTAACTACAGTCTTCAGATTAATCCAGGTATGATTCATATGAAACAGTAATAGTTTTACGATTCATTCCTGAAACTACGTGGTATGTAGTGAAATAATTGTATGATGGATTAGAGAAATAATAAGTACATATAATTGTTAACACAAATACACAATATTGCCAAATATTGCGTTAACTTTTCAGCCTTGAGGTTCAAGACCACTTGTGTGCTGAAAACTGTGAATTGAAATCATCTTTTAACTTTTTCAAGTTTCATCAGTTAAGAGTGTACATTGTAATTACATGCCAAGCAACCTTTTACTCGAACAGCTTGCTTGGATTAATGAGTCTGTCAGAAAACTATTTTGAAAAAAATGTTTTATGTTATATGTTATGTTTTTGTTATTGTTTGTCTTTTGTAGCATCATATGTGAATCCTGACCATTTGCAGTACTTCAGGTTCATTGGACGTTTAATAGCAATGGTAAATAAACTGCCTTATGAAGGAGGCCCACAATTAATTATTGCAGACAGCTATCATATAGTCAAGTGATATAGTAGTTTTACCTATCCTATGGAAGTGACAACCGTGAAATTACAACCGAATCACAAAACAGTTTCAGCTATTTTTTCAGCTGTATACATTAATCTTCTCTGTTTTAACGGACCAATAAAACCGGTTACCTCACATTACTTTTCTAAAGCCTGGTTTCCTTTGTGATTACAACGGCTGCTGCTCCTGTGATTATGGCGACTGGAGATAATAGCTGAAATAGACTTGAACTGTTCCTCAACAATCTTGGCGATCTAGTTGCTAGCGTCTGAGATAACTTGGTGCAAATCCATTGTGTGTACCCAAGTATGATGTTTATGACTCTCTGGCCCTATTTGTTTGTCCACTAGGACTCGTTGGGTTGTGTAAGTTTTTCTCTGCTGGACGGGGATTTAATCCGCTGGGTAAACTGTTTTGTTCCTTCAGTGAGCAGCCGTCATTTGGCAAATTTCGATGTTTCTGTTATGAACTAACAGTTCAGTTGCGACAACCATTAATATTGGAGTGAATTACTTTAGTATTCGAGGAGAATACTTTGAGAGAATAGTTTGATTTTTTTTTCAAATAGCCCAAATTTTAATACATTACAATTCAGTCTTGAGGCATCATTTCGAGGCTTAGGGAAAAAAAACCCATATAAATCCTAATATTTTCCCCTAAGCCTCGTAGTAATGTCTATTGATTTAAGTTGAATTATAATATATCGAAATTGGGCTATTAGAGGTAACGGTTCTTTGTGTAATTTTGAGTCAGTTTTTTCAGTGTGTAGTTTGCTGACTGGCTGTGATATTTTAACCGCAGGCTCTTTTCCATGGAAAATTCATCGACAGAGGATTCACGCTTCCGTTCTACAAGAGAATGTTAAGCAAAAAGCAAACAATGAAAGACCTGGAATCAATTGACCCCGAGTTTTATAACTCGCTGGTGTGGATAAAGTATGTACCAATCACCGCATTTGTTGTGTTGTCATATTCATTTGTTGTTAAGCTGCCTTGATGGTTTTTGGTTAAAAGATTAATGCGTGCATTGTCTAGTGAATATCAGCTAATATTGTTACCTTTGACAGGGAACTTAACTTCACACTCTCTCCACCCAGGTCTATAAGTGGATACAAGTATTTTGTTAGGCAAAGGTGACAAAAGTTTGGGGGGTAACCCTACGATGGTCTAGCATCCTGTCAATGGGGCGGGGGGGGGGGGTGGGGAAGCACTGGCCCCACTCAGCCATCTTGCTCGGTTAATCCATGCATATGGACTTAACGTTGGACTTAATTATTAAAACGTGTTTTTCAATGTTTATTACAGGGAAAACAACATAGATGAATGTGGTCTAGAAATGGAATTTACAGTTGATATGGAAATACTAGGAAAAATAACCTCACATGACTTAAAACCAAACGGATCTGAAATTAAAGTCACAGAGGAAAATAAAGAGGAGTATCTGTCGTAAGTGCTGCTGCTGCTGCTATTGTAAACAGTAGTCATCCTTTCCAGTGATACTTAGAAATTTCCAATACCCTATATAGCATGTTAGGAAAATATTTGCTTCTGTACATTGGTGAGCCACAGTTGGATGGGTTTTGTTTTTGGTTACGCTTTTCGCTTCTCAAAAGGCCCAAGGTATAAATGGCCGAGTGAAAGTAGCAAATTATATTTTACAGCACAGGAAAGTCCTTCTCAGTAGCTTTCACTTGGTCACACTTTACGATTTCGTCCACAGTCTCAAAAGGTAGAACTCTTTTCTACAGCATAGTAAACGGTGCCACAGGAAGGAAACTCAGAAGCTTTGATTTGAGTTTTCACACCTTAGAATTTCAGCTACAGACAATTAGTGCCTGAGCGGAAGTTTGATTCGGAGAACGAAACGGTCTAACCAAAATGTATTTTCCAAGAAGGCCCAATATCGCGTTCGTAACGTGACCTGGTATATTTGGATGTTTTGTAAAATGCGCATGTACGTTAAGTTAATAATTGTTATTATTTTTAAGGCTTATGACTCAATGGCGGTTTAATCGTGGGATTGAAGAGCAAACTAAAGCTTTCTTAGATGGATTCAATGAAGTCGTTCCACTTTACTGGCTGCAGTACTTTGACGAGAAAGAAATGGAGGTAAAAAGGCCTTGATTTGTTTGTACTTCACCATCAGGGTGCATCTAACAAAAAAACACTTGTTGACTTGTACTAACCAGCCACTGCGATCTCCTTAGTTTTTCCTGTGTTGCTGATGTTGTGTTGTATGCTTTTTTAGTTGATGCTGTGTGGAATGCAGGAAATTGATGTGGAAGATTGGCAGGCCAACTCTGTGTACCGCCATTACACCAGAAACAGCAAACAAGTCACGTGGTTCTGGCAGGCCGTACGTTCCTTTGATAACGAGAAGAGAACACGGTTGTTACAGTTTGTCACCGGCACATGTCGTCTGCCTGTTGGCGGCTTTGCGGAGCTCATGGGTTTGTAGTCGCACAAATATATTTTTTGCAAAACTTTTCAATGTTCCAAGAGAGAAATGGAAAAAATACTCCGGTCTGACCCGAGTATTTCAGAGTTTTGTGGTTGATTACGTTTGTGGTTATGATTACGTGTATGCTCATTTCCAGTAAACAGCTGCTCTGCACTCAGGATTGAATCTTGAGCAGGCCTTTTGTTGGTTTAGCTGATATCTTGTCTCACTGTCATTGTAGGGAGCAATGGTCCGCAGAAATTTTGTATTGAAAAGGTTGGCAAGGAGACGTGGTTGCCGCGTAGTCATACTTGGTAAGTAACGTTTCTTTGACACCGCTCGTTTATGTTAGGAAATTAAATGGATAAAAACTGAAGGCCTGTCTAAACTAGCGAAAATTGCTGCGGACACATTGTTTCTTCTTATGTGCCTAGACTGGGAACCGTTTTGCTAAAAAAAAATTGCGTCGGAAAGCGGCAATGTTTACAGTTGCACCCAAAACGTGTTTCTCACACGGTTAATGTGGGAAACATTTGCTTCTGCTACATAACGTTTTCTGCAACGATGTTTCTTTGTTTAGTGAGGCTTTTGGAGTACGAACCTGTAGAAATCACTGTAGTTTAATAATGGATTAAGTTGTGAGGAAACCCTTATGCCGTTGTAATGTCACTGACAATAGCTGAAGTCGTGTTTGTTGTTTCAGTTTTAACCGCTTGGATCTTCCACCATACAAGAGCTACGAACAGTTAGTTGAAAAGCTGACCTTTGCAATTGAAGAAACAGAAGGATTTGCACAGGAGTGACATTTTCAAGTGGAATATCGCCTCACGGAACGGGCTATCACGACCTTTTCGTTTTGTAGCTTGTTTCGATACGTGAACCTTTTTCTTCTTGGCACTGATATTGTCACTTTTTACAGACCCATCAAAAATAGTTTCCGGGAGGCGTGTGTTTATGGTGTAGTATATCTGGAGGTGCAAGGGCACGCCCTTTGTCATCTTCCATCACGGCGCCTGCCATGCAGGATATCAAACTGCAACAATCGACACATTCTGCACAGAGGTTGACTGATTTTAGTCCTGTAATGTAGTTTTTAACGAGGGGTACTGAAGTGTGACATCTAGAAAACAGATGCAGTTCTCTGACCTGGGGTTCCGTATCTCAAATAGGTTGTACTGATTCTGAAAAATATAAATACTGTTTCTGTAACCAAGAAGCATAATTTTTATTTTGGGCCGTAGCTATATTTTTTATTTACCTGTGTAAGAACTCTGGTTGGAGACTTTCTTACCACGCCAGTAAAAAGAAGTTAAGTAAAAGTTAACAGATAAGACTAGATTTCTTTGAAACTGCGAATGTATTAAATTAGATTTTAGATTCCCGGATGGTTCATCCAGTTCAGCCATTTTGTATAAGAATAATAAAATGTTTGCTGTAATTGTGTTGTATCGTGCCATGAGTGGCCAAGATTTTGCTTCACTTTGATAAGAGGTATAATGGCATGAATTTAAGTAGATACGCGAGCTTTCGTTTAGTTATTTCAACGTAAAGCGTGCTGTGTAGCCCTTTTCATAGTTTCATGTATTTAAACGTGGATGTGGCAATTTAGGGCGGAAACTGCAAAATTGCCCGAAATTGCCTCACATCCACGTTCAAATACATTGTAATTCAAACAAGAAAAGTTAATTGTGAAAAGGGCTGTTGTTTCTTCAATATTTTCTTCTGTATTATAGCTCTATGTACTGTAAAAGTGGAACAAGACCTTATAATTATAAGGGAATTGAAATAAGTAAAAGCAAATTTCTCTACAATTTTATAGCTGTGTGATGTATTTGAGTACTCGAGTACATACGGAATAACGCAAAATTGAGTCGCGTTTGTTTCTAGGAGTGTTATTTCCACAACTTAAATTTCTGATTTTGTCCCACATTCTAAATCCCGCATATTCCAACTGGTCATCATTTAAGGAGGCTCGCAACAGTTTTTTTGGCCTTGGAGTGTATCTTTTGAAGTCAAAATTTCGCATAGAAGATAAACTTCGATTTCCTTGATACTGCACCACCTTTTCAATAAATGATCAAAGTTTATTTTGTCACTGGTTTCCTAGCAACAGCTGTCACCATAGCAACGGTAATGGACAACCCCTCATTTCAAATAATGTCGAATGTCTCGAAAACTAGTCAGACACATTATGACGAAACTTGAACTATTTGAACTACTCTAACTACACAACTTGTACGCGAAATTAGGGAAAAATCTGTAAGAGCGTTTTCACGTAAATCATGATTCATTTTTTACGGGCTGATTTTTGGTCATTCCTGCAATTTTCTCCAATATTTCAAGAAAGATAAAACTTAACACTTTCTCTTTTCCGTTGAAGGATCTTTTATGATATCAAAACATTCTTAATGTACATTGAGCTTCCTAGGTGGCTGCGATTTTAAGATATTTATATTTAAAAACTGCTAAAATGCAGCGCAAATCAGCCAAAAAGTCCGTAATTTGCAAAAATAGAAATATTACTAAACTGCCCTCACAGATTTTTCTCTTAAATTGATTGACGTTAGAATGATAATTCTTTTTTATGTTCCAGCAAGTTTTAGGCTGAATAAACATTTCTGTTATTAGATAAGAAGGCTGGATCTTGGTCAAGTTTCAGTCGCTATTACCTTTCAACGAGCAACAGTTTTATTTCGTTTATTCTGGTCTTTTTCTCGGTTATTCACGTGCAATGAATATTAATACACGCTGCGCTTGTGTCCTCTCGTACGTTTATCATTCCTTCTCATACTAAAAAAAAATATTCGTCTTCTGAGCTTGTTTCTCGTCATTTTTCGGTCCCAGTGTAATGCCATCGTGGGCGTTAACATGTATGCAATCCGTAATTTAAAAAGTTAAAACGTAAGTCAGTATTTAAAAAATAATTGCAGAGTCTCCAGGAAGAAGCTCAGAAGACGAAAATTTCTTATTATTGTGAGAAGGAATTATAAATGCACGAGAGGACACAAGCGCAGGGTGTATTAATATTCATTGCACGTGAATAACCGAGAAATAGACCAGGAAAAACAAAATAATACTGTTGCTCGTTGAAAGTTAATAACGACTGAAACCTGACCGAGATTCAGCCTTCTTATCTAGTTTATTCAGCCTAAAACTTGCTGGAACATCAAAAAGAATTATTATTCTAACGTCAATCAATTTAAGAGAAAAATCTGTAAGGGCAGTTTAGAAATATTTCTATTTTTGCAAATTACGGACTTGTTGGCTGATTTGTGGTGCATTTTAGCAGTTTTTAAATATAAATATCTTAAAATCGCAGCCACCTAGGAAGCTCAAGGTACATTAAGAATGTTTTGATATCATAAAAGATCCTTCAACTGAAAAGAGAAAGTGTTAAGTTTTATCCTTCTTGAAATATTGGAGAAAATTGCAGGAATGACCAAAATCAGCCCGTAAAAAAATGAATCAGGATTTACGTGAAAACGCTCTTACAGATTTTTCCCTAATTTCGCATACGAGTTGTGTAGGTAGATTAGTTCAGATAGTTCAAGTTTCGTCATAAAGTGTCTGACTAGTTTTCGAGATATATTCGACATTATTTGAACTGAGGGGTTGTCCATTACCGTTGCTATGGTGACAGCTGTTGCTAGGAAACCAGTGAGAAAATAAACTTTGATCATTTATTGAAAAGGTGGTGTAGTATCAAGGAAATCGAAGTTTATCTTCTATGCGAAATTTTGACTTCAAAAGATACACTCCAAGGCCAAAAAACTGTTGCGAGCCTCTTTAACTTATCGTGTAGGAGTTTATAAGTGCTGTACACAAATTGACAGTACCGACCTTAGCTAAACAGAAATTTGACCTCGGCTCTAAGCCACCGTAAAATCACCAGCACTCGAAGGAAGTCGGTGACAGAAATGGCGCGTCAGTAAAGCGGGTCCAGACGTAGACTATCCTGTATGTGACCTTCCAACTTAATTTATGAGGGGAGTAACTGTTTTTCTCGCTTTTTTTTATTCATACAATTATACATCTAATTTTCGTTCAAAACAAACGAGTTCCTGCTAGGAGGCAAGCTCTATTTTTTTAAAAAACATTTCAAATTTTGGTTTGAACAGTGGCGAGGTGTAACATCCAGAGTTTGATTCTAAACGCTACTGGAGACTTAAATTTCCAGAACAACATTTCGTAATCGAACACCCTACACGTTTTCTCTTTTTGATACCAAAAATGCAACAACTTGCGGCACATATCTGACTATTTGAAAAATACCCAAGTTAGTATTTCTCCCGAGAACTCCTTATATTGAAAAAAATTTTCATTATCATGTGTTGATTGGCAGGCGAATCATGAGCGGCGAATGCATGATTCGCCTGCCAATCATGGTCACCAGAAAATCGTGAAAATTTGCCACGAAATGAGAGAATCAAACGATAGTAAGAAATCAGAAGATGTGCTGTTGATCCATATCATCGGTCGCGCCACCATTTTTCGAATTCCTCCAAACAAACGTGATAGAAGGATTGCATTAACCTAGCAATCTCCGGCGCGAATCATAGCAGGTAAACAACCCGAGTCTACACACAGCAGCTCTGTAGTAAACCAGTAACACTGCGAAAAAGATTCACAGTAATGTTTATTTCCTTTAGACTTGGGTACTGCATGCAGTATCCTTGAAACAACTTCAAGAACAATTGTTTAAAACTCTAAAGATAGTTTTTTTCCAGTATGAATTTGATATCTATCCGGTGAAAAGTGTTACAACAATCTAAAACTACGAAACGGCCACAAAAGACGTTCAGGGTTTGTACAGCTGAGACAGGTGAATTATTAGTCAAAGTCAACGACGCATTTTTTTCCTACACGACAATTTTTAACTTATGCTATGCTCGATTCAGGGGCGGACCGAACATTTTTTGTTAGAGGGGGCCGCGAGATATAGTATAGTGGCAATATGGAAAATTTTTGAAATTGAAGTTCTCTGAGATGCAATCTAGTGCATTCTGGACGCTTAAGGACTTTCGCGCTAATTGTTTCTGAGCATCCTTACTGCGCACGCAATTCACTTCGCGATGTCATGACACGTCATGCATTGAGCGCGCACACTCTTGAAGAAATATGGAGACATATAGCGCTAGTGGGCACTGTTATATCTATGCCCGCGTTGAACTCTCTTAAATGTTCGGTTACCCCATATTTTCTTATGATAGATCACTTTCTTTGTCGATTATCTTCGTTTTGTGAAAAATTAAAGAAAATCTGTGTTGTGGAAGTTTCATTTTTTCCCACTTTTCTGCCCTCGCATCATCGAATTCTGCTATCATTATAGCTGCACGGTGTTCGCAAAAGTCCATCTTTGAGGTTGAATTTAACTAAAAGGATGACACCGGTTCAAATTATTTACGTGACAGACCCACTTAAATAACATGACTTTAAGAACAATCATAAGAACAGTTATTGCAGGGATTTAAGAACAATCATAAGAACATTCATTGCAGGGGATTGATAAATGTCATCCTTCTCTGGTTGCGCTTACGTTGCGCTTGGCATAGTCGTCAATAATTGCATCATAATCCAGAGCTATATATATGTCGGTCCTTGTGAATAAAGGCAGTTTTCTCTCATGGTGCTTCTAAAACCACTCTTTACAAAGCGCAGTGATGAGTTGCTACGTTCCACAGTTGCACTTGTGACAGGGGCGACGCCTATAACATCTTTAAGTTTGTCGGTTTGAAGCTTGTTTATAAGGGCAGTTGATTCGAACAACGTTCGATAAATTTTCATATTGATAATATTTATTAAAGAAAATATATCGTAAGCAACGAAGCACGAAGTACCATCCGACATAGGTTGTTTACAAAAGACAAAAGGGGGGGCCCCGGCCTCCTCGGCCAACCCCTAAATCCGCCACTGCGATTGAACGATTCCCAAAGAACATCGTAATGTTCAGCTAAATATGTTATTTAGCTCGTACCGTACTTCCACGCACTTATCGTTATAATGATTATTGGGCTATTTTATAAGAGGTAAAATCACAAGAGCAACTTATCACAGCATTCGCATACGGAATGTTTTACGTTCTACGTTCAATGGCACGTTCTTCTTACTTTTTATTTGTAAGCACTAAATTTTGCTCATAGTTTGAACATATTATTCAAATAATAACAAAAATGTGCTAATTATTTGTTTGGCTTTTTCCAGTCTGTTAAAGCTAATCACTACTACTGCTGCTACTGCTGCTGCTGCTTCCAGATATTTTCAAGTCTGCAAAAAATAAATTAATTAAATAAAATTAAAAATAAATTTAAAAATAAGGGAAAAGTTGACAGATGAATCAGCATTCTGCCGGTCGGCCAGCAGGCTGCCTCACAGGGCACGAGGTAGCAGGGAGTGAGACCGAGTAGCCATGGACCACTGATGTACTTTCTGAGGATTAAACTAGTCAGTCAGTTGATCAGTCATGCCATATTAACTTGTCATGACGCTCAGTGCAGATGTCTCCTATTTCCTTTGCTTCACGCGTGAAGCAAAGGAAATAGGAGACTTCTGCACGCAGGTTAAGGGCCAGGGGCACATCTGTAAAACATGATCGTTACTGGTCGAGAGTTACGGAATTGTACCCCCGGTATATATCGGCTAGGCGGATATACTTTATCGCGGATTTGTAGTTTCTTAAAGCAATAATTTCCTTATGCAAAGACATGTTTTCAGCACGAGGCATACAAGCTTACATGTTTTTTGTCATCATTCTCGCGGTACGCCTTTAGAACGGGGAACATGCTTTCTATTTTTGCTTTTAATCGCGGAAGCTAAGAGTTTAATGAACTGGTTTCTGCGTACCGCATAGCCTGCGTGCAGACGTCTCCTATTTCCTTTGCTTCACACAGAAAACGGACATAGGAAGCGCAGGCTACGTACCGCGTAGCCGACATCGTAGAGGTTGGTAGAGATGGCAGGGTAGTCTGTAGTTAAGCCGTTAACCGTATTTTGAAAGCCAAAAGAAGTGGTTTTTGTTGGCAAGACTGAAAGGAAAAAATGTCATTTCGGTGGTTTATATATGCAAATAGCTTGATTCTTTCTTCAAGTTGATTGGTAACGTAGTTTTTCCTGGAGACCCAAATCCGCGAAAAGGCATTCGCTCCCGATGGGGGTCTGTTTTCACTTGCGAATTTGGACTGGGGTCTAAATCCGCTACGACACGGTACACAGAAATTTTATGTTTTTTTTATTTGCAAGGGATTGTTTCCGTGTAGTTTATTGGTTAATGTTTTGTTTCTATTCCTGTGTACATGTACACAACTACAGAACCAAAATTCTGTCGCAGCGAGAAGGATTTTTTGTTAAAACGGGCACACGTAAGAAATTGTCGCTGGGACCTGAACCTAGGGTGTCCAGACCTTAAAGGAGTGTTCTCTTTAGACTTTTAAAATGGTCGTGGGATGAGGTATAAATGAAGGTTGCTTCCTCCTTCCTGGTAGAAAACGTAAAATGGAGTGAAACAAGGCCAAGTAACCTCAGAGAGTAAAACCTGCCGAGGAGTAGCATCAATAAATGTTGACAATTGGTGACACAATAATTGTCGGATCGGAATTATTTTGATCAGCACATATCACAATAAATAATATGCAATGACTCGTACCTGCGGTAATCACAACTCTCTCCCTTAGCCTCCTGGTCTTATGCACTCGGTAATGCAGACCATAATTCAGTGCAAACAAATGCTGGTCATGTTTAGGGTCATAGCACACCCAGTAATGTCCTTCCCAAGAGGTAGTTCTCCAGCAGCGTCCTTTAGCCAGCACCTTCTTTTTCTCGCGGCGGCCTTGAGGGGTGACCCACTCCAACTGAACCTCACGCCTTGCACGGTTAACAAACTTCACTTCCACTGGCACAGTCACGTGAGCTTCTGATTTTAGTTTGTCCACAGAACTTGCTATAAAATTTAAATACCCACAACTCATATTATATGAAGTTAAGCTACATAGGCTAACCAGCTGTTATAGATGGTTTCCCGGCCTGATCAATCGATGGCAATCGATCATCGGAAATCCAATCGATCAATCAATAACAATCAATGACCAATCGATAATCACAAGTTTGAGCCAACTAATTGCTATCGATCACTATCGATTGCCATCGATTATTATTGACTATCGTTTGCTGTCAAGCTGATTGCTTTCGATCAATACTGGTTAAGTTCCGCTCGTGGCCCCATGCGAGTCTGGAAACTTTAGTCCCAGCTTCTGCACAAATAACCCCCGGGAACATGTGCCAGGTTATTTTGACTATCTATCAGGTTGTAGTTATCATGGGTATCACGAATGCCCTTTTGATGTCGAAGTTGGAGAGCGATTCATTGCTTCAGAAGAAGAAAGGAGATTTCAGGATTGCTTTTAAAGTGATCGATAGGATACACGATCGTAATTCGTAACACGATCGTTTATTCGTAATTTTTTTTGCCAGCCTAGATACGTACCTGCAATTCTAACAACTGCCATGTAATTACATTTCACCGTATTTCCTCTGTAAAAGCATTTTCGTTTTGACCTCCTTAAAATATTGAAATTGATGAAATCCCTAATCGATGACAGTTGATGCCAATCGATGATAATCGATGGCAATCGTTGGCAATTAAAAAACAAATGTTTTGGCCATCAAAATTTCCGATATCAATTGATTAATTGTTATCGATTGTCATTGATTGCCATCGATTGTTATCGATTATCAATTTCATCGATTGATCAGGCTGGGATGGTTTATCTGTTATGAGACACATCTGATAGGTTTTGATTATTTTCCAAAAGACATCACCATGCAATGATTTTCCAAATGTTGCACTGTGCAAATGTTTCTGATCATTTTCGAAGAATTCCAAAGTTTCCCAAAGAATTTTCGCGTGCTGAGGGGAAACCTGGAGATATTTTGATTGCACACCAACAATTTTCATAATTTACAAGAGAAAAAAGCATAAATAACATCCAGGACATCATAACATTTGACACAGATTATTGTTATGCAGGTCATATAATTAATTAACCCTTTACCGTCAGCGTTTTTCCCTTAGAAAAACGCATTTTTTACCGCTAAAGCGGTTTTTGAAGTGCTATGGTGCCAAATGCCACTAAACTTTGCTGCAAAAGCGTTTTCTTACATTTTAGCTCAATTGTACATTATTTTGGTTTCACGCATGCGCATAAGCCAAAATTTGGACTTGTTTTTTTTTTTGTTTTTTTTTTTTTGCTGATTCATTTCTAATTTTTTCTCGCTTCTTTTGCTTTCCTTTTTCTCTCCCTTTCTTTTCTCTTTATCTTCTACCCTTTATCACCTTTCTATCCACTGGAAAAGTTTTGGCCTCAGTCCTTCTAAAAACCTGGAAATGGAACATTGATCAACTAGGTGACTTGGCCTATTTTACCACCAACTTTGCAGCCAAAATTGGACACGTTTTTCTGGTATAGCTCTGCCAGGATTTGGTCGATATTCAAAATGGACACACGTATGGATGGATCTGTCCTTGCTGTGCTAGCTGCTTATCAAAACAATCTGGTGACGTCAAAAATGATGACGTCACAAGTGGCTGAATGGTTCCCGACTTCGACGTCGGGAAAATACAACTCTTGACGGAAAAGAGTTAGCTGAACTATCGAAAATCGTTGATCATGACAAATCTTACTCGTTTGAGACTGATTTTGGTTGATTTATCAGGTTTAATGCAAAAAAGAACACATTTGAAACAAAATGTCTTTTTCTTTAACCCTTTACCGTCAGCGTTTTTCCCTTAGAAAAACGCATTTTTTACTGCTAAAGTGGTTTTTGAAGTGCTATGGGTGCCAAATGCCACTAAACTTTGCTGCAAAAGCGTTTTCTTACATTTTAGCTCAATTTTGAGCCAGCTTCTGTTGAAAATTGTACATTATTTTGGTTTCACGCATGCGCATAAGCCAAAATTTGGACTTGTTTTTTTTTTTGTTGTTGTTTTTTTTTTTTGCTGATTCATTTCTAATTTTTTCTCGCTTCTTTTGCTTTCCTTTTTCTCTCCCTTTCTTTTCTCTTTATCTTCTACCCTTTATCACCTTTCTATCCACTGGAAAAGTTTTGGCCTCAGTCCTTCTAAAAACCTGGAAATGGAACATTGATCAACTAGGTGACTTGGCCTATTTTACCACCAACTTTGCAGCCAAAATTGGACACGTTTTTCTGGTATAGCTCTGCCAGGATTTGGTCGATATTCAAAATGGACACACATATGGATGGATCTGTCCTTGCTGTGCTAGCTGCTTATCAAAACAATCTGGTGACGTCAAAAATGATGACGTCACAAGTGGCTGAATGGTTCCCGACTTCGACGTCGGGAAAATACAACTCTTGACGGAAAAGAGTTAGGGTTTGCATTTGCAGTTCTGAAATATTTGAAAAGGTCATTCTCCTGGACCCACATGGTCATATACAAAATACATGAACAGCAGAGCAAGCATACATATTCGGTGTGCATTATGAATAAACGATTGGTTAGAAGTTGTCATAAAAGCGCAATTTGTGCTCACAGAGTTCCAGCAATAATGCAACAATGTAAATGTCACCTGTTGGTTTCCTTATTTCGACGTCCACATGTTTGTCACCTTGTTTGTGAGGAAATGCATAGAACACTGGACTGCCATTAATCAACAGTGGCTCACGACTCAGTTTCCTGCTCATAGCCATGAAGACGTGAGTCTCATAAGTATCTATGGTCTTGGAGTGGCCATCCTTTAACTTTCCTTTTCTCTTTCGTCTTCCTTTCTTGTTGATCCAGAACACTTGCACTTTCTTGCCAGTTTTGTTGGTGAATTTCACTGTCAGTGGATGCTTGTCCTCTCTGGAGTACAGTGCTAGCAAATTCAAATTCACAAAGTCATAAAAACTCCGTACTCCTTTTTTTGTCCCTTATTGCAATGTTGGCTACAAGGCAAAAAATTTAATGATTGTTCTCGGCTTTCTTGTTCAGGGCTAGTGTTTCACTAGGACATAACATTTTAACATATTTTCTAATGGAGCTCAAAGCAACTAAATGCTTCTGATTGGTAAAGAATAAAATGATTGACATTAGAACAACTCACGACATTCAGAAGGATCACTGTCATCACTTTCCACATCCTGTTGAAAAAATTGAAAAAAATTTTAATTGGCAGTCATCCAAACATCAAAATTAGTATGCAAACATTTTATTCAATCAGCACTGTGAAGTGGAAGGGAAGGTGTGTAAGAACCCAGAAGAAAGGAGTTGGGAGTCCACATGAGGCAGTAAAAGAGAAAACAGAAAGTAGAATTTCCAGAGTTGCAGAAAGAAACAGTTCTGCAACATTGTACACAATTTTGCAACTAAAAAAACACAAAGATGATGAAATGTCAAAGATGGGTTGGTAACTGGCAGAAATAGGAATGAAAAGCAGGAAGTTCACACCCCCTGTCCCTCCCCACTGTTTTTACTTTCCAACAAAAACAACTAAAATAATATATATGCCTAGGCTAGCCTTGAGGGGGGGGGGGGGGGACCCTAACTACAGACCTGGCCTTGTTTTTATGGGAGTTTTGTGGATGGTATTTTGTCATGTGCTGTTTTGCAGCATTTTGCGCTAGCTAGTGCCAGTATCCAACTGTACATTAGAAAGAAAAATCCCTAAAACTCAGGGAAGGAGGTAGAGTCCTCGGGTCAATTTAATAAAACATTTACAAGTGTAATTTACAAGTGTAGCTATTGTTTCAGAGGTTGAAAACAATAGCTACACTTGTAAATTGCACTTGTAAATGCTTTTTAATTATAAAATTGACCCCTGATTTTTTCACAAACCAGAGATGATCCAGCCTTTTTGATAATCTGGCTGAAGAGATTACTGCTAACACAGAAAACAGAAAAACTGCAGTAGAAAATGAATAAATACATGTATATGTACTTACGACATCATAAATTCTATAATGATGGAAATTTCAAGAAATCAATGTGTCACATTTTGCATCTTGATAATCATTAAATATTGCCACTGTTTTCAATCAGCAAAACTCTATGCTAGTTGTAACATACTGTCTTAAACACTAAGACAAAGATAAATTTAAACTTTAATCCCTTCAAGCTGTTAACAAAAACTCACCACATGTTTCTGGCCAGGATGTGATCCTGCAGGGTGGGGTGGAAAAGGCCCATGGTGTGGTCCTGGGGGGTGGGATGGAAAAGGACCAGCTTCACCAGGGGGATGGAACCCTCCAGGATAGGGGCCTGCATGTGGTGGGGGTACTCCAGCAGGAGGAGGAAATGCACCGGCAGGTGGACCAGGGTAGAATCCAGTGGGTGGAGGGACATATGCTGGCTGAAATACAAAACAAATAATAAAAAAAAACAGTAAAAGACACCAAGGGGCACTAAAAAGAAACTAACTTCTCTTTTATTGTAAAAAAAGAAAAAAGACATAACACTTCACATGTTAGTAACTGTTAAATACTTATTGAGTGTAGAGCATACCAAAGCCATACCAAAGAGCATACCAAAGACATAGACTGGTGAAATTGTGAGGGTTTCAACAGAGGAAGGTTGTTTAACATACATGAATTGCTCGACTTGTGGAAACCCCCTTAGACTGCTTTTTTAAGCTGTTATAGAGAGACAGCATTTTCCCATGTTTGCAACTTTTATGATCTCACCTTCATGTACATGTCATGATGTGTAATGGAAAGCCAGTGACATTAGGAATGCATGGTTACAAAAGAAACAAAATTGAAGAAGAACAGGGCCTTACTTTAGCTTGCAAAATCCCAAGTGAAGGAACAAACAATTTTTCAACTAATTAAATACCATTCAGGAGACATACCGGGTAGGCAGCCTGTGCAGGTGTGGGTCCCCCTGTGTAGTGAGGAGGGGGGCTTGGATGATATCCTGTTCCAGGGGGGCCATAAGGTGGTGGCACAACTCCCTGCAATTAGTTAAGAAAACAGCACTCACTATACGTGAATAACTGACTGTTACAGACCCTTTCATGTTTTCCTGTCCAGCTAGCAGTGGGCAAAATACAGGAAAAATCCAGTGGCACATGATTTCTGCACAACTTCAATTCAAGCCATTTTGTGATGTCATCATGAATTTACTAAAAAAAGTATTTAAAGTCAATGAACTGTGGTAGTTGTGGTAAAATACTGCATCGTGAAACTGGCCAATTCCAAAAATTTTGTGAGGGATACCAGGACAAGAAATTCAACTGATATACTTATCGGTACATTTTTGCCACTCATAACAGGTGCAACTTGTTATCCACCCAACTATTTGGGAAGGGGGGTACTCCATATGGCTATATGGGGAGGGGTGGCTTTTCTCTTACATTTTAGGGTAGGAAAAGTTACTTTTTTAGCATGTTAAAGGGTCACAACATACACCTTAAATGGAATAGATATCAGCTAAGTCTAAGTACTAAAATGGCTGCAAAAGTTTTCCAGAAAGCACAAAGCAAATAATATATGAAAGCTTGGAACCTTCCAGCAATTAAAGGCCCCCAATGATCTTACTGTTTTTGGCTCATTTTTGAGGTATAAAAGAGAGGCAATTTTTGTTCTAAGTATATGAAAGCGGCCATCATTTTGATTAAGATTAGCATGTTAAAGGGTAAGAATTTGAACCTTGGGCATAGCCTCCCCATACGAAACTTTAATGAGTACCCCCCACCCCCTCCGGGCATATTATCTCTGTTATGCAACTGTTCAGTACCAGAAGAACCTTAAAAGAAGCTTTCAAGTATTCAGGTTATATAGGTTGGAAAGTAGTGGTCAAAGAAGGTCATTGTGCGCCACGTAATCAAAGCAAAACAAACTTTATACAGTTACCAAGTCAAAATCAGAGGGATTTAAACATGACAAATTATAACAAAAAACAAGCTCTAGATATTGGGGCTTGTAATTAAAGAAACAAACTTGTGTTGTGGTCATATTCCAAGAGGCTAAGCAATGAAAGGGTCTAAAAGACTAATAAACAAGACAAATGGCACACTCACATGTGGGTAGGTTTGTCCAGGGGGAGGGGGAGGGTGTTGTCCAGGGGGTGGGTAATACCCAGGGGGTGGAGGTCCACTCATGCTGATATGTGATGAATAATTATCTACAAGAAATCACAAAGAATGCAAAATATGAGTAACTTGTGGCATACAAATAGAGTGGCTTTTGTTACTTAATATTAATTAATGTTGTTTATGATGCTTATGACCTTTGCAGAGCTTATGTTAATGGTGGTGAGATAAAAAGGTAAAAAAATGGAATTCTTTAACACAGAATGGTGAGTGCAATATTTGAGTGAAATATTTTATGAAAATTAAAATTAGCTGAAGCATTGCCAACAGCTAAAGCATAAATTAAAATTTCCTGGATTTGTGTTCCAAAAAAGTAATTTAAAACATGACAAGTAAAATTTTTATGCTATTAGCCATGCATGATCCACGTACACACGTAAACTGTGACTATTCAAAGTCATTTGAAAAGTAATATATTATGCATGCAAGTCAGAAGTCGGTGCAAATGGGTTTGTGACCCCATACCTGTAGCTCTTTTCTATTGGTTTGGTTGTATTATGTTAGCCGTTCCCTGGCGTTGATAGCACATTTTGAGGTCTTTCAACGGTAAAACACCACGCTGACAGTTCAAATGTTGCAACCCGCCCTCCCTCCCTTTGCAATCTGTGTTTGGTGCATTAGCCCACCAGCAAAGTGGGGGATTTTCCCTTCGAACGTGTTTTTCATTCGTTATGGTTTCTGTATCCTTGTAGTGTTGCCCATAAGCATTCCTCCAATATGCCCGAAGGGAAAATCCCTCGCTCTGCCATGCAGCGACACTCTGCATTGTTCCTGACTACGCTGGAGTGTTGCTCTCCATCTCTTAGCCCAATAACAATGACTTCAGAAAGAATATACATGTACTACTATTCAATGACAAGTCTTGATGTCCACATATATTGCCCTAACCAATCAAAAACATTAAACAATCAATCAAAATTGATACCAATCAGCAATGATCAATAACAATTTATATACATGCTTAAAGCAGTTTTCAATTGAGTGTTGAAAGTAATGTAGTGTTTGCTTTGGTTTTACTTTACTATGTTCTCTGATTGGTTAAAAAAAACTCATGCACTCATGCACTCTAATGGATCAGTTACACTTGAATAAGTTCTTTTTTTGTATCTTGCAATTAAAACTGTCGTCTATTCCTTCTTCAGAATGTTTCTCCTTTTTTTTTCTCAAATTTTGTTATAGATATCATTAACTGGTAACAGGACTTTGTGTCATCCAATTTGGTCTGTAATCATACTTGTGATTATACAAATTGGACTCCCGCTACGCAGTCGTCTGATTTCGTTAATCACTTGTATCATTATACAGACTGAATGTGTGGTTCCAGAAAATATCCATACCCAGCCCATGGATGGTCAGTGGAAATTCAGAGGGGGTGGGGGGGGACCTAAAAGGCCAAAATTTTTAAAGGAAAGTATGAAGCTAAACTGAAATATCCAGAGGGGTGGGGGTTCAAGGTAAAAAAAAACATCCTTGGGGGAAGTATGGACATTTTATGGAACCACACAATTGGACTCCACTCAGTCCTATTACCTCTATTAATATCCTTGCATTAAAAGACAAACAAGAAATTCTGAAGAATTAACAGGCAGCCGATGGTAACTCTGCCTGCCTTTTCTCCGGTGGACCCTTGTGTACACTCTCTTAAAATTCCAAGGACACCCTGCATGTGAATCTGTGTGACCAAAACAGTGGCTATTTGAAGCAATATTTTGACTAATGCTGTGACACTATCGAAGAAAGATATTTTGGGCATTCTGAAGAATTTACAGGCGGCCCATGGTCACTCAACGGCATCCCCCCTTCCCCCACTAAGGAGACAACATGTGAACCTGCGTGATGAAAACTGTGAAAGTGTGATGCAACAGTCTGGCTATGTTGCAACCCTGGCACACTAAGCTGAATAAATAAAGAACTGAAATGTTACTTTTGCCTTGCTGTTTGATTTCCACAGGATCGTCCGTCCAAATATCGGGCGCTAAAGATATGTAGGAGCTTTGTCACAGAAGAATGGTGACTACGATCTCAATTGCTTAATTTCAAAGTCAATGGGTTAGCCCCAAAATGCAAAGACAACACGATTTAACATAGCACGAGAACTAGTAGCAACAGCGACAATCTCCTATTGTTGAAATCGCATATCAGCTAAGACTAAACAAGGCTATGAATAGCAAGCTGTTGACAGGCAACTTGATATAATACAGGTTTTGTTAAACGGTCACGAAAATGATAACAATTATTATTTGTATTCAGTCCTACAATCTGCGTGCTTATGGATGTCCGATATGGCGCACTGTCATGATCTGTCACCATATTCCCTTTGAAGACAGTTGTTTTATAAACACGTCTGAAGCGATTCTAATGTATTTTGCCAATACGACCCTGAAGTTTTCTGCGATCAAAGTTGGAAAATTAAATTCAACTCAAAGATCTTCAGTAAAGGTCATGTTATGTCACTAGTATGTCCGGTATTTGAGAGACCTGATAAAATCTATCTCTTGACGTCATTATAACAGCGAGGCCAGTGTTCAGAGCCGGCCGCGTGACCCCAAGGAGACTAAGTAACTGACGGACGACGACGAGGAAAATGCAAAAAAAAAAACGTCCATTTTACGAGACGGCACGACGTGCGCGTATGTACATCGGCTGCCTAATAAGCTTATTTATGAAAATTAACGTTAAGATCTTAAATATGCATTACTGACGTGTTATTGTGCTGAGTGATAGAAACAAATAAAGTGGAAAGTTGAATAATCAGTGGTGTAAGATATAATTCCCTAAAGTTAAAGTCGAAATACTCAGCGCATTCCGCTTATTATTTGGGAATGGCTTTCATTAATCGGGAACGGATTGAATTATTGGAATCAAGATTCCACTTTCAAATTGAATATTGTAATGTTCCAACGGTAGCCTTGTTCCAGATAAGGAATGCTGATTGGTTTATTATTGACATCTGGCGAGTGTTCACGTGCAAGTAGCAGACTGTTGCCGGCCAGACGTGTCTGACCTGATTTGTGTTTGCTCAACAAAATATTAACTGCAGGCACTTTTCCACGTAAAAAAGCAGTCTGTTGTTGTAAAACTGTAAAGAATAATTTCTTAAAAAGAAGTGTGCTGTAAATGCACAACAAATGTTCCTGAAAATTGAGAAAAATTCCCTGTAATGTCAAACCGACTGAAACCAACAGCCGCCAACGGTTTCGTATTTCGCGTGTGACCTTTTGGCTTTTGTTAGTAACAATCCAATCAACATTCGTTACTTCGAATGAGTCTACCGTTGGAACATTTCAATCTTCAATTTAAAAATAGAATTTTGATTCCAGTAGTGCAATCCGTTCCCGAAATAAATAATGAGCGGAATGCGCTGAGTATTTTGACTGTAAGCCTTTAACTTTTGTTAGCAAGTGTACATTGGGCTGAAGTGTTCGTCATGTGATCATCTTATGACGAATCTATGAAAGCTTTCTAATCGACGATAATTTGTGTGCTGCAAGGTTCTGAAAAAAGTGCAACACGCAACTATTTCACCCTTAAAACATGGACTTAAGGTAACGTGTATACAGGAAAACACAACAACAAGGGCTCGGCGACACCTACTGTACTCTAAACTTCACAGCATTCTCCATGCAACGTTTAACACAACTTACCCTGAAGAGGGAGATGTATTTACCCATAAGCCACTGCACAATGTTTGGTTGTTTTGTTTTGTGCAAATTCTGCAACTGGGGCCCAGTTCTTCGCTCCAAGTTTCAAAATGGCGGCACTTCGAAGGGCGCCGTTTTCAATGTACTTAACTCGTGCTTGTCTTGCGAGAGTGTCAACGAGATTTTTAACAAGCGAACAAAATGGAGAGGATAGAATAAACACATCGAACGAAAGAGTAGAAACGACACCAGCAAATAACTCAGTTGACAGGTAAGGCTCCGTACAGAGAATTTGCCAACTAATGCGGCGATCAATTCGAAACTTCAACACCCCCCTCCCCGGGTCATTTGATCTTTTGAAGCGTTCAAATTCCCCCCCCCCCGCCCCTGGGCCAAAATTGGTGTTCAAATGCCGGATTTGATTGTCAAATGTCCCTCCCAAAGAACAAAGGTTTTTATGCATCAGTCAATTCCAACTGCGCCCATGCCCCCCCCCCCCCCGGGCTAACCCCCGGGCATTAGCATTTTTTTTCGCTTGGATGGCAAATTCCCGGGGGTGGGGACACTTTAGCTGCCAAATGCCCCGCGGTGGGGACTAAGGAAGAGGGTAAATGCCCCGCCCCTGGGATCGTACCTCCCCAATCAACACTGCAGCAGTTTTCATTCATTGCACAGTAATGCCACTTTCAGCATTTTTTATGTGTGATTTTCATTTTTGTAGGCCTGCCTCTCAGTCTTCTATTGTTTGTAATAAACTATCTGATGTTTAACATAATAATAAAGTTAGTATAAATGCCAAGCGACTGATATTTTAATACTTCACAGACAACAATACTACATGAACTGCATGAAGTTGATTGTTACTTTTATTAATGTTTTGTTTTAAACAGTTCGCTAGTAAACAAAAATCTTGACATTATAAAAGTCTGTTGTAACGTCATCTGTTGTGAATATTTTAGTAATATGCAAAAGTATAAAACGATGATCCCTATACACATGTTTAGAATTCAATAATCGATCATAATAGTTTAAGAATCATCGCAACCAAATTTTGCTGAGATCCTTGTTCAAAGAAGCATGCTTAGTCGATTCACGTTGATCGTTCCCGATCTCGCTATATTTAACAGTTAGATTATGAACTCGAGATTTCTATTGCGTGATAGTTGATGAGGCCGAAGGCCGAATCAACTATCACGCATAGAAATCGAGAGCGAATAATCTAATTGTTTTAGTATAAATCTCGATTAATATACCACAAAAGTGAAAAGTTTTACTTAATTGCATTGTTATTTTGAAGTATAAGACTGTGCCTGTCACTCACCTTTTCACTACTCACTATCTATCACGGAATAGATAGCAAGTAGGATAGCCAATCAGGTTGCAGCATTTATGATAGAACGCTATTAGATTTATGCCTGGATTTATACTAATCCGTGATAGATAGTGAGTAGCGAAAAGGTGAGTGGCAGGCGCAGTCTTATACTGCAATTAAGTAAAACTTTTCACTTTCGTGGTATATTAATCGAGATTTGTACTAAAACAATTAGATTATTCGCTCTCGATTTCTATGCGTGATAGTTGATTCGGCCTTCGGCCTCATCAACTATCTAGCCTGTTCCAGGCTCCAAGATAGTGGGGAAAGCGGGAATTGAGAAAAAGAGCACGAAAAAAAGCGAAGGGGCTGGGGAGAGTCCAGATCCAGCGCATTTTATTTTCGCATTCCCTTTCTAATTTTCATGCCGTCCTAACTATCTTAGCTTAGAGCCTGGAACAGGCTATCAACCATCACGCGATAGAAGTCTCGAGCCCATAATCTAATTGTTAAATAGTTGTGCCTTGATAAGCAATGAAGAAATGCATAAAATCGAGAAAACCTCCACAAGTTTGTCCAGTCCTTAACGGACGATCCAATCTGCGACGAACTGCTGGACCTTTGAGATAAAATGCTCCATGTTTGGATTTCGAGTTGGAAACCCCGTGTGTGTCAAAAGCCCGGGGGTAGGCAAATGCCCGACCCCCGGGCTGTGCCAAATTTGCTAATGTCCCACCCCCGGGACTGACAAGGCACGCAAATGCCCTGCAGTTGCCCGGGGGGGGGGGGGGGATGAGCACAGCTGGAATTGAGTGATGCATTAGTGGGAAAAAACAGAATTTTGATTTATTCTGTTGACAATGTATGGCTTGATAAATTTCACTTTTACGTGACAATATAGTCGCCTTTACTGAATGTTCCTGTCGTTTGTAAGTGAGCCTGAGGTCACTACCTCCCAATGATACTAAAATAGCCAAATGCCCTGGGGGGGGGGGGGGTTTGAAGTTTTGAATTGATCGGGGCATTAAAAGTGCACACTGAATGATAGTTTATTCCTTTGATCAATCACAACCAACCCAAACCAAGTAACACTTTGTCATCCATTTTGCAGACTTGTTGGGGAATCCCCCTGGGATAGACACCTGGGTATTTCCAGGGTATTGTAATGAGCAGGAATGGGGCGGCTAGCTTAGCAGTGTTTTCGCCTTCTCCTTGGTCAGAGTTTCTGTAACAGACAATCTCCCAGTGGTAACTGGATCTATAGATTGTTTCAAGTTTTTCAAATGCAGTGTTACATTAGTTTGGAATGACTTACCCAACAACAGACATTTCACACAGTTTTTTGTTTGACGAAATTATTGCAAGAAGTAGAGCACATCAGTTGTCCATGTTACAGGGTATGTCAGTAATTTTTGAAGATGTCAGAGCTAACCTAAGTAGCATCTATCTAGGGAAAAATTCCTCATAAGCATCACTTAACAGCCACGACAAGGTAGGAAAGTAGACATTATAGCATCACTGAACCCACAATTTATTGGTATTACTACCCTTCCTAGATGGGATGCTAGTTCAATGTAGGACTTCCCCCCCACCCCATGATTTTGTTTAGTTTCACCTAATGGTTCACCAGTACGGATATATAAATAAACATGGTAGGAGAGACATAACATGGCACAACGTTACTTGCCCAGGAACAAGATTGCACAGAGCGGGATAAACTGAACAACCAACTTTTAGTGAAGAAGTTCAACAAGCTATAAAACTAGTTGACTACCATGCCTGTATGAGTGATGTGTGTTACACAGGAACTGAGACTGTACTTGGTGGCTTGAGACATACATGTATTGTAGTATAATGTCCATGTATGAAACAGAATGGAGTGCAGCAGTGGTGTAGTGTTCAGCAAATTGATTTGTTAGATAAACCTAACAAAATACTGCAGCGTAGTTCTGTGATGGATGAGCACCCCATCTGGAAACTGGGTTGAGTTCTGGCAGTTGTGAGCCAAACAGCTTGTGAAGACCTAACCATAAAATAGTGTGCAAAAAGACCTAAACTTCATGTTGCAGAAAATTATTTTAGGTCTGGTTAAATAGATCCTAGAATTTAATGTGTAATATTCATTGTCGTTTTCCTAGGTTATCAGAAGCCTTTTCTGGAGCTTCAACCGTGCCCTTCAGTCAAGAGATAATTCAAGTTCTAATGTCATCAGTCAATGAGAATGATGTTGAGATTAAACCAGATGGTACAGCTCCAGTGAAGGACGGGTCATTATTTAGAGGGGGGGAGGGCTGGTGCAAATGGAGGAAGGCCATGTTCAAATTCTCCTGACGCTCCCCGTTTTGAGGTACATTTTTTGCTGACCCTCCCTCCTTATCCCCGCTTTGTATAAAAAAGCACCCTAATATGCACGCATAAATTTATGTGGCCCCATTTTCCCTGCATAAAATCTTTGACCCCCCCCCCCACCTCTAAGTAATGACCGGTCCCTTATGATGTCATGAGTGGATGTTTCACTCTTTGCCTTTAATTTTACTTGGTGAGTTATGAGTAGTTTTAATTTGGGTGTTTTCATATTCCTGTGAACACCTAGGGTTGATTTATGTTCCCGAGATAAAATACAGAAGAATCCTTAATCAAGCATTTGGACCAGGAGGTTGGGCATTGGTTCCAAGAGGAGAGTCTCTTCAATTTCAGGTCAAATACTTTCTTTTTTTTTTTGGAATATGTTGAAATGTTTAATAACACTTTGCCATGAAAAAAAGAAAAAAAGAACTACAACAAACAAAGAACAAAGGCATGGTGGGATAGTAGCAGAAGGCACATCATGTGGAAGTCTACTGTGATCTTGTGCTCAAAACTGACTCAATAGTTAATGTCAGTCAGAGTAGCAAAATGTTTGTGGATCCAAATTTACCTTCATCATGGTTGAATAACTAGTCACGGTTCTTTCGCATTCTTTAGATATGTTAACCTAACGAGTGAATATACCAGTATAATTATGATTTGCAGAGTGATAGAGATAACAGCCAGTTGATTGTGAGAGAGTATGCCTTGTTTTGTTTGGGGAGGTTTGTGGCACAGACAGTTGGTGAACACACATTTTATTCCTCAAATAATATGGTGTATGGAAAAGCCATGGAAGCTGCCAAGTCTAACGCATTAATGAGATGTTGTAAAGATCTTGGAGTGGCCAGTGAGCTCTGGGATCCTCAGGTAATCTAACTCATTATTCTACAGTGTTGTGAGGGACCTGGATATGCAATCCTCATCCAATCAATGTTCATCACTGATCACTGATCACTGATCACTTTACGCAGCTTGGTCCACTATGATACCTATATTTTGATAGATGTCTTATATGCAGTAAACCTGTGGACATGAAAACATGTTTCATTTTAGCATTGTGTGCCTTTTTTCAGGAAAGGTTTAGTACCTGCAGCTTTTCACCGTTTTTTTATGTCCTTGTCCTCATTCTATACACTTTAAATTTGTTTTTCAGTTTATCATTAGCTGGAGAGAAAAGTATGCTGTGAACATTTGGTGTGAAAATGTTCGAACAAGGGAGAAAAAGAAATTGTGGAGAAGGAAGGACAGAAAACCTACAGATGCTTTTCAATATCCATGGAAGGAAGTCAACAATGAGAAATGAACTGTAAATCTTGAGCAATACTAGTGAGAACTAACTAGTGAGTGGTTTAGCTAGCGCATCCCTCCATTTCCTTTTGAAACCTTACTTTCTCAATGTAGCCTACAAAAGGATCATGCATGGGAAGCATTTTGTTGGCTTCATTTGACAAAATCAAATGTAGAGGAAACCACGGCCATAAAATGTTTGAACATTTTATAAACCTTTGCTTGAAAAATAAAACTATAAGAAAACTTGAATTAAAACTAAAAAGTTGAAGATACCACCTATATGTCAGCCCGAAATTATTTAATGGAGTAGCCCAAAAATTGTGTCTACAGTTAAAATATTTACGGTCGTTTTAACGTGGTTAAAAGCCCACAAAAAAATCATTCAATATCTTTTTTAACTTTTGGTCAGTTGGTGGGACCGATGTAAAACAGTTTAGTTTTGTTGATATAATTTGCTACAAGTTTCCAAATTTATTTTGACTGTTAATGTTTATAAGCAATGTTGTTTTGAACAGCTCGCTTTCATTACCATGCAGGGTGTTACAGTAAAGGAATTTTTCTGAAACATCCAGAATGAAAATGGGAACACCTCTCCGTGATCGGCGTGACAGACGACTTCCATTGCGTGACCACATGGCTACTTATCTCCCCAGCGCCAAAACCGCGCTGGATCGGACAAGTAGACAGGTCAAAAGCTAAGACGATCTATAAGCCTGACTCATACGGCACTATGAGCTGACCTCCGGCCAGCATCGTGCTAGAGTTATGACTTTCTCAAGCCTACTTATCTCCCCAGCACTACGAGCCGACACCGCCGGCACGTGCTGGATCGGACAAGAATAGGCAGATAAAGAATGTAAATAACGCAACTAACCGATCGCAAACAAAGCTTGGGGAAGACGCTGCGAGACTTAACCGCCACAGATACATGCAAAGCAGGTATTCCCCCAAGCAAGCAAGCCAAGCCTAAAAATTCAAGGAAATGAAATACTGGCCATCCGCGGCGCAGCAGACAGCAAGACATTTTTTGGTGTTCTAATATAAAGCTGATAAGAGTCCGAAGACCACCTTCCTAAAACCTTAATTAACCAGTCTGGTAAGCCTGCAGCAGCAGCGGTAGAAGTTTTGCACCAATGCGAAAACTATGCCCTTTGAGAGATTGATACGGCAGACCGTGTCCTAGCAGATTTGGACCCCCCCCCCCCCAAATTTGGACCCCCGGTCCAAATCCGCTAGCAAATATGGCCCCCCGGGGGACCCAATCCGCTAGCGGATTTGGACCCCCCTCGCGGATTTGGACCCCCCTCGCGGATTTGGACCCCCTATGTAGTTGTAAAACCCCACGCTGTTATTCGCATATAAAGTACTGAAATAATTTCACTTTTCAATCTTGGCGAAGAAACGTTTCGTTTGGGTTTCAAAATACTGCAAACCTATTCATAATACAGGTAGAGTCAGACTTTAGATCAAGTAAATTGACTGTTCGTTTTAGGCACATAGCCAGACCTCTAAACGTTGCAGTTAAAGCACGCGTTGCGGTATTTCTTACAGAAGATACGATTTTAAAATCTTGTTTTCTTTCATACGCGTTGTTATTATTTTTCCAGGATACTGAATTTAAAGCCCCGGCCAAACGAGGATGAGAGTTGATAAGAGTTGAAACTCTCACTCTCGTTTGGCATGGAACTCTTATCCACTCTCATCGACTCTCATGCACTCTCATCGACTTTGAACGTGTTCAAATTTTTCATGAGAGTCGATGAGAGTTTTCTCTCGTTTGGCACCCATTTTCGAGTTGCATGAGAGTTTTTCGGTCAGCTGCATTGCGTGGCTCGTCACGCAATGAAATTACGCGTCACTCTTGCCACACTCTCGTGCGACTCTTGTGCTCGTTTGGCACGAGTTGATGAGAGTCGATGAGAGTTGACGACAACTCTCATAAGAGTCAACTCTTATCGACTCTCATCCTCGTTTGGCCGGGGCTTAACATAGTTTGAATGGGCGGTTTAACGAAGGAGGTTTTAAAGTAACACCTCTAGTTTGAACAGGCAGTTTAACGAAAGAGGTTTTAAAGTAACACCTGTTGGTTGAGAATCGCATTGTGCGCCCTGCAAAAAAAGTTTGCTTGATTACACAACTTCACAGGATGTTTTTTTCAGAACCTTTTCCAATCATGATGTTTTGAATTTGTATAAGTCATGAGGACACCAAGAAAAACATCAAGACTTTGCTGCAACAAAGCCACAAAACTTCTAAAAGTGTCTGAAACATGTGCTGCGGTATTTCTTACAGATGGTGCAATTTTAAAATCTTATTTTTTTTTCTTTTACTCCCGTTGTTAATATTTATTCCAAAAAAATTAATTTGAGGTGAGAAAAAGGTGAGAAGAAAAGCTAATTTTTAAAGTACGCTTGCTACTCCGTCCCTCTAATTACTGCGGCAAGCTGATGTCAGATACTATTGTTTTTCTTAGCACGGCTTTATAAATTCGCTTTAAGTCAGTTATGGTAGAAAATATTGTAAGATATCTTCAAGAAGGTTTAGTTTTTAAAATTTATCGATACAAACTAGCGTTGTAGGTTCTCTTTTACCCTAAGTATTAAAGATTATTTGAAAAGAAAAACTGCTTCAATATTTTTATTTTGCCTCTTTAACAGCTCCAAAAAACAATTTTACCAATTTTACTCAATAGAACGCTTGTTTTCAGGGGGGTCCAAATCTGCGAGAGGGGGTCCATATCCGCTAGCGGATTTGGACCGGGGGGTCCAAATCCACTAGCGGATCTGGACCGGTGGGTCCAAATCCGTGGGGGTCCAAATCCGCTGTGACACCGGCGTGACGGGCCGCGTCGCTAAGCAGGTTAACCACCACCGACCTAGTAAGAAAACGACCTGACTGGAAAGAAAAAAGGGGTCCCTGCGGGCGGGCGGCTAGAAAATATAGTCACGCATAGCTGACACTGCGCAAATAGGTGAAGGAGAACACGCGATTACGAGCGAGTGTCCTGTGCGAAAATAGTCTGTTTTAGAAGCCTTTAAGAAAACAGACATCTGCTGCGGGCATACCAGACTAGGATAAAATGACACACCGTCGGCAGACAGGTCGAACTGAGGGCGAAACTTAGAGGTTCCTTGGTAGGTAAACTCGCCACAGCGAAGAAAGGCAAAAAAGGCTAAAGTAAAGGCAGCCCAAACCATACAGTAATCGCGTTCCCCCAGCCAGGAGCGGAGTACGGGTTGAATGTCTAGTAGCACTCCCGGGGTGACGGGGTGACGGGTTGACGGAGTATACGGGCCTTACCCTGGCAGCGAATGATACCCCTAAGGACCTTTTTCAGCAATAATTTGCCCACGAGAGGGTCTCCATGCCCACATGAAATGTGCAAGTTGCGAACGGCGGCTAAATACAATTTGATGGTGCTGTGCTTAACCGTCCTAGCTAAATAGGAGGCAAAATAGATAAGGGTACCTTCCAAGGCGGGGAGGATATCCCCATCATTAGACATGAGCCTGTTCATCAGACAAAACTGAATAAATCGTTTTTCCACAGAGCCGTACATACGGTTGGTAGACCATGCCAAGCCCCAGGTTGCGTAGGTTTGAACTTCATCTCTTAGAGGGTCATAAGCGAAGGTGGGATGGTGCAAGGGATTCTGTCGGCCGTGGGAGCCGCCGCTCGAAAACGTGCATCCTGAAAGCGTGAGAGGGCATCAGCAATCCCCAGGGACATGCCGAGCCCTAACAAAGAAATTGTGCTTCATGGATATGAGGACAAGAAACCTAACTAGGTCCATGATACGGGGGGACTTCGAATGGCCTGAATTGATGATAGCGACGACTGATTCGTTATCGCACCAAAATTGGATACGCTTCCCGAAAAAAGGGGGGAACCAGATAGCACACGCTACCACAATCGGGAAAAGTTCCTGCCACTCAACGCTTATACCCCGGGCTTTGCTGAGTTGCATGTGAGGGGGCCACCTGCCCTGAAACCATTTCCTGTTAAAATAACCCCCAAAGCCAACCGACCCTGCGGCATCAGTGTACAATTCTAAGCCCGGGGAAGGGGTAATGGCAGTGTCTAAGAAGAAAGAACGCCCATTCCACCCCACAAGAAAAGCTTTCCACATGGTAAGGTCCTTAAAAAACTCTTGGTTTAGCCTGATATGGTGGAAGCGGCTTGGTACCCCCGGTAAGGTTTATCATGCGTTGTAGAAAAGTGCGCCCGGGGACGACTGCCTTGCAAGCAAATTGAAGTGTACCAATCAGAGACTGCAACTCAATTCAATATATTTGAACTGCAGAATGAAGAAATAAATGTAAAGAAGATCCTCGCAGTTATTAACGCAACTTATGCAGTTGCAAAAAGAAAGCAGTTCAAATATATGAATTTCATATATTCATAATTTCATCTTCATCTTTCCCGGGTATATTACGAATCAATTTAATGACCAGCTCCCAGTTGGCTTGTTAGCTCAATTGGTTAGAGCGCTGCACCGGTATCGCAGAGGTCAGGGTTCGAATACCGGCAAGCCTGATTTTTTCAGGCTTTCTTTTCGCAACTGCATAAGTTGCGTTAATAACTGCGAGGATCTTCTTTACATTTATTTCTTCATTCCGCAGTTCAAATATATGAATTTCATATATTCATAATTTCATCTTCATCTTTCCCGGGTATATTACAAACCAATTTAATGACCAGCTCCCAGTTGGCTTGTTAGCTCAATTGGTTAGAGCGCTGCACCAGTATCGCAGAGGTCAGGGTTCCAATCCCGGCAAGCCTGGTTTTTTCAGGCTTTCTTTTTGCAACTGCATAAGTTGCGTTAATAACTGCGAGGATCTTCTTTACATTTATATTACGGGTATATTACGAATCAATTTAATGACCAGCTCCCAGTTGGCTTGTTAGCTCAATTGGTTAGAGCGCTGCACCGGTATCGCAGAGGTCAGGGTTCGAATACCGGCAAGCCTGATTTTTTCAGGCTTTCTTTTCGCAACTGCATAAGTTGCGTTAATAACTGCGAGGATCTTCTTTACATTTATTTCTTCATTCCGCAGTTCAAATATATGAATTTCATATATTCATAATTTCATCTTCATCTTTCCCGGGTATATTACAAACCAATTTAATGACCAGCTCCCAGTTGGCTTGTTAGCTCAATTGGTTAGAGTGCTGCACCAGTATCGCAGAGGTCAGGGTTCCAATCCCGGCAAGCCTGATTTTTTCAGGCTTTCTTTTTGCAACTGCATAAGTTGCGTTAATAACTGCGAGGATCTTCTTTACATTTATTTAAAATATTTACTGTTGCGCCAAAACCGCAAATACAAACAGCAAACGGAGCAGTGAAATCAAAATATAATGCTTGATGAAGAGGACCAGATCGTCGGAGTCTGGCAAAATCGACCCTCCACACTCACACACCTTAAGGCATACTTCATGACATAATGTTTAAATCCGGTTCGCTGGTTTTTCCTTGCTTGTGACTAAGTTACTAAAACTAGAAACAATTTTAAAGAGGCTTGCACAAATATAAAAAGCACAACACTAAACATTTTTCATTTACATAAGAGGCTCATCCATAATCTTAACCTGTGATCAGCCTGAATTTTAGCATCGCTCTCGTATTCTCTGATGTGGGTTTTCATTCACCTTTCCCTCCTGAATGTTTCACTGAGCGAAGCAAAACAGAGCCTGGTCGCAGGTTATCGTAATCTCCAGGGGGGGGGGGGGTACTTCCACATATAACCTATATAGGCATGTGCCACCGTGAAAGGTAAGGTTTTCGAACAGTTTGGTCTGGGATAGGGTATGGAAAACAGGGAGTTTTGGTCTTAAGAATAGGGCATCAATAGCCCAATTTTGATATATTAAAATTCAGCTTAAAACAATGGACACCACTACAAGGCTCAGGGGACTAATGTAAGGATTTATATGGGTATATTCCCCTCAGCCTTGAAATGATGCCTATTGTTTAAGACTGAATTTTAATATATCGAAATTGGGCTGTTACCAGGAAACTGATACTGGGGTGTAAAATTTAGTCCAAAATAGGAATGCAAAATGGACCTGAAAGTGGTCTGGTAAAGGGTAAGGGTTTCAGAGTCCCAGCAGCACACACCCACCAAAATTTTTCCGAGTACCCTCCAGGCCACAATCTCGACAGCCTTTAATAAATGCATGTAGAAACAGATTCATTCCAGGGTCTAAATTTATGTCGCTACACATGTTAAAATTATGGTAGTGGAAATCTGCACTAAGGCATATGCACACACAAGGGAAGAAACCCTTACCAGAGAAGAGAATTGCAAAAATTATTCCATTTAAAGATAAAAGAACTTCCACAAATACTTAGCCTGTGTACAGCCACCCTTGAGGACAGTGGGCAGCTGTATACAGGCTAATAAATACTGTGACTTGGTTTACTAGCTTCGTTGAAGAAAATAACACAAGTTAACTTTAATTTTTTGGCTTTTATACATGTAATCAACTACCAGTACTCTTTTTGGTAGGATAACAATTCAGTAGTATGAAAACAACAAAGGGAATGCAACTGATTTACACATACAAAATGGTAGAATTCCTAAAGGGTGAAAGCGGAGTGTCTATGTATGCCTACTGTACTACAACTTGCTGTGTTTGACACATTCCTGTGATTGGGAAGTTGCTAAGAATTTTTTAATCTCCTGTGCAACTTGTTCAGGCTGCTCTAAGTGGAAGTGATGACCACCTTTGATCCTTTTGCACAATTTGAACTTTGCACTTTGATAAATGACCTTCAACCTCTCTATAAGAGGTTCTTTCTCACCAGGGTTGTGCACAGTATCTGTGCCTTCTAATGCCAACACTGCACATTGTATCTTGGAAAGAACTGACAAAAGTGAATGCTGAGGTACAAGGAACGGTTGGCAAGTAATTAGATCTTTAAGAATTGGATCATGTGAAAAAATAAGTCCTTTCTTGGTAATTCTAGTTCCTCTCTCTGTCAACAACATTGCACCTTCCTTACTCAACGTTGAACCAAGGTAAGGTACTTGCCTCCTCTTTGCTGCTGATTCTAAATTCTGATAAACACGTGGATTTGCTGTCTTTGCATTTGACATTGCTGTTGCATATCGAGCTAACAGATGAGCTGTCTTTTCTGTAGGCCGTATAGGAGGTCCACCAAAATCAAACAATATTAGATCCTCAACTTCATAAGGGAAAGTGCCAGCATATAGTGCTGCCACATTAGCTCCCATAGAATGAGCTATGAATGAAAATCTTTCCCATCCAAGCTGAGAAATGACTTTCTTTACATCTGCAATGTATTCAAAGTGGACATATGGCATTCCAGGCCACCTGTGGGAAGATTTACCATGTCCTGGGAAGTCTATCGCAATAAAGCAAATGTCTTCTGGCAGCAAATGAGCCAACCTGCAAACGATCAACTGTGGAGTAAGTAACCACATCTGTGCACATAATTATCTGATTCATACAATGGCTGGCTTAAACTGCTTGGTGTCATCTCCAAATGAGAAACTTTATCTTAAAGGGGCATAGTCACGAGGATTTCGCAGATTTTTGGTCAAAACTGTGCTGAAATTATCGGTAGCTAACTTTATCCATGCCCAACATTGTGTTTGAACATATAATGGAACATATTAACTTAATTTCATTAAGAGAAAACAAACCATGACCATTTAATATCGATCTAATGTCAACACGCTGAAAGAATTGAAAAGTTTAGCCTAATTTTTTCAAATTGCAATCCATTTCCCTCCGTGCCATCCGTTGCAACAGTCGACAGAAAATAGTTTCAGTGAAGTAATAGAGTTTTTGGTAACAAAACTAGACCATTATTTGTGAGCGTTCATTGATGTGAAGACATATTTTTTACTTTTTAAAGTGAACTAAAATAGCGTGACTATGCCCCTTTAAAGGGAGTGTTTAAAAAATACTCGTCATACTGGTATGACTTTCATTATGGTATGAAATAATAATGTTATACCTTGTTTACAGCAGTGTGAGTTAAATGATAATAACTAACAGTCATTGCGTTTACATGATGCTGGTACAAGCCTTTGCTGTAAGAATCCTCATCAGGTTCAGCTGTCAAAGTGAACTTGTATCAGTGCAACATGAACTGACATGAGATCATGTTAACTGAGCCACAGAAGGGAGTGGGATTAGCTCCTAGCAGTACAAGAATTTGTATTGATATCATCTAAACTTCCCCTAAAATTGAAACAATGGTGAACAAAGAGAAAACTCTGACTGCATGGATTCACAGGGTGGCTGGATTTATCTAATGTATATGTTGTGGTTTACAATTGTTTTTGGTTTGATTTTTAAATCGTTTTGTCAAGTTCCTTTGTTCCAGATTATAGGGTTAGGTTAGATTAGCCTGGAACGGTTCCTTGTAAACAAACCTGGTCCAATGCCTTCTTGGACTGGATCAATATACGGACTGGTTCCGTGTGAAAGTAGCCTGAGATGGGTAAGGGGGAGACTCTTAACAACCTTATCATTGCCATGGGAAGTTTCTAATCGTCATATCTTGGAAATCCTCACTTCCACAGATAAGCTGCTTTGCCATGTTTGTTCTATGGGAAAGTTGTTCAAAATTTTTGAGTCACAACCATATTTGGAAGGTCATGTGACCTGAACAGAAAAAAAGCCTAATACTCAAATGACATACAGTTTTGGTTATGAAAAACAGTGCCAGCATTTAACGTTTATCAAGATGCAAAACGTGACATATCGATTTCTTGAAATTCACATCATTATAGAAGCTATGACATCATAAGTACATGTATTTATACATTTTGTACTGTAGTTTTTCTATTCTTTGTAACAACAGTAATCGCTTACATCAGATTATAAAGAACGCTGAGATATGTCCGATTTGCAAAAAAAATCGGAACTCTACTTCCTTTCCTCCGAGTTTTAGGGATTTTTCTTTTTAACGCGTGGTTGGGACTGGCATTAGCTAGAGATGTGCAATGTCAATTTTAAAATTCAGATGTTCATCATCATACATTTCACCAATCTAGTGGCACAAAATGCTGCAAAACAGTGTATGACAAAATACCATCCACAAAAATCGCTTAGCAACAATGCCAGATCTGTAGTTAAGAGTCTCCCCCCTTAAGAGAACGTAGCTCATGGTAAGAATTGTCTAGTAGAGATGGGTTGGGAAGTACTGTCTGCCCAGTGGTTAGGGTGCCGGCCTTGAAATTTATATCCAGAGGTTCTGGGTTCAAGTCCCACACACTGACCGAAAGCTGGAGTTCAGGAGTGTAGCCAAGGGGGTCCTACGGTCCATGAGGGAGGGAGTAATAAAAAAGTCACGCTTTGTGGATTTGTAAGTTCAGTGCTTTTACCGCTGTACAAAATAATAGGCTTTCAAATTGGCACAGTGCTTATTGCACAGCCATTGAGAAAACCTGGCTACGCCCCTGGAATTGTCCTCAGGAGTGCGAGTTCAACTCCTTACCAACGTTTGTTAATAGCCGATGGGTCTGTCTTCTGTCAGTTGGGGTTCTTAACTCTGTTATGTTCACTTGCATTATTTGTTGCGTTGTCCCTGAAAAGCCCCTCACTGGGAGCTAGTACTGGAGGGGGATGGATTTCCCAGCCTACGTTTATGGCAATATTGCATTATGCATCAGTCAATTCCAGCAGTGCCCCCCCCCCCCCCCCCGGCCAACCCCCGGGCATTAGGATTTTTTGAAAACAAACTGGCAAATGCCCCACGGTGGGGACAAACAAGCTGTTCAAATGCCCGCGGTACAGGTAAAAAAATAAGTTGATTTCTTAGTTTTCGAGCTTATCTCCATTCTAATCAAAGCTAAATCAGGCCAAACTAAGTCTCAAATAGGTCTTATTTCTGTGTATTGCTTCAGTGATCATTAGTTCTGTGGATCTACCATCTCAGTTTGTCCTTTTTAGACAAAGTTAATCACAAATTTATTGTCCTTGCCCGATGAACTTGTCACTGAAAGGAAGTGACAGTACTGTGACGTGAAAATCACAAGACTGTCAAATGCCCTGGGGTAGACTAATGCCCGGCCCCCGGGACGGACAATGAGGGAAAATGCCCCACTAATGCCCGGGGGGGGGGGGGGGGGAGTGGGCACGGCTGGAATTGACTGATGCATTACGTAATACATATCCAATCCTGCAGCACAGGTATGTTCCCTAAGAGAATAGTGGTTGGAAACAATCTTGGAAATAAATAACAAGGTGGCCTTAGATCTACAAAGCCAGTCACATTGTGTTGGAACACTTCTCTCAATGTCACAATTCACCTGTCTGAATCTACAGCTCTTCCTACCCTCAATGTTAAGTGAACCAATTTTGGTCAAGTAGCAAGTCATTGTTATCAACATTCTGGGGCGGAGAGGGAAAGTGTTCCAACAAATGTGTCCGAAGTTGTCTTTGGTCGGTGTTTATAATAACGGAAGTTAATGCACCATACGAGTGGCAAATTTAGCGAAAAAGGCCACCCACTGCAAGCTTGAGCCGTGTACATGGTCATTTAAAATACTTGAAGTGAGCAAAATAGACACAATTTCTCTGATAAAATGTTAATGTTAGTTTTTGTAAGCCTTTCGTAGTTTTGCTGGGGTCGCTAAAATCAACGAACCCGTTTGGTTGATGCAGGACGTTAAACTTACGTCCTATCTTGAAATGTTATGACGGAAAAGGCTGTTGTACTTGACAGTAACACCTAAAATGCAATTTCAGGCCAGTGTTTACTGCCAAAATCTATTACAGAAGTAAAGGTAAGTGTATAAATGAAAAGTCTAATATTTGTTTTATCCGTCCCGTTGTTATGGTAAACCGTTCACAGTTTACCATAACTTCGATTTTTTCTCACGACAGAAGCGGGTCAGGAGCATTTCACACAAGAAATCATGCTAGACTGACACAGAGGACCTTGTTAACCACTTTTGATTTTGCTTACAACGGCAAAGAATACATTTTTCCAATGGTTTACCATGGTAAACCGTGGTTAATAAAGAATTATTAACCAATTATTGTTTACTTAAGCGATTTACCATGGTAAATCGTGTTGGAAATCGAAAGAAATCGTCAATCGTCATCAATTCTTTGCAAAAATAACTGTACCGCTACTGAGCAATTGTGATAGATAGTTTTGGTCGAGAAAAACTGCTAAGTTTGGGCGATAACATGCTCTGGTGTGTGGTAAACCGAAGGGTAAATCGTGACAGCTGACCACTTTAATTTAATTTCAATTTGATCTCTGTGTGATTAGTTACATGCAATGCGCTTTGACATCTTTATTGACATCGGAGGAATGAATTTGTTCTCATGACAGTATGATAGACAGTATGATATAAATGATTCTACCTGAGGTGGAGCTCGAAACCGTTTGTAAGAACGCTTTGTGACCGTGTTTAATCTTCAGAAGTTGTTTTCCTTGCCCATGCTGTGTTTATTTGAAATACTGCGTTATTTGTGACCATGGAAACGCCCTCCGTTACCCCCCTGAGCAAATACAACCCCGGTCACATTGTGTTGGAACACTTCTCCCAATGTCACAATTCACCTGTTTGAGCCTGCGGCTCTCCCTCCCCTCATTGTTGAGTGAACCAATTTTGGTCAAGTAGCAAGTCATTGTTATCAATATTGGGGGGCGGAGAGGGAAAGTGTTCCAACAAATGTGTCCGAAACAGGTACAATTGAACTGTGTGTAAGACTCGAGATCTTGTAATGAATAGTTCTTCACGGATCATAAGACGGAGTGGCCTCTTGGAGCTTACCTGTCAAATGTGTTGGCGTTATCTAGCCATCCATGAAGTCCAAGGAAGGGCTTCCCGTAATCAGGTCCCCATGCTTTTGCTGCAATAACTCCCCAAGGGACTGCAAAGGAGATCTCTCTATAAGATTTTTTCATGATCGGTCCTTCCTCTGCCATATCCTCGTGATGCAATCACTCGACCCAGGCTTCTCCTCGTATTAGTGCAAACGTGGCAGTAAAACGCGCGGGAGTTTTGAAGGATGCATGAAGAAAAGAAAAGAAAACTTTCTTTTTGGTTCTTTACAGTTATGGTTTAAGTCGAAACAGCTGTTGAACCACTCGCCTACAACTTCTTTTTCCACAATGGCTGCTCACAGTCTAAAAAATCCCTCTACAGAAACGGTTTGTCGCAGAATATATTGTTACCGGTTGTATAAGCATATTTTTTGCTTTATATCTAGCCCATATACCAGAAACAATCATTCATTTATCCATCTTCCTTCCTTCCTTCCTTCTCTTAAGACTCGAAACCCCAGCTTAAGAATTTTCTTTACAGGGCGGTCAATTTACCTTTTAAACTCAATTTCCGTCTTTCACTTCCCCACCGAAGCAGCTGACCACCGTTTCTCTAGAAACTTCCAGTTACCCCTTTATTCTTTTTATTACATACAGTCAGCCAACTACTATTGGAATCAGCATAAATATCATGTAAATTATAGCCTTTAAACATGGTGAATAGCAGCAGTCTTTTCTGAAGGTTCGCTTCTCCCAGCTGTTCGAAGCCTCTGTGCGTAGTAAGAGGGTCCACAATAGGTTTGGCGGGATGCGGGATTTGGCTAATTTTTGTGGCGATATTCGGGATGGGAGCTGAAAACAGGGACGGGAAGCAGGAATTTCAATTGAGAGCGGGAGAGGGATTCTGCATTTTTAAGGGGTTGGGATGCGAGAATCGCAAGGGGGAAGTAGCGGGATACGGTATTTAATTTTTTACGAGACTGCATGATCCGACCAGCATAGGCTGATAGAAATGTGAATGAGGTGTGTCGGCTTTCAAGTAATAAATTGATCAAGGAAGAGTAGCCCGCATGTCAAGCTATTATGAGTCCTTTTGTGATGTTTTGTGTTGATTTCGGAGAAGTCACAAGTCAAATGTCGTGTTGCATTTTTTGGCCTTGGCTGCGTTCTCAACTTTTCCAACCCTATCCATTGAGCATTTGTTGGAGCAGCTATGATCAGCTATAGTTAGTCTAGCCAGTATGGCAACACCAGCGGACGGTAATGTTACGGCGGTCGTCAAAAACGAGGTATTCGGCGTCATAAATTTTGTTGATATATATATTATGAAAAGAGTGCTAGCAGGAATGCCTTCCTTCGAAAAAAAAAACATTTCCGAGCAGAATTTTACTGAAAGCAAGTAACATAAAGACGCTGAAAGGTTTGAAATAAACTGTAAGTTAGGTGAGTCCACTTTAATTTTAATATATAGATTTAGCCAAGCCTAAAAGCAGAGCTGCTAAGGAATAAATTGGTGTTAGTTTCTTAAAAATAGTCCTGAAACTTTTCGGTCTGAAATATATTTTGGGGCTTTTTTTGGCTCGTTCGCTTCCGAAAGTGTTCCGAATTGTCCTCCAGTACTTTGGGGATCTCTTCTGTAAAACCAAGCTCGAAAGGTCATTCTAGAGGCTGAGCACAGCTTGATTTTTTTTTCGGGCATCAAACTAAACACATATTTTACTCACGAGCCGTCTTGCATGGTTTTGCAATGTTTCCATATCCTGTCAGTTAACTGTCAAGGCTTGTCAAATCTCCTTGGATTATTGGCTGTTCGCTTGAATGAACTTCAAACGGCGCTCATTTACAACAACAAAATTTAAATGGGTTATCTTCATCGCGTTCGGATGTTAACAAATAATGCATGGTTCAATTTTACCTGTTACCATCCCCTCCCCGGGCAACCCCGGGGACAAGTCCGGCCCTCCGGTCCGGGGGTGGGGAATTATTCGAAGCGGTCTTGTCCCGGGGGTAAGGGTCACTTCTCGGCTGACACCGGACCGCGTGAAGACTGCCTATTTCCAGGGACAATCTCTAGAATTTGTAGGAGACTGCAGCTGGTTAGTGAAGAATAATCTCTCAAAATTAAAATCTGTATTCGAAGGTACATTTATTATAAATTGTTAAACGAATGTGCGTTTGATGCGTACGCGAATGGATGGCGTTCGTCACAAACAAAGAAATATTTCTTCAGCGTATTTATATACAAAAAAATACATTAGGACGACTTTAATAGACTCTACATAAAAGGGATGCACGGATTTATATTAAAGAGGGATGTCAGTCCAGTGTTCTTACGAAACAAGCTAAGAAAAACTCCTTTAAAATGCTGCCACCAATTTGTTCACGGGCCTATGTGCTATATTTAGAATAAAACACGTGTCAAAGAATGCGTCAGCCGCATGCCAGTGCGGTTAGAGTTTTTCTCCAGTTTTCTTTTTCAAATATAGTGTTCATGTTTTTATTATTTTATACAGGTAGTGTCTTTCTTTCAATAAACTCTAGAAAATAGTTCAAGTTCTTGTCAAAACGTCCGAAAATCAATATCGTGATCTATAAACAACGCATTTGTGGTCGATGAGGAGTCCCGGGGGTGGGGAATTGTCTCTTTCTGCGTGCCCGGGGGTAGGGAATAGACCACCAAGTGAGAAAAAAATTGCAAATCCCCGGGGGTATGCCCGGGGGGTGGATGGTAACAGGTAGAATTGAACCATGCATAACATGAACTGCTACTATTAGTCTGGTCAAAAATTTATACAGGCATTTTACCGGCATTTTACTGGGATTATCCAAATGAAAGGATTTTGGGAGCTTCGAGGCATGGTAATAAACTTATCGAAGAAATGTCGCGTAGGCTTTTATAGCAGCCGAGAAAAAATTCGAGCGCTTTGAAGAACACTCATTACTTACCGGATAAAATACCTTTAAACTCAAACCTGCTTCGCTTATAGTTACTTAAGTAACCCTTGTATTTTGTTCTCTAACTTGAGACCATCGAGATTGAAAGAAACAAACACCAAACATGCTTAACTCTATGGCATAAGTTTTGCGGCTGCAAATTGTTTGAAATTTGAGCGCTTTTAGAAATGCACATGCAGAATTGTTTTTGGAAGCTTTTCGGATATAATAGGTTTAAACCGACAACTGCTTCCCTTATAGTTTTTTAAATCACTGTTATATTTCATTCTCTAACTCAGTAGAGACCATCAAGATTCAAAACAATCAAACATCAAACACGCTTTAAATTATGCCGGCATAAGTTTTGCGGATGCGAAGTAAGCCTATATAAAGTTACCCGCTTTGACGGAACGCACAAAACTGCTTTCGGAAGCTTTTGGGATAAAATAGCTTTAAACCGACAACTGCTTTGCTTAACAGGTTATTACTATTGAAAACTTGTAGGACAAGAAAATCGACAATTGCACAAAGAGATGTACCCGAAAGTCAAAATTGAAAGCAATTATTCGTCGTTATCTTACTGAAGTGATGCTTGTGCAGCTAGTTGTCTTGCGACTGTACTTAGACCTACTGTTATGAAAAAACAAACACAAAATAATGGACAGAGAAATCATTTTTGAAAAAAGTTTATTCGAAAACCCGTAAGTTTATACTTAAATGCAATTCGTGTTACACTTCCAAAATCATGATCGGTCCACGCGAGTGAAATCGGCTGAGCATGGCAAAATATTTAAGACTACATCTGTCACAAATCTGAGCGCGTTTTCTAATAATATTTTAAAGTCAAAAGTAAATGACACAGTTCTAATGACATAAATTAAATTCTCATTTCAAAACGTAATTTCTTTGACCGTAATACTCAAAATCATTTACCTTAAACCCTTTAAAAACTTCACTTACTCGTTTATGTTTCAGAACAGCCTGGGCAAGCTCTCCGCCGTGAAGAAAACAAAGCGATAATTTAAGTCCTTTGAAGGCAGCTTTTGTAACTTGAACTTTTCGCCTTCTACCAGTATTCTTTTGAACTTTTTCTTTCCATTTATAGATATTAGACGTTTTTTTTGTCAAGTACTTCAGTACTCTTGATCTCGTACAATCGTTTTGCTAAAGAAGCTTAAGCCTTTAAAGAAACTTCTTTTTCAAAAGCGACGATGGTCATGCGATTTCCCGCAAAGAAAAACGCCGGTTGCCCAAAAGCACCGCGCGATTTCCCGCCAAGAAAAGATGGCATTCTCTACCCCCCACCCGTCAGGTTGTCTTGGGACTCCCCTCCCCCTCCCGCAGAGTCTGTGCGGACGGACGGACGGACGTACGTGCGTACGTACGTTGCCCTTAGTAAATACTTGCGATTCATAAAATGCCTGTAGTGAGTTTGTAATTTCCAGTAATCATCCCCATGACGAGGGGATGCTAAAACTCAAAACAACTATAATGTTTCACAAGTATTTCTAGCTTTGAAAAAAAGAGTTGAGGTTTCTTTTTTAAGGTGGTAGGGGCCGATTACATGAGGCAGGCTGGCCCGGTTAGCCGGGCTGGCTCAGTTTCAGGGGCACCCATCGGTTCGTTTCGGGAATACATCTGTTCGGAAGGCCTAAAATCGCCTGAGATTTTCGGATTTAATTGCCGTGAAAGCTAGAGATTTCTTTGGAGAAACATGACCTCAGACTTTCGCAACAAGAGCACTTATTTGTTCCTATTGTTTTCGGAGGGACAAATATGTTGTTTAGAGTGCAAAATAAGGTCAGCTAGCATTTTCGGAGGGCCATCAGCAGCTCGGAAATTCGGCGGATAGGATTCTGTTTCCTAAAATTTTCTGCGGCCTAAATTTTCAGCTAAGAACGCCGAACAGATCAATCTGTGTTAGCTGAAACAAATATGCCTTTAAAAAGCTCTGAGAGAATCTAAGAAAGCAGAAAATGATATTTCTAGTATTTTGTTAATCTTGTCGTTGGGTGCCCCTGCAGTTTGCCGGGATCTCGGCAAGTCTGTTAAACACATTAAAAATCAACTTCGCGATTACATGGAAATTACCCGTTTAGCTGGGATCCCGGCTAGACGTCAAAGCAAAATGACTCGCCAGAAGGTCGACATTTCTCTTTCTATATGATTTATTAAGGTTTATCAGACCATAAAGCTACATGAAACTGCATATAATACGCCAAAATGATGGATTACCCAAAGTAAAATCACTTGATTCATTCTCTTTGAGGTAGCCATCTTTTCATACGGCGGCCTGGCTCACCTCATGTAATACCGGGCTGAACAGTCATCTCGGTAGACCGAGCTAACCCGGGTAACCAAGCCAGTCCACTCACGTAATCGGCCCCTTAGATACCGTGATGGAATATTCTCGAGTTCCTAAATAACGAAAAACAAAATCGTCAAAATTTGAGCTAAATTAAGACCAGGTATGTAAACGTCCATCAAACTTTTCATTTTCGTTTTTAAACTTGAAAAATTATTCAGGAGGTTGAGAGGGAAATACCTAACTTTAGTATATACGAAACCAGTGTATAGTGTTTTTTCGCGCGCTGTGATTGGCTACTCAAACTCGGGACAGAAAAAAAGGAACTATTTGGTTCTGGCTATCCACTGGTTTATTCACCTCAGTGTCGGTGAATAGCTAGTGGTGGATATTCACCACTACTCACCTCCACTTCGGTGAAAATTGTTAAATATACCTAACAATCTCGGTTATTGAATTTCCAGCTTTCCCGTTGGTCCCCTGCACACAAGTTATCAGCGAGCAACACTGCTTTTTGCCTCACAAGGAAATTGGATGGCGCGTCAAGTGCAGCGGCCAGGTAGCAGTCTCTTCTCGATCTTTTTCTCTGCTCTCGGTATTTCTCTTTCTTGCGTCACTATCGGAATACGTGGAACAGGCTATGGCCAGGGGCCTGGCCGCGGCGTTCAAAAGTTTTCGCCATATATTTCGATAAGGCAAACAAACAAAATAATGATGGGAAAAAAGTTTGGCCAAAAATGTGGCCAAAAAAATGCAGCAACGATTACCGAACTTGAGAATTTAACAAACAATTATTCACTCGCACTTGTTGGATTTGAGGTGATTATAGCCAACTCCGCGCCTTATTGGTTATTTGATGAGTAATTGTTTACCAAAGATCTGTTACCCAGTGTGCAGCATCCGGACGCATAACGATGACATTTAGTTAAAAATTAGAACGAAAATAATATTTTCAATATTTCAATATTGTTTCTTATTATATCTTAAGTCGTCTTGTGTTTATAGATCCTCCATATCCACTTGGAAACAAAGCAACTGGAAGCGCATCCGCCTTTTAAAAGTAGTCATCAAAGCTTCTATCAACCTGAAATCAATGGTGCAAAAAGGTTTCCCGTGTGAAAGTTAAAGCAAAAAAGTACCAAAAGAACGAACACTAAATAATCTAAAACTGCACATTTTCTTTACAGAGGGCTTTTTTAAACGTAAACAGTGTAAACATATACACCCGTGCTTTATTGCGAAACTAGTTACAAAATAGCCATTTACGCCTATACGACGTAGCTGCGAGTCACAAATTCGATTTCTTTGGTCTCGCGAATCCGCAACATCAAGCAATTTAATACTGCCACCTCCCCTACTAAGGGTTTTTTTGTCGACACAGTTTTTTTAAGGCCAAGTAATACGAGCAACATTTTCGTGCAACTTGTTGCGCAACAATGTTGCGTTCCAAATTGAGATTGTTTGTTGCACGTATTACCACCTCCTCTGGCAACAAGTCAACAAATATTCATGTTACAGAAAGTAGACGTCGCTTGTACTTTTTCACATTAGAACATATCCTGTTTGTGGTAACGCCATATAAAAAACCAATCAGGAGGTAGTGGTAGTAGAACGAACGATTACGTTGTAACGTATGGAATTTGTTTGTAATCTGGCAATGGGATATGAAATACAAAAGATATAATTTACCGAAAGCTGTTTAAAGGGACAGTACGCCGACTGATGTATCATGTTTTCTTAGCTGATGATCAGGAACTTAACATCAGCAACATTGACGGACTGCAATCCAATTGCATCCTTGTCTTCAGTTGTCTTTCTGTTTGCATGAGGCAAATTTTCAAGAGCGACTTTTCCTGGAAGCTTAATTGTCAACTAAAGATCTGAACGCTGGGAAAGACCACATCGCCGTTCCAGAGGTCTACAAATCTCTGGCTCGCGCTTCAGTCCCGCGCATGCACGTGCTAAAATGTACAATCGTGTATGCACAATCTTTTATCAAACATCTTTCTGCAAGTATTTGAACACCAGTCTGAGTCAAACCTTTTCACTTCACAATCTTGCACTTCATCTGCAAACTAGTTGTTTTGTTTCGCTCTGCAGAATCTTTTTGTCCAATTCAGTTGTATATTTTGTGGCATTTGGCTAAAAATATGGAAGTTAGGGAAGCCGGACACTATACGTTACCCACCCGATTAGAAGAAAGAAAAAACAAACTAAAGCAACAATCATATCGGCACTTACCTTTTATCTGAATCCTTGGTTATGGCTGGCACTTTGCTGAATGTGGCTTGGAACAAGTCTCTGAAATAATATATACACATTAGAACTACAGTATGGTTGTATTGCGAATTCCATTACGTGTTAAAACCAGGTGAGTTCTTATTTATCGGTGAGAAAGTTAACTCGCAGACCACTCACGCAATGCTCGATCGGAAGCGGACCTTCTGAGGGTCGATACATCCACAGTTTCTGTCTTCACCACATTTTCCTATACAAAACTTGAATTTTTCAAAGTTATAGTTAAAGAAGTAAAGAACTTCCCTGGGAAAAAGTCTGGTTCCAAAATGTACTCTGGCACTCCACATACTAAGAATAATAACACCATACCTGGCGTGTTGCGAGAGATATGCAGACAGTGCTTCCTGGATAGCTCGTGCTTCCAAATGCGCCTAAACAAAACTTACTGTCAGTTATTGTTTTACAATCATCTAGTGGAACCAAAGGGCGTTAGACTACGTACTCTAGATAAATGGAAAGGAAATCTATGAGAAATCTTCCTTTTATGCTCGTATCCTCTATGAAACAGGAAGTTGTTACTCGCATCATAGTGAGGGTTGCCAAGAATGATACGCTTCAGAAACTACAAAATCGTGCTGCCAGGGTCATAACAAAATCTAGCTATGAAGCAGGTGGTGTGCGCACTAAGACCGCAATGCATTATTTTGATAAATTTCCAACATGGCGGAAGTTTGTTGTGATGTGAGCGGTTTTTCGGGTGAGTTTGATCATCGTTTGCAAAACTTTCGCTGGCCTTTTCTCTGCTACAATACTAGATTTGGAAAGTTCGGGAATAGTAAAGTAAGTTTTGGCGTCGATGTTCTTACATTTAGAGCTTATCATGGTAAATTTTGACATTTCTCGAACAAGGTAAAATGGCCGATTCTTCTCTTCGTCTAGTAGGTCGGAAGTTTTTGTTGAACACGGCTTTCAGCTAGTGGTGCTTGGCGTAAAATTATAATAAATCAAAAGCTTAGAAATTTTCCAGTATGGGAAACATAATGCACCAGTACGCACCAGTCGATCTACGCCGTTTCGACTAAACGAAAATGTCCCTTTTTTGAGTGTTAACCGTCTGTACTTTTGAAGTTTCCTGCGTCGAGTTAAGAACTTTTATTCCACGAACTTCCACTGTTTTTGGGAGTTATATAGTTTCCTTCAAAATGATTTAATTATGTGTTCTTTGGGACTAGGAGAATCCAATTTAGAAGAATAAGTTCCCGTAGATGATCAAGATGGACGTCAAAAGAGCACTGGTTTACTGAAGCCAGCGAATTATTTGTTTGTACTGTACTGATTCTCATGTCACGGTTGAATTATAGTTCCTTTAGAACACCCAAAATAACTTTTCAGTCTTTTCCAGTTTATTTAGGGGACTGGGAAGATAACAAACTGCTATTTCTGCTGCATGAATTGCTTCTACCCGAGTGGGCCTATATAGCCTGTTCCAGGGTCTAGCAGGATAAATGGGTTTACCGATGTCCATAATTGGCATCATTAGAGCTTCATACTATCATTTTGATTACCCATGCACTGAAGGTCACTTTGAAATGTTTTGTTGCATCTGCTGTCACTAAAAAGTGATTCCACAACAACTCATTAGTGGAGACTTCATGCACAGCAAATCGCCTGTTGTGGAAAGGTGAGAAGTTCAATAAATGGTTCGAAACTTAATGAGATTCAAATGGGTTTTATTCATTATTTTGCAAGTGGTTAGCCTGCATCACTGAAGAGCAAAGCCCTGGTGTTTAGTTTGTCTCTGACACAGGCTTCAAGCTGTTTGACCAAAAGTATTTCATTTAATTTGTCAAGCTTGGTAAAAATAAGACCTGCCTCCTACTCATTTGATGTCAACTTTTCAAGTCTGCATTCCAGCCTAGTGTCCCATCAGGCGGGAGCTTATACCAGTTTCAATAGCTTGAAGAGACAAGGAGTATTCTCTCCCTCCCTCTCCCTGGATGGGATGTTAGTCTACCGCAGGGTTACCCCACAACAGTAAACTTGCCAGTACCCATTTACACACCTGGGTGGAGAGAGGCACTATGAGAGTAAAGTGTCTTGTCTAAGAACACAACACAATTACCCCAATTACCCTGGCCATGGTTTGAACCCGGACTGCTGAATTCAGAGTCCAGCGCACTAACCATTAGTCAACCATGCTGCCCTTAAATTATCAAGACACTATGGAAATATTATTATTGTTATGAAATGACACACATGTAGTGTTTCTTTCACAATGTTTTATTTATACAAATTCAGCAACCTTAACGAAAGATATTTAAATGTATCTGAATAGGTTGTCACTTGATGTGTTGCTTTATCTAGTTGGTTTATGCTTGATTACGAAGCTTCCCTTGGAGAAAAAAAAATTCTGTCTCCAAAGTTATCCTCCAGACCTGCGCATTTTATATTCAGCTGCTGTTGCAGTGTAATATCCCTGAATAAAGAACAAAAAATAACTTGATTATAAACCAGTTCTGTAATAAGTGAAGTAGCAGTAATAAAGCGAAGTAAACTATCACGGTCTGTATACACACAACAGTAGCAGGAGGAGGGCTTCCAGTGTGATTTTCACAAAAGTTAAAGTACGAGCTGTTTTGCAAATAACTGTGGTTGGTTCAAAATTACACCGGCTAGGTCAGACATAAACATTGGTTGACAGCATGGTAGATAAATACCTTCAACAATTTTAAGCATCCAGCAATTATTTAAAATTATGAAAAAAAGACTGCACTTGGCCTACACCATTGCAGCTTAGCAGCCCTGGATGCTAGTCCATCACTGATTACCCCTTGCATTACATTAGGTTGCCCTAGTATAGCTGAGAGAGTCACTTGTGAGATTATAAGTGTCTTGCTCGATAACACAAAACACCCCCAGTCATCCTGGTAATCAAGCCTACATTGCAAGGTATGTAGCCAGATTAAAAGTGCTAATAAATAAAACTCAGCTGATAGATTTGCTGTTTAGACTACCACTGATTTACTTCAGCCCAGTAGACAAATATTTTAATTTGCCTTAGTGATATGTTTTTGGATCAAAATCAAACCCGAACAATGATATCAAACTAATTTACAAGAACACAGCATTTTTTTATAAATCTAACTAAATAACTGTAAACTGAAATCGTAGTTTGTTGCAGGAAGTATCTTTGTTGAACATTTGAAGTGTCGTAAAACCAGAACTTTCTTCGATGTTGCTAGATACTGTCATTATGAGAGAAAAAAAAACTTTTGAAAGATATAATTCCTCGAGTACTTTGCGAAATCAAGAATTAGAAATTAGAAACAAAAGCTAAGCAATTACGAAGATTGCTAGCTTTAATGCTTAGTCTAAGTAATACAAAATAAATCAGGACACGTACCATAACATCAACATGTGAAAAATATGTTTCCCTTGTTTCAATTCAAGATACGATATACTTATTCGTAGTGTAATGAAGCTAAAGGGCAGCCCTCTTGCGAACATTGCATCATTAAATTTAAGCTTGCATCCTACATCGTGTTTAAATAGGGGTTTCTTATCTAAATATTTATGTTTACAATCATGATTCTTACCTCGGGCTTAGATGCCTGCAAGTCCCTTCGAGGTGTCGCGACACAGAAAACCGATATTTTAAACTCCACGCACTGAAGTCTGAGGAAATCTTTGATTCCTAAGATCGACAACATGTCAAAACTAGGACATCCGTCGAAAAAATCACAAAAGCTGCGATATTTTGAACGGAAAGAAGTAATTTTGGCGTTCACAAGAGATCCTCACACGATGGCCACCATGAGCAAATGATGCGAAACCGGAACAAATACCAGCGTGCATTGCGGTCGTAGCACGCACACCACCTGGCTATGAAGTAAGTTCATCTCCTTTTCTGGACGCACTTGGGTGGGAAAAGTTGATTTCCAACCGACAAAAGCACAAGGCCATCATGGTTTTCAAGTCTTTACAAAATCTCACTCCAGTGTATCTCTACAATATGTTTTGCAATTTTAATACTCATTATGGCTTAAGAAACTCGACAAACAGCTAAGCCTAGAACAGAGTACCTGAAGCGCAGCTTCTCTTATAGTGGTCCTGCGCTATGGAATTCTCTGCCACAGACGCTTAGAGAATGTAACTCGCTGGGGGCCTTCAAAAACAAGTCGAAAGCTTACTTTTCTTCTCTAGGCTCCCACACGGCAATCATGTAAATCAGTTCATTTTTTGTAGCGTATTAATTTTTTTATAATAGCTTTTTTAGCATATTTGTACTGATGATTTTCCGTGTATAAATAAATAAATAAATAAATAAATAAATAAATAAATAAATAATACCATCACGCAAGAAATGACGAAGCAGTTCCAAAAGTGTGGAGTCACAAAAGTAAGCTACCAGGAGCACCCAGTTTATAAGAAAAACGTGATCAAATATTCATCAAATATTCATCACGTACCGTGACTGCGCCAGCTGAAGTGAATGTTTTGACCGCAGAAATAAGCCTGCAAAACTCATCTGCTAACATGTCGGTCAGTCGGGACAGCACCTGACTCAGTAACTCCTCTGACACTGTAAACACCTGATACAAACAAACACTAATTTCTCACTTAAACTTGCTTACTGGATAAGTGAATGATTTGGCTAACCGAGTGTTTTAAAATGGACCCGGTGTCGCAGCGGAATTACAAATCCGCTTGAGGATTTGGACCTCCGGGAGTCCACTTCCGCCAGCGGATTTCGACCAGGGGATCCAATTCTGGGGGTCCAAATCCGCTAGGACACCCGCAATAAAAATGAGCAGAGAATCAATGGCATCGGCTACGTTCACAAAATCGCAAGAAATAAAATGTGAAAGGAATGACATGAAGAAATACTCCCGAAATTTATACTGAGAAAACCACACTGCAAAAAGATTATCTTAAATCGCTCACGCAACAGCAACTACGTGGTGAATATTTCGCGTGTTTCTTCATACCAACCTGCGCATGTACAGTAACCAGGTTCATAATGACCTCTTTAACATAACTGCGTACATCTGCAAAATAAAACGGACAAAATATCACCTTGCATTCTCCTGGGCTATGTTGTTCCAAAGCCAATTAACGCTAGCATAGGGTGAAACATCTGATTTCACTGCAAGGTATAAACCCGGGTTTTTCAATATAATTTGACGGCCATGATTCATCCGTCATGATTTGATCATGATCCAACAATGTCCACAAAGTGAGTCTACGGAGCACACACTTTCTGAAATATAACTGATATTCACATAGATCACACACCCGAGTTTTCTTCAATACAACTCGCCTGGTACGATTCGCCCGTAATGTTTTTCTCTTTATGATTCGGGTGTCATGATTTGCCCCTTGCCTATGGTCAGAATGAGGTGAAGAACATTTGCATCTCCCTTTCTATATCGATGCATATATTTCAAAGAGTTAGTAAGCTGTTGATTTATTTTCTGGTCGAATTTCCATCACAATTACCTGACCATGGGCAAATCGTGACGGTCGATATCATGTTTCAAAATCTAGGCCCATGCACAGCACTTAAATCGGCTGTAAACACAATGCTATATTTAGCTTCAGTACGAGATCGGTCGAGTTGACGAACAAGAAGGATAAAAATATAGTTTTAAAGAAATAATTTTTTTGAATTCCAAATTCAAAGCTGATGCATATTTTGTATTGAATAACAACCGTGCATGCGCTGAGAGAGAAAGTGCATTCCCCACAACACAACATGATTACGTTAGGAAGACTTCAATCCAGGCCCGGACTGGAGTTAAACAAACGCCGCACCAGGCACCGGACCACACTTCTAATAATACACTGAACATATGACAAGTCAAACTTGTAGATGATTCTGGTGGGTGTTTCAGTGCTGTTAGTAATCACCTGAAGGTGGAAGGCAGTTGTGCCATTTAAAGTCGCATATTGTCATTCCAGGCTCCACATATGCTATCAGTGGGTCGGCTTTTTGCTCAATGTACGCGTCAAAGATTCTTCCTTCCAGATCGTTCAACTCACTGGTAAGATCCTAAAGGCAACATAGATCAATCAGAGATTGAAGTGTAAAACTGAATAATTCTGTAATTATTTTGACCTACCAAAAATAAATAATCTTGGGAATTACACCCATCTAGTTACATCCTTTAGTGTCAAAATAAGATTCTTGTGTTCGAATGTTTATTATGTCCTAAAATAAACTTTTTTCGTCAAAGTAAAATTGATTGTCTTGAGCCAGCAAGCCGGCAAGATTTTTAAAATCCAAACAAAGATCTTAAACAGTGTTACCATGGGAGACACTATTTAAACAACAATACATAAAATACCCTCCACAAGGGCTCAGAAATATTCTCGGACATCTTCACGGAATCTTCTCGCTTCATGGAGGTTCGGCAGAGTAGTGGTTAGCGTGTAGGACTTTCGATCTTAGGCAAAAAACTTAACTCCACATTGCGTCTCGTCACCCATGGGTACCATCCTATCAGGGGGAGGGGGGGGGGAGTAGTTACGCTCCTGGTTCCTTTATGCTTCAGAAACCAGAGTTAAGAGCCGACTGTTTGGGCTTTACATTTTTTTTACCTATCACGGAACAGATAATGTCTGCAAATATACGTGGATATTTTCGCGCTAAAAAGAGGTTGCTGCTATATCAAACAGGATGCGCCTCCATGAGTTTTGTTGCATAGCAGGAGCAGGCAGGCTAGCAGAAATAGAGGTTTTATGTAGTGAGTCTACTTACCTTCTTTAACTTGTCACTGATAGGGTAGTCGTTATTTCTAAAGCTGTCCACAAGTTTGGGAAGAACATGGTTTCGCACATATCGACAATTGTTAAGCACAATCAGCAGCCTTTCATCCTGCCAAGGACAACGGATTTGTTATCACGTGCATTGCAACATTAACTTTCACTCGACGAGTAAATATAGCACTCTAATTCTGGTGTGAACAGAAGCAAAACAGGTCTGGTATATTTGATAAGACTGGGGTGGGGGCGCAGGCGGTGGGGGTTAGTAGGTACAACAAATAACAATTCAGGTAAAACTTCGCCAGCTTTTGAACTTTCGTTCTTCCGTGGGCAAACTGTCGGTCACCTATAGGACGACAAAAATCTCTCGAGGGTGACCACAAGATATGAGACCTTGGCAACATATACTCATAAAGTTAAAATGAAGATACAGGTATTTTTTCCTACAAAAAAACCTCTACTTATTTTAGTCTAACAGTATTTTAAATGACGGTTGGTCTTACAATAACAGGTGTGTTATCCTCCATGGTTGATAAAGATGATCTCTCTAAGTTGTCCTGAGAGCCATTGGAGCTAGTCTCCTGCGGACCGGACCTGCTGATGCAACACGTGGTATTGTTACCCAGTTTTCAATTGACTGGTGAAAGTGGTTCGTTTGCTTTGGTTTCGCTTTACTACGCATTATGATCACTTTAAAAAACTCGCACCACTTCCTCGGTCAGGTGGAACTAAAACCAATTTTGTCAATGTCGCACGCATTTCCCAGTGCTTAGCGAATGTTACACGGGTTTGTTTCAAGCTCTGTCATTGGATTGTTTGCGTCTGCTTGGCTGGAGTGATTACTATGGTTTGGGGTGGGGGTACAAGACTCACAACTAAAACTGCTCATTCTTAATCCAAATCAATATGCGATTATAAGTCGGTGAAGCATGATCGTTCGGGTGAGTGTAGACCAGAGAAGGACTGTTTGTCACGACACTGTCTGACTTTTCGACAACCTGGGCGGAAGTCATCGTGATGACTTCCGCATAATCTAGTCATCATGATGACTTCCGCTTTGGTTGTCGAAACGCAAGTCAATGTCATCACAAACAGTCCTTCTCAGCACTAACTGACGCTCACGTTGACGATCATACTTCACCGACTTATGATATGACTCCTGGGTTCAAACCATTTACAATATGCGATTAGCATCACGTTTTGATGCTGGCGTGTACGGAGGCTTTAGATGGGGTAGTTTCTCTCTCATCGAGTGTACCACACAGTTTTGTTCTCTACTCAGGTCGATTCAAACAAAGTTGAGAGCAGACAGACGTGGAATTGAAGCGGAACGGCAAAACAACGTAAAGCACTTTAGCAAAGTGTCAAAATGTACAAGCGTTTACTCAGTATTCAATTTGGTATCTATATTATATTGAATTATGTGTATTGATGACAAACTATTCATATTTTTTGATCACGTGGTGGCATCTTGGAATTATCAAAAATAAAACAACAACTTACAAAGAGACTTTGTCAGACTCCTGATCAGGTTGGAAGGCCAAGTGTTGAAGGCACTCGTTGAACGCCTGAACAGTCAAGATAACATGACAGAATATGAGAACAAATAATCCAAACTGAACCATACTAGCGGCCACCCACTACACCTCAAACAACAACATTATGTCAGGGGCACCCAACGGTTGGTTTCAGGGAATATGGTTTGTTCGGAAGGCCTAAAATCGCCTGGGATATTCAGATTTAATTGCAGTGAAAGCTGGAGATTTAGAGGACTTACTAGTCCCTATTGTTTTCGGAGGGAAAAATACCGGTATGTCGTTAAGAGTGCAAAATAAGGCCAGCTAGCACTTTCGGAGAGCAGTCAGCAGCTTGGAAATTCGGCGGATAGGATTCTGTTTCCTAAAATTTTCTGAGGCCTAAATTTTCAGATAAAAACGCCGAACAGATCAATCTGAATTAGCTTACACAAATATGCCCTTAAAAAAGCCCCAAAACAATCTAAGAAAGCACAAAATTATGGTCCAAGTATTTTGCTACAATATTCTCGTTGAGTGCCCCTGATGACGTTGGGAGCCAATAGAACAGTATACAGCAAGTGCTTCATTTCTTCAGTCCTACACTGATTGAGATGGAAGGTTTTTAACTCGGTGTCTACACATCTCAAATGCTTTCCCGGATAGAAGGTTTCGGTCAGGAGAAATAAATGGCACTGGAAACTCAACCCTGTGTTAAGGCAAGCTGCCTTCACTTCGCGTTCAACCGCCTGTGTTTAGTGGACAGCTGTCACAATCCTGGAAAATACCTCGACACGAGTCTATGAACCCTACCGTTTGAAAACCCTTCTATAGTGAACGACTTCCCCACAATCTCAATGAGTAACTTATATTGTGTCATGTAAATTGGCACTCTTCTCGCCCAGTTTACTGTAACACCCCTTGATCACTAGCTTGTCCTTTGCGTATAGTCGTAAACAGACCTGAAACATGTCTTTAAAAAGATCCACAGCGCTTGTCTTCAACTGAAGATTCTACAAATTGAAGTAAGAGAAATACTCTGAACGGTGTGAATACATCTAATACTCTGACGCATGACAACCAAGTCACTGATATGTCACGTTACCTTTCTTTTCTCTGTCTCTCCATCCGTGGCCATTTCACGTAATGTATGTAGCGTTTCCATGACAATATTCTCAAACAACAGAGGCTGTTACGTGTAAGGTGAAGGGAAAGCAGTTAGTTCAAATATTCAGCTGACAGCGAAACATGCAGTGAACTGAAAACAAGGATCCGTCGATTTGTGTGATTTCAGCCACTATCCAAGACAATAGGGCCACGCGCACTCTTACGTTCTAACTACGACGCTTTTACTCACGTACCAAGCTTGTTATCCGTCCAACACTTTCCTGTGACTCTAAACACCAGACCTCATTACAATGCAAGGACTTGATATCTGAAAAAAAAATTAAGTTTTAAAAATTTTTAAGCATACTTTCGACGGCAATTAAATTCTGAATGACTCTTAGCGGTCAGCACATTTACTGTTTCTACAGATTTGCTTTCTGCAAACATAACATTATACAGTCAGTACCAGAGACAGCAGCGTAATATCATCCATGAAAAGGGCAATCTAAGGTGCCATGACTTGGCCCTGCTTACAATGCCAACTATTGAACGACGACCAAACATACAATCTGTTGACTCTTAACTTCCAAGGTAATAGGAACTGTCTTCATTTGACAGTTACAGCAAAGGAAACACAATATGTTTTAATCCAGTGAAATATGGCCTGACAATGTAACTTTTCAGGACTAATTAACCATAATAAACAAGCAACCGCGCCTGAAGGCCACTTTGTTACTATTGTAACCTTCAATCCAGCTGCGCTGTGAATATACCTACAGCCACTCATTTTCCTCACTTCCCCTCCCAGCCACTAACCTACAGCCACTCATTTCCCTCCCCCAGCCACTCACCTTTAGCCACTCATTTCCCTCGCTTCCCCTCCCAGCCACTCACCTAGAGGCACTCATTTCCCTCCCCCAGCCACTCACCTAGAGGCACTCATTTCCCTCCCCCAGCCACTCACCTACAGCCACTCATTTCCCTCCCCCAGCCACTCACCTTTAGCCACTCATTTCCCTCCCTCCTCCCCACCCCCCCCCACTACCTCCCCCCCCCGCCCGAATACCCATTTTCTTTGGGTACTATGGTAAGATAAGAAAGCTGTGGAAACAAGCCAAAAAGCGAGTTATTATGCGCGGTTTTTAAGCAATCGAAAGCGTTATGAATCAGTGTTCACACTTACACGACAACAAACAGAGGTAACAGTGACTGTATTTGTTTGTAATGGCCGTACAGTGCTTTGAGTTCAACGTAGCATTAAAAAAAGCAAGGTGCGTTAGGTGTTTTAAGAACAATGGAATATTCATATTGAATATTGCTTCACCGCGCTTAAGATGACTGCCATGTTTCAGTTTTTCCCCTCTTAGACTGGCAGTCGGATTTACAGTTTCTTTCTGTTAGATTTGGATGCTAACGGGTCCAGGATCTCTCACGTGAGAAGTGGTAGCATTACCTTCAATAGCTTCTTTAAACACTTCTTTAGCACAGAGCAGCCTCAGATCACCTGCCAGCTTTTTAATGCGCTCTAAAGCTTGTGGAGGTAGGGACAGTTTCTGTAGTGACTCCATACCAGACCTGTAACAAAAAATTAAAAATAATACCGCCATTGCCTTTTCGTGCAACCAACATAAGCGAGCTTTGAACAACTGGGCCTAAGATCCGGTTGTTCAAAGGCCAACCCGGGTTTCAAAGTTAACAATGGGTTCTGCCTCTTTTGGTAAAAAGCGTTTTCACTGCTAATGTTAAATTGCAGTTTGAAAGCACCCACGAAAAGTCAAGATGCAGATGTAAAGTACAAAAATTCACATCTTTAAGCCATCAAACTGAATTAAAAGTTGACGTTAAACCTGGATTAGCTTTACACTGCTTTGAATATCCGGCCCAAGTAATAACTGGTATTAAAAAAACGTTTTTGACGGCGTAATAGTCACCTTGCCTGGACTGCTTCAGATTACAGCTTTGCAATAAATGTTTACAGCGGAAAAATACAAATACCTGACGTATCGTACACATGAAGGCAGCCATGCACCCATCCCCTCAACAGGACTGTGCCAGACGCTTTGTTTCTCTTTAGAAGGAGTGCTTAGCACTGCGGGAAGACTTGGGAAAAATGCCGCTTTAATTAAATCCGCATAAAGTGACGCTACGTCATGTATCATCTCCTGAAAGGAAAAAAATGTCGCGTAAGAATTAACACTCTTGCCTTCACTAAAGCCGTGTTTATTTCATCTTTATCGTTTATTTACAATAGCGACACACCTACCAGCGATAACTTAAGAGTAATAAGGGATGACACAACCTAACATGGTAATTCGTCAATGTGCGTTTTAATGTCCACATTAAACCCAGAAGCCAGAATTGGGAAGGAAGCGTGAATTGTTCAATTTGAAGCCACTGTAGCATAACGAGTGTGCCAGCAACTGCTAAACAGCTTTTCACGGCTTCTAGTTTCCCAGTGCAGCACCAATGATGCAATAAAGGTTTTCCACTAAGACGATGTAGGTAATACGCAATAATGTGCGTCATGTTAACCCACCTCAAACGTCTTCTGCTTCTGTGCTGTTGGCTTGAGTTGTTTGGACGATCCACTAGACTAAAAGAACACAAACCCTTCAATTGCTGGCACAGACAAACAAATACCATTTCTTCTTCTCAGAAGAGAGAACTGATCATTAAATCTAATTTCCTCAAAATCCATATCATCGATTTAAATCAATGGAAAGCAGAGGAAAATATCTGGATACAATAACATTTAACAGCGTGACCATTTTCAATACATTTGACAATTATTCGCCGAAGGCGAACTGAATATTGTGGAATTCGAGGGCATTATTCCACAATATTCGCTGAGCCTGAGAAGAATAATTGTTTTAGTATAATTGCTCAGATGATTATCAGAGCAAATGCATTTTCTTTTTCCTTTTTTCCAGAAACATCAAAAACTGCACGGTGGCCATTTTGAAAATTAGTGCTTCAGGATTATAATCACCTCGCGCGGGGTGATTATAGCAAGATATGACGTAATCCTCGACCAATCAGTGCGCGCGCTTCTCTATAATCACCTGAGCAGTTGTACTAAAAACAAATAACACACCGACACAACAACAACGCTACGTTGTTGATACAAAGGGAAAATTGAAAAAACAAATCGAGCCGTGGCAAGCCATTTCCATCCAAGCAACTGCAGCCAAACACACTTCTGTATCGTTTTTAAAAACTAGTAGAGTAAATGTAAACCAAACTGAACCATTATTTGTGGGTTTCCTTTTATTTCAGCTTGTCTTTACGCTTTTTAAATTGACACTAAAAATATGTGACATATGCCCCTTTTTCTGGCTTCCAGGTTGCAACTTTTGACATGTGAGGAGAAAACAATGTGAAAATAATATACTACAAGAAAATGCGGTCTTTCAGCACATACATCTGCAACGAGCGCTCCGTTAAAATACGCCTGGCCAAGTTTCCACAAGTCTGGTAGGCCTTCAGTCAACAGCTCAGATAATTCCTCTACAAACAGCACACGCTGCGGCACAGAACTTCCACCTTTAACTGTATCAAATCACGAATTAGTTATAGAAAAAGCCACAGACACCACCGTTAGTTAAATACTGACTGACTTTACATTTCACATAAAAAAGACTCTTAAATAAAACAGAGTACTCTTAAAATTAAAGAAAAAACATTGACTGGGAGGTTGCCTGCTCACAGTCTTCTACTTAACAGTTCATCAATATTGCTATTAAGTATTGCTTTAAGTATTATTCGAGGTGGCAGCCCAACGATCCCGACCACTGCACGCCAAAATCCCGGAATCAAGTGACTGTAAATAGAGTATTATTTAGGTAGAAAGGTTGCACACATCCAGACAGGCACAGAGTTATTTTGCAGGGCAAATGTCAACTCAGAGTAAGAGGTAGCACATTTTTGCCATCTGTTTATGATGCCTATCAACATCTGACAGGAAACAAATACAAGAAACATTCACATAGCCATGACGAGCCTCATAACTGGGTCACTTTTGTCGCAACGGTCACGTGTATTAATCCTATAATTTTATACTACTGTCCTAGATATGATCATGATGTAAACTGGTTAGTTCTGTGTTGACCCGTATCTTAAATTAGTCTTCTTTTGTCTGTTCATTGTTATAATAAGTGTCTCTTGTGTTAATAAAGATTCATTACAAAAAAAGAGGAAAAAAGACATGAACAGTACTAGCTTTCGTTGGAAACGATATGGGTTGAGTATGGTGCACTATGGTGAGCTTCACCCGTTTATTGTAAGTGAAGTGTTCCACGAATAGTGAGCACAGAACTGTACCAGTAGCAACTACTGTGGGAATAGAAAGCTCAGACACAATCTGAGCATCACATACAATAAAAACAAGAAACATTTTTAACCGATGTACATTTTCACAACATGGTCAGCAAAAAAGTGAAGAAGAACTTCCGTTAAAACTTACTGTTGTGTTCCACTGATGAGGTCTTACTAGGTGGTGAAGTGACTCCTAGAATTCCCAGAGATTCACTGCGGTAAGATGCTGAAATAACAAGGGATTAACGACTTTGGTAAACATGTTGATTTATTGCTAACAGGAACGCTTCGCTTATGGGTCCGTTGATACATGTAATGTATCAATTGTTTGATACCCAAAGTACAATAATTCAATAACATTTTGCGAGACTTGCTTTGTTCGTTAGTTTACTGCGGCCGAAATGAGGTTAAAAACTACTTCCATAATCTTAAATAGTAAAGCTACCTTACTTATTACAGCTAGTTTGTATGATATTTGTAATTTCTTTTTTTCTTCTTCCCTGCCTCGATTAGGTTTCTACTTGCGGGTGGAATTATTTTTGTACCAGTTTACTTCCTTTGTTATATAATAAAGTCTTGTTGTTTTCGTTGAATCCATCTCAATCACAAGTGAACTGTAGTTAAAATGTAGAGTTTAAAGTACAAACCTAGAGAGGTAGTGCTTCTTGATGATCTGATGTCTAAATCAACCTTTGAAGAATCAACTTGAAGCAAAGGAACAGAGTCTGAGGAACAAACAAACCACAAGAAATGTTACTTTGACTTGTGATAATAAATATAAACAATTCAAGGGTTTGTGGCTTAAAACGCTCAACACTAGTGAAAAAGTGCTACGTTTTCGAACATGGATATTTCTTTTTTGCAATGAACGCTAACCCGTATTTCAGAAAGTATGTAGTTCTGGTTCAAGCAATTTTGTTTCCGTAAAATTCTGCCACTACTTCCAAGAAATGAAAACAAGGGCTATTGCTATACATGGTACACCGTCTGACAAAGAAACAAATGTATAGTTTGATTTTAACGTACGAAAACAACCCTTTATGCTAAGACTGGGTAATTCAATTCAATTTCAGCCAACAGAAAGTGTAAGATGCCCTGACATACTCCAAAGATTTAATTTGCTTACTGTGACGGCTTACAACTTTATGATGGCCTCCGTTTCAGATGAACTTTGAACTTGGATGTCATAAGGTGTAAAAAACTAGTCCAAAACCTTCGCCAGGTAGTAACAGTCTGATGCTAAGTACTGTTATCGAATCAATTCAAGCATTGTTGATATGTAATTCACTGTTAAGAGTATGAATGGTAATTTAACCACAGACTGGGCATATACTATGCAATTAAGTTATGAGTACCACTCACCCTTAGCCTTGTGATCTTCCTGGCAGCTGGTCAATAACTTGTGCAACCAATCCTTTTGATTGACAATACACTCCCAAGCAGGGTCCCCATGGTAGTCCAAGTCCACTAGATACCTGAAAATAAAATGAATACCAAGTTCGTTTTCTCGCTACTGATTGGTTATCTTTTCGCCATTTTAACTCAAAATCATACCAAGACACTTCCATGACTCCATTTTTCTTCCACATACTACGTGTGTCAAGTTTCTGTCAAAGAATCCTCCATAAGAAATTAACTTTTAGTTGGAAACGTTTTTTAAGACGTCCTTGCCTGGCATCCTAAAGTATTATTATTTTGTTTACGTTCGTTTACCTTATTAGCCTCTTCTGGTCTTCAAGTGATGAGGGCAGTTCCGCTAGTTTTAATCTCAGATGTTGTCTGAAGCCTTCAATTTTTGCTTCAACTTCTTGTAGAACTGTACAGTCAGAGAAAGCAGTATTTTAAGATGGATTATTGTGTGGAGCTACAGCTGTACCAAGTTTAGGCACGACAAGGATAACACCAACATTTTGTTACGTCTTCAAAAAATGTACGTATTAGATAACGTAGTTGACAAACAAACCTCTTTTAAAAATCTTTATATCTGTTCCAGCAAATAAAGACTTGGCCCGGCCATAATCACTAATGACCATCTCATACTCGCCCTAAATAAAAAATGTAAACAAATGATCAGAAAACTAGGTGCTAGCTGAGTACAGCATTAAAAGAAAGTTTGGTGGGTGCAACCCTCTTCTTTACTGGTTTTATACCACCTTAGGCGATAATTTTCATACATGACACTTAAAAAATTGACCCTTTTAGAGCCATAATGGCAAAAATCTACACCTTATTTCAGACTAAAAAAAATTGTATAAAAATGTACAAATTACAACAACAAAAACAAAAACGTTTAAAATGGAGTTGACAAAAAAAATCAAAATTTGAAAACATCCTTGTCCAATATAGTTGCCATGCAAACGTCAAAAATTATTCCCTGCACAACAATATGTCATACCGTATTGTTGCCAAAAAACTTACGGAATTGGTGGCTTTTTCTTATGTCAGCACAAACACTTTCTGCCGTATCCCTGGCTGAAGTCAATGCAGCTCCAGGGGTAACGGTGTGGCCAAATGATCATTTTATTGAATTATACTAAGTGTTACAAGAAAATAAGGTCTCAACAAAACTGTGTCTTTACTAAAAAGCTTTTTACATGGACAGATGTTCAGTTAAATGCTACTTCATTGCCTATGTTATTAGTTTGCAAAAACGTTGTTTGTGTCGTCTATGGCTGAGAAGGATTTTATTCAATGCAGGTTCAAAAGGATATCCATTGTATTACTGAGAGTTAGTTTGTGTACATAGTTTTCATAGGAAGACCATATCTGGCACTTATGGATTAAATGACAATATATTCACATTTATGATTTACCTGATGAATATTTTTCTCAATGCATTGTGGAAGGCTGAATAGAAACCTGAATCTCTGTAGGACATTCAATGCATTTCTAGTTCGGTCAGCATCATCTTTGCGACCCAACACATCTTGAAACAACCCCTCTGCATTTTTACTTGCACCTATGAGACATCCATCCTATGAGACCCTCAACAATAAAGGTGACCTCATATACATTTTCAGTTCTTTACTGACCTCTCATTTTGTTAATTTTAATGTGGCTAGATGGAATTTAGGCAAAGTTAAAATCTAGCCAATGCTGGTCAGTGGTATCACTTATATGTGGGGGGAGGGGGGGCAGGGGGGCACTTACAAGTCCTTTCTGCTTTGCTATAACAGATTTTGCTTTCCTTGTTTCACCGTGGAATTTTTGCGACTCTTCAACGTTTCTTCCTCGCCTGGAGCTGCCTCTGCATGCCTCGCCAACGCAGGAACAACTTGAACTCATTGTTCGAACCGTCCTTGCACATACTGTCGTCGTGTGCAGCCTCGCAGACAACACTGACATCCAGTCATGGCTGTTTTCCAGCGCCTGTTTTTTCCACGGTAGCCGTTACAGCGGTGGTCCCCTCGTTGGAGATGCTGACAGCTTCCACTGCGGACGCTACACGGCTCGAAATTCCGGTATGGAACACGACTAATTTCCCATCGGTATCTCAAGCAGCTGTTTCGGCGGCATCCCCTCCTAATGACGTCTCTCAGGCGACTTCTTCGCAAGCCGCAACTGTGGTTTCTCAGGCACTGTTGCCTTCGTCGTCTTCTGCACCAGGCTGCTACAGGTAGGCCTTTCGTTCCTTCCTCCATTCACACTTCTTCCACGTCTGCATTGTCCGCTTGGTTTTCGATCTCGTTTACATCAGCAAGTTCCATGGCGCCCGTTATTTCTTCCCTCATGCCACATTGTTCGACGCCCCATTTCTAGCCTGCCTTCTCAACAGCCGTTGATAGTCAGTCCTCGGTTTCTGCCCGCTTCATACCAGCTTGTGTCCAGAACTTCTGGAAAGTACATTGATCTGGCGGAACTCCTGTCCGACAATCTCTGAGATCAACAGTACGAACGACGGCTCTTGTTCAACGGCTGTGTGGTGTTGTCCACCCATAAGCCTAAACGACGCATCGAAGATATCACTGCCTGGATTGAGGACCTTACCATCTTTTCGTTAATTCTCACGGCTTAATTTCCAGCCAGATGGCGTGACCTAACCCTCTACAAGCTTCTCATCCTCTGCATGTACCTTCAGTTTCAAAGCAATATGAGGTCAGCTTATGATCGTGCGTTCCGCGAACATGCGGCTGTTTCTCGCATCACAGACTGGTCAATGTCCAGCTGTTCAATTTTCATGCTGCCGATCCCTCGCTGAGCCCAACGGAAGCAACTCCTCCATCATCAGCAAATCGTGGAACAATGGGCACTGCGTAGCTCTCTCCAGAAGGAGATCTCTTCCCGTCCTGCACGCTCTCCAACCTCTCCAACTCCAGAACCTTCCAAGCACCGCAAACACTGCTAAACTGGCTGCTTTATCAATTATGCTGCCCTCCCGTTGAGTTACATTTGTACTGTTTGTATTTTTTAGCTCCTAGCAGCCTTGTTGTGCTGGTTTGACATTAGGACCAGTATATCGCCAATATATTAGTGCATAGTGAGTATCCCGCCAATTTTTTAGTGCTTATTTAGGGCATTGCTATTTAATCTTGACAGTCCTTTTACAGTTGCATTTGTATTTGTAGATTTAAATCATTTAGACCTTTTTGCTTTTCACATCCACACACTTCCACCCCTTTTCCCTTGTTTTATGCATCTTCTGTTTTTGGTTTCTCCGCACATACTGTTTTTTGAGTGGTTAATTTTTACGCCAGCACAATCTACAATGTTCACTTCTTCATGCTCATTGGTCTATTAAAGTTCGTGTTTGTTATTTGAATATTCTTTTTCACTTACTGCCAGTCTTCCCCCAGTTTCTCAGGCTTCCCCCTTCAGTATGGCTAGGTTTGCTTTTGAGCTTAAGGGTCACCCAAATCAAGCTCTGGTCTCTGAAGTCATTATTGACATTCAGCAAGGATTCCCATAACTGGCAAATATTTGTCTGACCCAATCTTCATATTAACAGCTTCAGGGTAATTGCAAAGAAAGGTCAACCCAATAACACGTCCTCCAGGCTCCAGTGTGAATGATCGTATCAGGCCAGAAGACTTTCCACTTCAGTACATTCAAGTAGATGACATCATTAAATTGGTCTGCAAATATGGCCCAGGTGCCCTAACTAAGTTCGATGTGGAATCAGCTTACCAGAACGTTGCTGTCCAGTGTCCACTTAGTGATAGGTATCTTTTGGGGATGAAATGGAGAGGCATGTACTATGTGGATTTGGCCTTGCCCTTTGGTTTAACGTCTGCTCCATACATTTTCAACTCCATCGCCGAATGGATGTAAATAAACAGTTATCACATTGCGGATCTCTTGCATTACCTTGACGACTCACCACAACTTGTCCACAGTAGCATCTCTTTGCGCAGTCTTGGGATTGCCCCTTCACCCTGCTAAGTTCTTTGGTCCCATCACATGCATAACTGTGTTAGGAATTAAACTTGACTCGGTACATCGTTGCTCGTCTTCCCACTAACGAGCTATTAGCTATCAACGACCTTCTACAGCGTTGGTCAAGTTACCGATCGTGCACCAAACGGCAGTTGCATTCCCTGATTGGCCACCTACATCACGCTGCAAACGTTGTGTGGCCCGGCGGTGCCTTCACCCGCCGAATGATCAAACTACTCTGCTGCTTTGGCCGAGAGGATCATCCCATCCGCATAAGTGCAGAATTTAAGGCCAATCTTCAGTGGTGGTGCCAATATTTGGTCTCTTGGAATGGCATTAGGTTCTGGGTCTATCCTGGCCTGACTCCCCTATCGACTAAGAAATGTGTAGCGATGCCTCGGTTTCATTAGGGTTTGGTGCCCTGTTCGGCTTGCACTGGCTGTATGGTACTTGGCCTTCTGCTCTGCAATCTTCTTCAGTACAATACAATGAACTATTCCCTATCGTTGTTGCAGCCCATGTCTGAGGCTCTTCATGGTTCAGGCAGGTAGTCCTGTTTCACTGGGACAACGAATCTGTAGTGCATATCGTTAATTCCAGAACATCCAAAGCTCCTGATGTAATGCACCTGCTTCGTTGCCTTCTTGTGGCAGCTGCTCTATTGTTTTCTTGTCATATTGCTGGTACAGATAACAAAGAAGCTGATGCCTTATCTCGTTTTCAGTGGCAGGACTTCCGTCACCTGGCCCCTCAAGCCGACTCCCACCCCACTGCAATCCCTCACGAATTTTGGTAACTCTTAACTCACCCAGCTTAGAGAGAAGGACTGCTCCGTATTGATGTCTCAGGGACTGGCTCCATCCATCGGACGTACAAATCTGTCCAACTTCGCTTTATTGATTTCTGCCCCCAGCTGGATGACGTCGTCCAAATGGATCACCATGCCCTGCAGATAAGTGGACTCTTTGCCTCTTCGCCATTCATCTTTCATCCTCACTTCGCACCTCTTATATCAAGATTTATTTATCAGCTGTACGCTCCAAGCACGTGGATCAGGGTCTCCCTGTCCCCTAGTAGATTGCCTCCAGCTTCAACGAGTCCCACGTGGCATCAAAAGGACTCAAAGTTTATCTATCTCCACCCGTTTACCAATCACAGATCACCACATGCTTATCATCCATAGGTCCTTATGCTTTGATGTCCAGGACCATGTTATGCTTTGGGCAGCTTCCACCCTGGCTTATTTTGGGTGTCTTTGCGCTTCTGAATTCACAGTCCCTTCATCGTCAGACTTCAATCCACTATTTCATTTGGCCGTTGCTGACATTGCAGTTGATTCACATGCAGCCCCTACCTACATACGTCTCACCATCAAAGCTTTCAAGACCGACCCATTTCGCAAAGGCTGCCATCTCTACATTGGCTGAGGCCGTCCCCCACTTTGTGCCTTGTAAGCTCTCATGCCTTACCTTGCCCTGGAAGTTCTCCTGGTCCGCTATTTATGCCCTCTAACGGTCAGCCTCTTTCCCGTGCTTTCCTTTCTTAGGGGCTTAAGGATACTTTTGCAGCCGCTGGTACTGATGGACCCATATCCAATCAGTTATATGTGGGGGGTCCCATGTTACATTACATGTTATTTCTGCTTTGCTAAGTTTTGCTCTCACTAGCACATTTTGCTTACCCTTCCCTCCTACCCCAAGTAAGTATCTTAGGGTCAGTATAACTTCCACAGCACATAAAGTGTTGTGTTGACAGATGCCTGGAGGTAGACTGTGACCAGGTTGCCATGGAGACCTCCTTGCTGCTGAGGAGATTGCTGTTCTCTTCGCTTGCTACCTTTACGGCACCTAACCTCCAATACATCAATTGGCATAGAGTTTAACAAGATGTAAAACATATACAAATGATATCATTGTTGTAGCTGTCAAAACAGCCAGTATCAGAAAATAACCCCTTTATTTGGATAGTAAAATGTTCTCTTCAACTGTTACCAACCAGAGAACCAACATTTTTTTCAGATAATTATCATAAGCATACTAACAAGCAAGCATTATGATCTTTACCTTGTACAAAAGACTCCAGTTTCTCAACAATAGATCCACCATCACAGCTACTCTCATCACGCAGCACATCATGTTGAACACCTAACAGTCAAGTCAAGGAACAAACAAAGCAAGCTTGCTAAATCAATAACATTTCAATATAGAGGAACTATCTTTGTCTCTTGTTTGTACATCGAAATGTGGAAAATTATACAAATTATATTTCACCGTTCAATGAACCATAAAAACTCAAAAGTGCCAAAGTAGCGATCACATAAGCATTGAAAAATAAGCCTGTTTTAATATCTCAGTTAGTGAAATTTCACTCATTTGGGATTATTTACTAATATGCTCTGTGCAGCAACAATTACGTGACTGCTTGTCCCGGGGGGGGGGGGGGTACTCGGTACTCGATAAAGTTTTAAATGAGGAGGTTCCGCCCAAAGGTTCAAACCCTTACCCTCTAATATACTAATTTTTACCAAAATGGTTCCCCTTTGATATACCCAGAACAAAATTGCACCCCCTTCTTATACCTCAAGGATAAGTCAAAACAATAGAGTTTCCTATAATCTCCACACTTTCAGTTGTTCTGGTTCAGTTGCTCAAAAGGTGCAATCTTTTATGTGTTTTGCATTGTCATTTCTGCCAAAATTTGGTACTCTTTCTTATTCTTTGCTTTAGCTGCCACCTTTTCCATTTTGCGGCCGATTTTGTGACCCTTTCATAACTGAAATGACAATTTTCCCTACCCTTTAGTACACTGCAACCTTAAAAAAGGCACCCCCTTTGGGTGGAGCCTGCCCATATAGCCCATTATAAGGAGTACCCCCGGTTGCTTGGTCAATGGTGTTTAAACAGTGGGCTCAGGATACTTTTTAGGGTGTCCACAGCATCCAAGAAAGTAGCAACATTCTCCTTAACAAAAACCAGGGGATCAGCAGCTCGTCTAGACTCCTCATGCTTGAAATAGTTTAGACCACCTCTTAACGTAAAAAACCTGAAGGAAAGAAGCAAAATTTATTAATAAACCACAAATTTTCTTCAAGATACATCCTTATCAAAAATGAACTGGCAGCTGGTGATTTTGCTACCTACACTCGATTATTGTTGCTTACTAAATATTGGACTCCTGAGCAGGCTTCAATAAAAATAACTGAAGTAACTTGAACTTAAAACAGACTGTAAGTGGAAAATATAGTTGTGATGTCATTGAGCCATACAACTGTATTATATAATTATACCAACTGCAAAGCAAAAATAAACTTCGTGCAACTGGTAACAAGTACAAATACTTCAAACCTAGGTAGCTCAAACTGTCATTAACTACACTTAAGTAGTTATTCCTGCTTTGATTAGTCACTCTACTACAATCGAACTTCCTTGTGCAACCACCTCTTGAAAGTGACCACTATTTCAAAATACCAAATTTTCCCCGTCAAATCACTGCAGTTGGGAGCTCCTGTAAGCAACCAACTCTTGTAAGCAACCGCAACCTTTTGTGGGCTGACAGTTTAAAATTCCTTACTGTTTTAACCTCCAGTATGCAGCCACTTAATGCACCAATCAATCCCACTATGGGCACAAACTTTTAAATGTACAATGTAATGTACTTGTACATGTTCATGTGTTAAATCAAAACCTACGTGGCACCTGCAGCTTCAACTAAGGTTGATTTTGTTGAGCTGTTGCATTGTAGATTTTCACACTACACTTGCCAGCAAAATACACCTTGCTAATTTGTGTTAAACAGTCATTTGCCTAAGTAACTACTTCAGGCTAATATGGCTAAAACTCAAAGTTTAGAGCCTGGGGTTTGACCTCTCATAAGCTGCCACCTAGGATTTGACATTCTACATAGTAACCTACATCCTGCAACTCAGACTTGCTTTCCCTGGTGGTTAAAGTTATTGATAATAAGACCTTCATTTACAGCGGAACACAGCACAAAGAAAGAGGAAATTGAATGAGACTCAAACCCAACTGAGCTATCAGAGAGACTAAATCAGTGTGAATGACTATGAGCTAATCATATGTGTATGTGGGAACACAGTTCACCATTCACAGCAGAACATAGCAAACTCTAATTTAAAAATATATATATCATTCTTAATTTGACCACTTGACAACAGACCTCTATTAAACAGACACAAGTATTACACAGACACTTGCTCATTCCACAGAAGTGTGCTCTGAATACAGATTTCATTGTATCTTGATCATGAGTATAGTACAATGAATGTTATTAGTTTTCTAGAAATTATAATACTCACTCAGTATCAGAATGTTTTTCCAGCAAAAACCAACCAGGATGAAAGTTTTCACTCAGAATATTTCCACTTCCTTAAAATAAAAGAAATAAAATGGTGATAGTTTCAACATGACATTTATGGGAAGTCTAAGTTGATACTCAGTTGAACAATACGTAAACCTGCCAGCAAAATATCTTTTTAAAAATTGTTGTATTAGTCGAATGACCACAGCTACACAGTAACAAAAACTTCCCTGATGCTTCTAGCTGGGTGTTCATTATGGTTTCGTGCCCCATGAACTGTGTTGCCCGAAAAATGTGGGGAATCCATGATGCTGTGCACGCTCACAAAGCACGCCGCCATTTTCGGGTCTCTTTGACTTCAATACAGAAAATTCCCAAAGGGATTTATAGTCCTGTCATTCCCGTCTGTGTAAAGACAATAGGAGTAATTGCTATTGTGGAAATGTGCGGGAAATGCTCTCACTTTAGATTAACGCTGGCTGTATAGGAAACGAAAATTGCTCAACCAGAAACATATGAAAAATATTTCGTTACAAAGAAAACTTCGAGCGACCGCCGCGTGGGAATACACTCAAGCTTACACAAGTCGTGTGGAAATCTACACAGTCATCAGCTGTTGTCTATTTAAACAAAGAATTTTCTTTACATGTTCGCGTACAGTATTAAAAAAGAGAGGTTTCGATAATTCGAGTTTTTGTGGAGGCTGAGTTCCGGGAAAGAATAGGAGCAATATTTTGCCAGCTGGCGTCATTTGTCAACTTAGTTGTTTACTTGCGAGGCCACGCAGATGTGTGTCAGATTTTCTGTAGTTTTCTAAGGTTACTGTTTTAGTCTGCTCAAATCTTCGCTTGCAGCGTCTGGTATAATTTGCTGTCAAGTATTTGGATGCCTAAAGGATTTTGACGAAAAGATGAGAAAAAATTTTCAGATATTTTGAACCGATTATGTACAAATATGCTTTTCCTGCAGACAGACAGACAGACAGACAGACAGACAGCCTTTATTTCAGCACGATTAAAATTAAAGCTCTGCAGCTTGTGGGGTCGTGCAAAATAATAAAAACTAAAATTAAACTTTATAAAAAATATATATATACACATTAAAATCCTTGCACCATTTATCCTATTTTAAAAATTCCCTATATATAATTAAAATCTGTACATCTAAAATTGGCCGTTGTTACTGAAGTCTCCTTAAAGGTTAACTCCCTGAAAATTTCAATCTGGTGGATTTTCTTTGCCAGGTCCTTATAGTTCGTATCTGCGAAGTCCTTGTCCTGGGCAATAATAGCATTCCACAGTATTGGGCCTCTATGAGCGATGGAATTTTTACCATAATTAGTGTTAAAGCGTGGCACTGTTAGCATGTCACGTGCTCACAAAGAATGCCCTGGGGCATGATAGTTGTGATAGTGTCGGATATTACCTGTGGGAGTCTGTTGTAAAATACTTTTATGTATTAGCTTTAACAGCACTAACTTATAGCAGTAGCTCAACGGATGCCAATTGGCATGTTCCAGGACATCTGACGATCTCATATCCTTTGGTAAGCTAAAAATCATTCTTGCAGCCCTACAATGCCGTCTTTCCAAGGAGTCGGAAAGGTCAACATTTGAACACGACCCCCAAAGAACAAGGCTGTACGTTACTGAAGGCGATATAACTTTAAAGTAAAAATTAATGAGAACTTCCTTTGGTAAAAACCTAGACCTCTTAATTAGATCAAGTTTTCTTGCAAAACCCTTCTTGAGATCCAACAAGTGCGGAGCCCAGGTGAGTTTTTCATCAACTGTCGTACCTAATAAACGGGATTTATTAACCCACTTTATGGTATCAGTGCCCATCTGGATTGGCGCCAATGGACCTATAGCACGGGTTTTACTAATTAGCATATATAGCCTCAATTTTTTCTGGATGCGGGGTAAGGCGATTTATAAGACACCAGTCGTACAACTCATTCAAGGCTTTGTTCAACTGAGCGACAGCTTCATCTGCCATTCGTTTAATGCAGTAGATCGTAGTGTCATCAGCATACAAGTAAACTGAACCTGAGATCACACCTGATGGTAGGTCGTTAGTAAATAAAGAGAACAAAGTAGGACCAAGCACCGACCCTTGTGGTATACTGACGAATACAGGCAAGGTGTCGGAGGCACTACCATTACCGACTGTGTACTGCCTTCTCCCATTTAAGTAATTAGCAATCCAAGCCAGCGCTTTATCACAAACACCAAAATTGTTGTGTAATTTCTCCAGTAGGACCCGGCGTGAGACACTGTCAAAAGCTTTGAAAAATCCACAAAGGCGACGGCCACTGCGAAGCCTGAATGAACGGCTTTTCTCCATGTTTCAGTGAGATGGACAAGCAGTAGCTCAGTCGAGTAGCCCAATCGATAAGCCCATTGTCTATCTGAAGCTAACCCATATTCCTTAAAAACGTGATGTACGATGTAGTCGTTCACCTCTGATTCTAAAATTTTACTGGGAATGCTGAGCAACGATATTGGTCTGTAATTTCCTATCTCCGTCTCGTCGTCTTTCTTAAAGATGGGTGTGAGCCTTGCCGCTTTCCAACTGGGATAGAGGGACTCACTTTCAATGCTAGTGTTGAATAGTCTGCACAGGGCAGGTAGGATGTCATCCCCCGCAAGCCTTAGTAACTTGGGTGATAGGTTGTCTGGGCCCGGGGACTTGTTTGCCTTTAGCGCTTTCACTTTCCCGCATAATCTCTGATAAGAGATCTCAATGTGAGTTACTGATGTCAGTAACTTTTCTCCTGTGTCTGATCCATTGTTCCCTCGTAGTGCACCCACAGGTGGAGTTGGTAATTCAGCTGCGATATCTTTACCAATGGTAGCAATTACTTTTGGCGGTTGCGTTTTAATAATCAATCGATCGTTTGCCTGTTTTCCTAATAGTTTACTCATTTATTCTAACCGATTTTTAATAATCTACAGACTTTACACGACATGTTCATACTGCTTTCACGTTTATGTTAATTTCAGGTGTAAATTATTTTTAACAAAATTATAGAGGTTAAACCACGATGGCCTTTCTAATTACGGGCATTGTTTCTCAATGAATAGGTCGATGATTCCAACGTTGAGAGCAGAAACAATGGTTACGACATTGATATACACTCAGGACTTAAATGATTGACAACTCTGCATCTTGTTACGCATGCCCTGTACGTTTTTTTACAAGCTAATCTGCATGTTCGATCGACGTGTTTCATGGGGCGCAAAACCGTAATGTTCGTGAAGTCATGAGAGGGGCATTAACATGTGGATAAATGGGCAAATATTAAGCCAAATAAGTGCCAGTAATTGAAAAACGTTATCCAAAAATACACTTTTATTTGTAAGCCTTGGCTCCCTATTCAAGTAAAGGCAGTCAAATAACATCATTTGGCTTGGTAGCAGTAGTTTTAATGTGACATGCAGCTGAAAATGCCAAGCAGAATGAGATAGTGAGTGGACTATGGACCATGGAAAATGGAGGCTCATAGTGCCAAAATGCTTCTAAAAGCAGGGAAATTGCCTGAAACGGCTAAATCACATGGTTAGGGCAGATAAAAGCTCCAAAAAATGCACAAAGGATCTGGGAACTAACTTTTTACAAATCTTTGACAAATTTTCTTTGACAAGCCATCTACATGAGCAAATTTTATATTTAACAAATCTTCTTGATAAACAAAAACTGGCATGCCAGTTTTCATTTGTCATCTAAAAATTTGACAAATTTTTCATCTACACAAGCAAATAACATTAGTCATAGAAAATTTGTCAAAGAAAATTTGCTTGTGTGCATGGGGATTAAAAGTAGTACAGATTTCTATTAATGCCAATGACTTCATAATTTGCAAAAATGTGAAAGAATTGATCTAAATTTGCATAAAAACAGATAGAGGGCCACAAAAGAGTGCCAAACAAGACAAGCAACAAAATGGCAGAGTGGAGCAGCTCATTATGGCTTTACCTGTGGTCTCTTACCTCTGGAGGGGTGGGGTGGGGGAACTTCCATACAAATGGGGGTGACAGGGATGTTTATTACCTCTCAGGGAGTTCAATTTTTACCATAATGGTTGTTTTGTGGCTCAAATATTTGTTTTTATCCCAAGGAGACACCATATTTTCTTCAGTTAACACTGGACCTCGAATAAACACCAAGTTCAAATAAATGCCCAGCCTACATGGTCAAATTTGAAATAAATCCCTATGGCATTTATTTGAGGTACTAGCATTTACTTGAATTGGGCATTTATGTAACTATTCCTGATCAACATTTAGTTTCACTACACACTGCTATAAATTAGTTAACTTAAAGTAGCAAAGACCCAAAGAAAATTTAACGCTGTCAAAAATAATGAAAATACCCCGTTTAATAAATGCAAAGCCGGGCTCAAATGATGCCAGTCTATGAGGTCTAGTTTTTAGTAAATGCCCCCAGCATTTAATCGAGAAAATTGTTTCTTGCCATATTTTTTCTATTTTATACCCTAAAAGATACAAGCCAGGATAACTCTAAGAGTGGCCAATTCAGATTTAAACACTCCAAACAGCACCAGACTAATAATAATAATAATAATAATAATAATAATAATAGGCTTTACTTAAAGAGGGTAAGCACTTGACAGTAGTAAAACACTGATAACTTCGTGGCCCCCCATAACCCCTGAAAGGATGATGAGTACACCAGCAGCCTTTGCATGGAAGTTCCCCTCCCATGTCTCCAAACTCCCTGTTTGTACCTCTAGTTTAAAGAACACAAACTTGGACTGTTTCTTTATTAGCTAATGACACTTAAGTTAAACATAACAAATTTCAGTTTCCAACAAGTTACTGTGTAAGTATAAAAATTAAATTTACCTTCAGGGTAAAATTCTTCAAGCTGCTCCTCTGTAAACTTGTAACTAAATGACAAAAATTCTAAAATGTATTACCAACCTCAGCACTTACTCAAGAGAATTGCCACATTTATAGGTAAAAATACGCTGGCCAGAGCACTATATTTCGCTGACCACAAATGTCTATTGAAAATGTTTGTGCTATTGAGACAGTTAGTGAAAGCACCTTTTCTTGGAGTGAATAGCATCCTAAATTGGACATTTTGTGTACAATGTACACCAGATGTATTACAAAACTCCCCTGTCTGTCTCCCCAGTGTCAAAACACAATGACTTGCAACAACTAAAATTGTTTCACTCAACAATCAGGGGAAGGGAGAGCTGCACATACAGAAAGATGAATTGTGACAATGAGATAAGTGTTTTTTTTTTTTTTAATTTACAGAAAAGGCTTTAAGGCCATAGTTATATATTAATTTTCCTCAATGAATTTCCAAGATTGGTGATAAACTAACCCAAACACATCAACACCTGTTCCCAGTGGATCCTGGCTTGTATTAATCTGGGGTGATACTGGTCGTGTTGAGCCAGATCTTGCCCTTAATTCCTCTGGATCAACTTCTTCTAACCAAACAGCACTCTCTTTCAACGGATCTGCAAAAAAATGTTTAAACCTAAATTTTAACTAAATCACAATGGAATAGTGCAGCACAATATCCCATTTTTAATGCCCTGGCTTTTTGTCCTTTGGACAATACAATGTCACATTCAGCACAATTTTAATCTCACTATTTGATTTTTGTAATTTGTTTGTTGTTACTGAAGAGCTAGAAAAGAGATGTCTTTATATGTGTTATGAAAGTCTAGGAACAATAAATCTTGGTGGTCAAGAAGGCAAAACTACTAAAAGATATAACATTGACTCTTTTCAGTTATGTAATATGTTATTTGAGACTGTATGATGTTTGGTAAGAGAAAGAGAGAGATACGTTATTCAAAATGCATCAGGTGGCCCTTTCAGAAGTTAAAGCATCTGCCATCAATCAGAGCACTGAGTTTTAGGTGGGAAAAACTCTGCGCTTCAAGGCATTGCGCTGCTACATTGGGAACTACATTGTGATATCTGAGATCTACATAATTTAGTGCTGTGTGAGACCTGCATGCTGCTATCTAGCTAAAATCTCCCATCAAATTTCAGTCAAGGAAATTTACAGCCAGTTTTTTTCAAGCATGACTGGCTGGCTATGATTCAATTCACCCACCATGAGTTGTCAATGGTTACAAATTAGTGATGGAAATATGTGGATAACTTTGGAGGTTACAGAGCAATCCAACTTACTGATTAATTCTAAGAAATAAGCAATCATAAAAAACTGAAAGATCTGTAAATTTCCTGCACCACATTATGATTATACATACATACACACACACACACACACACACATACACACACACACACACACACAAACACACATACACACATACACACATACACACATACACACATACACACATACACACATACACACATACACACATACACACATACACACATACACACATACACACATACACACATACACACATACATACATACATACATACATACATACATACATACATACATACATACATATTCTTGAACTTGGTTTGAATGTATTTCAGAGAGCGCTCAACTCTTAGAGGAGCATTGACAATTATAGTAAACTGGTTCAAGAATTCAGAGGTAGTGCATCGTTTTATTACTACAGCACTGTTTCGTATGGCCAAAAGGTGACCACACTCATCAGGTAATATCAACGATTGACCGCTAAATTACAATTATAACTGGCAAAAAAAGCGGAAATACGGTTGCTATGAGATATAAAAACAGTGTTATTTTATCATATAAATAATGTGATTGTTATAATTTGTGGAAATACGGTTGCTATGAGATAAAAAGACAGCGTTATTTTATCATATAAATAAATATGTGATTGTCATTCATAGTTTGGGAGATTGCGTTACTTTATCACAAAGTTCTTGAGGAGTGAACTCAGTGAATTTGAAGACTGCATGCTAGAAATGATCCAACGAATTGAATTTAGCACTAACCATAGGCAGAACAAACTCCAAGAACAACTAGACAAAGACCTGCAAGACAAGCATATCTTCGTCAAAGCTGATAAAACAACCAACCACTACAAGACCGAACCCAGTGACTATTTGAGCCTACAAAAAGACGAACCAAAGCATCCCTAACGCAATCACCTCTGCTGACCAAAAGATCGCATAAAACCTAGCCCTTGACGACCGAATTGAAATCTCAGCAAGCAGGGACGTGTTCATAACATTGAAAGATCACAAACCTGATTTCACAAGCAACCCATCCTGCAGACTTATTAACCTCTCAAAATCAGAAATAGGCATAATCAGCAAACACATTTTGGATAACAAATAAGTCATCAAAGCAACAAAAGTAACCTCTGGAAAAGCACACCCAATGTCATCGAATGGTTTCAGGCAATACCTGATAAAGCTCAACATGCGTTCGTAACCTTCGATGTACGTGACTTCTATCCATCCATCTCTGAACAACTCCTAAAGAAAGCACTAGACTACGCATCACAATTCACGTGCATCACCCCACAGGACCACCATATCATCATACATGCGAAAAAATTACTGCTGTACCACCAGAACACACCATGGGCAAAGAAGAACACCAACGACATGTTCGATGTGACGATGGGCTCGTATGATGGAGCCGAGACATGCGAGCTAGTAGGAGTCTACATGTTATCCCTGATCTCGGCAAAGTTTAAAGATCGAGTGAGCCTTTACCGTAATGATGGCCTGGCGGTATGCAGAGCTACACCTAAAGAAATTGAAAAAACAAAGCAAGAAGTGAGCAAAAGTTTCAAATCTAATGGCCTAAAGATCACAATTGAAGCTAATAAGAAAACCATCAACTTTTTAGATGTAACCTTCGACCTCACAAGTAACTCTTACAAACCCTTCATGAAACCAAACAACAAGCTTCTCTACGTCAACCGTCAAAGCAACCACCCACCTGCACTACTAAAGAATATCCCAGAAAACGTAAACAAGCGACTAACCAGCATTTCATCAAGCAGAAATGTTTTTGACGCAGCCATCCCTCCTTACCAAAAAGCCCTTGATGAAAGTGGCTACAGCTACAAGCTAACATATAAACCACAGCCAGCCCAAAAGCACAACAAAAATCACCAAAGAAGAGTTATATGGTATAACCCACCATGGAACTCTAACGTGAAGACCAATCTGGGAAGAAGTTTCCTAAATATCGTCGACAGATGCTTCTCAAAAAATCACCCATTACACAAGATCTTTAACCGCCACACACTAAAACTAAGCTACTCCTGCATGCCAAATATGAAAACAATCATCTCGTCACACAACAAAAAGCTGCTATCAGATTGCAACCAGTCCCGAAATTCAACACAAACACTCGACAGAGTGTAACTGCCAAAAAATAGATCAATGCCCCCTCGAAGGAAAATGCCTGACATCAAACGTAGTCTACCAAGCAACAGTCACAACTGAAACATCAACAGTTTCATACGTAGGACTCACAACAAACTTCAAAGAACGTCACAGAAACCACACATTTTCCGACATCAAAACAAGAGACATGAGACTGAATTATCAAAGCACACCTTTCAACCTAAAGTGGAAAATCATCAAACAATGCAAACCTTACAACAACATTACTAAGAAATGTAATTTATGTCTTTTTGAAAAATACATAATCATCTGTAAGGATCTCTGCAGTCTAAACAAGCGAAATGAGTTGGCAAGTTCATGCCCCCACAGAAACAGATACCTCCTCAAGAACCTTGGTGATAAAGCAACACAATCTCCCAAACTATGAATGACAATCACATTATTTATATGATAAAATAACGCTGTCTTTATATCTCATAGCAACCGTATTTTCACAATAACAATCACATTATTTATATTATGATAAAATAACGCTGTTTTTACATCTCATAGCAACCGTGTTTCCGCTTTTTTTGCCAGTTATCGTAATTTAACGATCAATCGTTGATATTACCTGATGAGTGTGGTCACCTTTTGGCCATACGAAACAGTGCTGTAGCAATAAAATGATGCACTACCAGGGTTCAAAATAAAATCAGAGCTTTCAGCCTGAATTTGATGGCTTTTTTTCTCAAGGCTGATTTTTAGCCGGCTGTGACAACAAGAAAGAACAAGCACCTATCCCAAATACGGAATAAAATGTTGACAGGCCAAACGCGGCTCATATGCTCGTGCTAATGTGTTTGTATATTTCTCCTAGCAATGGTTGGTTTTTAATTAAGTGCTGTTAATTAATTTTGCTCATGAGGATGTTCTTAAAATCAGGCAGAGCTGGGTGGTACGTTGTTACGAAAGGCAGAATTTTTTTCGCACTGTCTCTCTTTGTTGAAGTGCCTTTCTTTCATTTGACTTCAGACGTTATTCTTTATTCTTCTACTAGACTGCTGGGGTAGTCTCTCGCACGGAGGTGTGTTTTGAATTGGGTGATATTCTCAACAAAAGATATCGCTGAAGAGTATCATTGTTGTGTTCAACACAGCGATAATGAAACTTGGTCAGTGCGCCTATGAATTTTCACTCAGCGTCTCTCTTTACGGAGTGTATTCTGTCTTAAACTCCTCGTCAGGAATGATGTTTGCTTTTGCAACATAGCGCAAGTCTCTTGGGTAAGTGAATTTTTCTGTGTGGGCCTGAAGTTTAACTATCGACGTTTCTGACTGCTCGATTTTTCTCTTGAGCATGGAAATCTCGTCGAGGGCGGACTGGCAGGGTTGCTTGCTGGAGTTTAACAAATTAGATCAGGCCTTTGAAAATGATTAATGCCGCAACAGTGACACTGATTTTCAGCGCGACGGTATATTTCTTTTGGTCTCCAGCAAAATTAATAGAACAAGAAGGCAAAAGCACACGAAAAAAGCGACAAGGTGCTAAGTGGAACAGGATCGAAGATGCATTGGTAACAAAAAAAAATTGTGAATGAAAATTTGCCCGGTTCCTAAAAGAGAACTGAATTGCTGTGGCACTGCTACCCTGTGTCTGGCCTATTTCCTCAAAAGTCGCGTTGTTGATCATGTATGAAACCACGCCGGAAAAAAAAGAGTGCCGGAAAATAGAGACAGTTGCTAACACGAAGACTTGATTTTCAAGAATCGAGACAATAATTGTTAACATTCTGTAATTTGTTTTTGTTGTTTATTTAGAAAGCTTTTAAAACATCATCCAGTTCACTTTTGGTATGTGTGTAAGCGTTTCACGGCTACATTTACTTTCTGATATGAAACGTTTACTATGACGTTCTAGGGACGTTGATTTTGCCGATCAAGGGATGGGATGTCATTTTCTTCTATTTCTTGGGTCAAAAATCGCCGGCAAGGGTGGCCAAAGTGCCGGCTGTCGCCGGTAGCCGGCTGCTATTTTGAACCCTGCACTACCTCTGAAGTCTTGAACCAGTTTATTACAAACATACATACATACATATTTATTGAACACATCCCCGTTTGAGACTTTTCAGTGATCAATTCATTAAATATATATATATATATATATATATAACTTCAAATTTCTTGTGTGGAAAGGTTTTCAGAGAGCGCTCAACTTTTTAGGAGCAGTATTAAATTATTCAAAAAGGTTCCAGGCTTCAAAAGTATTTCATCGATTTAATGCGACAGGTCTGTTTCGTATAGTCAATGGATGACCACACTCTTCAGGCAATTTTATCGAATGACCGTTAATTTAAATGCTGGCGGTTAAATACAAGATATAAGACATAAGATATACAAAATGTGGTTGCTGGGTAGCAGTTGTGAAGATTACGTTACTTTAAGGTTTTTGAGTACAAATCTGTTTCTATGGGGGCATGAACTCGCTAATTCGTTACGTTTGTTTAAGCTGCAAAGATCTTTTTTACAGATAAGAATAAACTTTTCATGGAGACAAAGGTTACATTTCTTGCTGATATTATTGTAAGGTTGACATTTTTTTAGCACTTTCCATTTAATTTGAAAGGCTTTTTTCGCGTCTTTTAGAGTCCAAATGTGTTTTGAAAGTCCAGTTTCGTTTCTTTTGTTGCTGTGCCGAAAGGATGCGTTGTGGTTTCTGTAGCGTTCTTTAAAGTTTGTTGCTAGTCCTACGTACGATTCTGTGGAAGCTTCGCTTGTCACCGTTGCTTGGTAGACAACATTGGTTTGGAGGCATTGGCCTTCTAGGGGACATTCATTCTTTTTTCTACAGTTGCATCCATCGCGTGATTGCTGAGTAGGCGCTGGTGTGACATTTGAGAGGATGCTTTTGTTATGCGATGCGATAGTGGATTTCATGTTTGGCATGCATGAGTAGCTGAGCTTGAGCGTGTGTCTGTTGAAGATCTTGTGTAGCGGGTGGATCTTGGGGAAGCATTTGCCAACAATATACAGAAACTTTCTTCCAAGGTTGGTTTTCAGATTTGAATTCCATGGCGGGTTGTACCATGTTATGTTTCGTTTTCGCTTTCTCTTATTTCTCGTTGTTTGTTGTGCTTCTGGGTGGTAAGTAAGCTTGTGATCATATCCGCTTTCTTGAAGTGCTTTTTGGTAGGGAGGGATGGCTGTGTCGAAAACTTCTTTGCTAGATGAAATATTTGCTAATCTTTTGTTAATATTCAGCGGTATGTTCTTTAGTAATGCGGGGGGATGGTTACTCTGTCGGTGGACGTACAGCAATTTATTGTTAGGTTTCATGTAAGGTTTGTAGCTGCCACTTGCGAGGTCAAAGGTCACGTCTAAAAAGTCAACGATCTTTTTGTTTGCGTCGATTGTGATTTTAAGCCCATTTGCTTTGAATGCGTTGCTGACTTCTTGCTTAATCTTTTCAATTTCTCTGGGTGTAGCTCTACATACGGCGATGCCGTCGTCACGGTAGAGGCCTATTTCATGTTTGAATTTAGGCGCGATGAGGGATAGCATATACGCTCCGATCAGCTCACAAGTTTCTGCTCCGTCGTATGAGCCCATTGTCACGTCAAACATACTGTCACTGTCTCTTTTTGTCCATGGAGAGTTTTGATGGTACAGGAGTGATCTTTTTGCGTGGATGATGATTTCACGGTCTTCCTGGGTGACAGTGGTGAATTGTGAAGCGTAATTGAGGGCCTTAATTAAGAGTTCTTCGGAGATGGATGGGTAAAAGTCGCACACGTCAAATGTGATAAATGCGTGCTTTTGCTTATTTGGTATCGTTTTGAACCACTCAATTGCGTTGTTAGTGCTTCTCCAGAGATTTACTTTTTTTGCTTGGATGACTTTTGTGTGCGTTGGAAAGCCTTCTTCTTCCTCAACCCAAACAGCGACACTCAAGCCAAAGAAACCTACCGTTTTAACTCAAAGCGTTCACCACCGCATGTTAAAGAGCTAGACGAATTTGAGGACTGTATGCGAGACATGATACAATGAATTAATTTTAAAACCAACCACCACCCTAATGACCTCCAGAAAAAGCTCAGCGCCGATCTTAAAGAAATTCGAGAAGAAAAGCATATCTTCGTTAAAGCAGACAAAACAACCAACTACTACAAGACTGAACCACAAGACTACACGACACTTGTAAACAAGAACGTCACAAAATCCTACAAGACAGACCCAAATGTACCAAAAGAGATCTCTTCAAAAGACAAACAGATTGCGCAAACGCTCAAGCTTGACGATCGTATTGAAGTTTCAGCATGCAGGGATTCTTTCATAACATTGAAAGATCATAAACCGGATTTCAAGAACAACCCGACCTGCAGACTTCTTAACCCAAGCAAATCTGAAATCGGCATTGTAAGCAAAAATATTTTAGATAATATCAACACAAAAGTCACCCAAGCAACCAAAGTAAATCTCTGGAGAAGCACTAACAACGCAATTGAGTGGTTCAAAACGATACCAAATAAGCAAAAGCACGCATTTATCACATTTGACGTGTGCGACTTTTACCCATCCATCTCCGAAGAACTCTTAATTAAGGCCCTCAATTACGTTTCACAATTCACCACTGTCACCCAGGAAGACCGTGAAATCATCATCCACGCAAAAAGATCACTCCTGTACCATCAAAACTCTCCATGGACAAAAAGAGACAGTGACAGTATGTTTGACGTGACAATGGGCTCATACGACGGAGCAGAAACTTGTGAGCTGATCGGAGCGTATATGCTATCCCTCATCGCGCCTAAATTCAAACATGAAATAGGCCTCTACCGTGACGACGGCATCGCCGTATGTAGAGCTACACCCAGAGAAATTGAAAAGATTAAGCAAGAAGTCAGCAACGCATTCAAAGCAAATGGGCTTAAAATCACAATCGACGCAAACAAAAAGATCGTTGACTTTTTAGACGTGACCTTTGACCTCGCAAGTGGCAGCTACAAACCTTACATGAAACCTAACAATAAATTGCTGTACGTCCACCGACAGAGTAACCATCCCCCCGCATTACTAAAGAACATACCGCTGAATATTAACAAAAGATTAGCAAATATTTCATCTAGCAAAGAAGTTTTCGACACAGCCATCCCTCCCTACCAAAAAGCACTTCAAGAAAGCGGATATGATCACAAGCTTACTTACCACCCAGAAGCACAACAAACAACGAGAAATAAGAGAAAGCGAAAACGAAACATAACATGGTACAACCCGCCATGGAATTCAAATCTGAAAACCAACCTTGGAAGAAAGTTTCTGTATATTGTTGGCAAATGCTTCCCCAAGATCCACCCGCTACACAAGATCTTCAACAGACACACGCTCAAGCTCAGCTACTCATGCATGCCAAACATGAAATCCACTATCGCATCGCATAACAAAAGCATCCTCTCAAATGTCACACCAGCGCCTACTCAGCAATCACGCGATGGGTGCAACTGTAGAAAAAAGAATGAATGTCCCCTAGAAGGCCAATGCCTCCAAACCAATGTTGTCTACCAAGCAACGGTGACAAGCGAAGCTTCCACAGAATTGTACGTAGGACTAGCAACAAACTTTAAAGAACGCTACAGAAACCACAACGCATCCTTTTGGCACAGCAACAAAAGAAACGAAACTGAACTTTCAAAACACATTTGGACTCTAAAAGACGCGAAAAAAGCCTTTCAAATTAAATGGAAAGTGCTAAAAAAATGTCAACCTTACAATAATATCAGCAAGAAATGTAACCTTTGTCTCCATGAAAAGTTTATTATTATCTGTAAAAAAGATCTTTGCAGCTTAAATAAACGTAACGAATTAGCGAGTTCATGCCCCCATAGAAACAGATTTGTACTCAAAAACCTTAAAGTAACGTAATCTTCACAACTGCTACCTAGCAACCACATTTTGTATATCTTATGCCTTATATCTTGTATTTAACCGCCAGCATTTAAATTAACGGTCATTCGATAAAATTGCCTGAAGAGTGTGGTCATCCATTGACTATACGAAACAGACCTGTCGCATTAAATCGATGAAATACTTTTGAAGCCTGGAACCTTTTTGAATAATTTATATATATATATATATAGAGAGAGAGAGAGAGAGAGAGAGAGATATGTACAATACTAAAACCTTATCGAGTAACATAAACTATACAAACGGCATGGTTAATTAAAAATTACAATAATTATTACTATTACGATTGCAAAATTCATTATGTGTGAATTATGATGGGCAAATCATAGCCAGCAAACCATGCTTGAAAAACTAGGTCTGTACTCTGCAATGCTACTCAAAACTGGATTCTTTATATTGTTGGAGGATTTATTTTTGGCAGTAAAACTAAATGAAATGAGCCTAAATGGCACCTCGCATGAGGATATCGAGGTTATCCTGCAATTTTAAATGGAGAATATTTTGTAATACAATTCTTATTCATACTGACCAGCATCAGGTCAAAAAAAAATTTCAGACTATGTCTATTTGAATTTGGTATCATCCTACCTGGCACCACCATAACACTTTTAAACTGCACGGTGCAGCTTCCAATTCCACCAGACCGAGTGCTGACTATCACATCTCCCTTGCCAGGCTGGGACTGACCTGTGCGTGCTATGATCTTACTGGCTGATTTGTAGTCTGCAGAAAGCAGGCAATTGGCTCCACAAATTGTCAACCCTATCAAACAAATTGTTTATTGAGAAACAAAGATTACAAACAAGCTACACTATAGCAATAACACTTCAACAAGCAATAGTGCTAATGCATAGGTGCAAATGTGTGTATGGGGGGGGGGGGGAAGAGGGGGGCAAGAACCTGGGATATAGGTGGGCAAAATACTGGAGTGAAAGGAATGGGGGGGAAATGGCTTTTGGGAGATGTTGTAAGCAGGAAAAACAGAGAACAGAATTTTAACATTGCATGTACATTTTGCAAAAATAAAAGCATAAAGAGACAGGTGCCACCATGGAAGGGACAGGACCCAGGAAATGATAGCCTGCAAGCATGCTCACATAGTCCTCGCCCTGTTTTTTAAATAGGATGTTGTCTACTTTTCATTTTGGAAAAAAGAGCTAGCACTAGCTTTGTTTCATGGATTTTAACCCCCCCCCCCCCCCCCTCCCGAAAGTAATGAGCCCCAAACACTGCTAATTCCGAAAGTAACGAGGGTCGCTACTATCGGAACTTTACAGTAAGCACCATATGAAGAAAGATCATTTTCAACAGTTTTTTTGTCTCATGCTGCATGATACAATGAACTACATTGGAATAACATGTTTCCAAACTTAACGAGTTTCTTTATGAGTCCCACGTTTTTGTACTGTTTTTAATAGTAGAGTGAGTAAATTATATCTCTTAAAGGTTCACAATCTCTTCAAACATTTACTGCAAAAACATACTGCCTGAGATGTACTGTGTGCGAGAGGTAATCTGATAGCATCCTAGTTTTTTTTTTTTCAAAAACTTAGATCGTGGAACTTGCCTTCTCTGGAACGTAAACGCCTTTCACTTGAATGAAAATATCGAATCCTGATCGGAACTTAATGATTCTCTTCTGTCCAAAGTTTGAACGTTTAATTAGTTTGTTTGCCAATTTGCAAGTTGGATCAGTCCTTTACAAAAAAACGAATGCCGCCACAGTGAAACATTGTGTGGTTCCAAAAATTATCCATACTACCCCCACGGAAGGTCATTGGAAATTCCTAGGGGGAGGGGGGAATTAAAAGCCAAACTATTAGAAGGACAGTATGAAGCTAAACTGGAATTTCCTGGGGGGTGTGGGGGTGCAAAACAAAAAACCTTCCGTGGGGGGAGTATGGATATTTTCTGGAACTACACATTTAATATTTACTTCGGTCTCCGGCAAACTAAACTACTGGATGAGAAGGTGAAAGCACACACAAAAAAGTGACGAGGTGCTAAGAGGAACAGGATCAAACACTCAGTGGTAACAAAGAAAATTGTTAATGAAAATTTGCTCGGTTTCTAAAAGAGAACTGAATCGCTGCAAAACTGCAATCCTATGCCTGGCCCATTTCCTCAGTTCGGTTGAGTTACTGTCCACGTATGATGCATGTCAGAAAAATAGAGATAGCAAATAGAGATAGTTGCTAGCAAATAGAGATAGTTGCTAGAACAAAGAGGTGAGTCACGAGAACCGAGACAATGATTGATAATGTTTTACAATTTAGAAAGCTTTTAAAATGTCATCCAATTCGCTTTAGGTATGTGTGTAAGTGTAAGTGTACTTGTTCCAGCAATGTTGATTTCCCCGATCAAGGCATCTCATTGTTTCTATTTCTGCCATGAAAAATCACTGGCAAGTGTGGTCAAAGTGCTGCCTGCTATTTTGAACCCTGGACTATACTGGCAAGGCTTGGATAAAACCCACTGACCACATAAACCCACTGCAGAAGGGGCTTTGGCACACTGTCCCATGCTGAGGGGGTGCTTCATGTCTGTACTGCAAGGTGGGCATAGGGCTGGGGTTATTTCCTGACCAGCAAAGAACAATATGCCCCCTAATCCTAACAGGAAGTGTCAGCAGAGGGCTAAATGGTTGCAGCAGGCAGGAATTCCCCACCCTTGGATTTATTAAGAACATCCCAATCAAATTACAAGTAAGTCAGTCAAAAGTAACTCAACCATACATATAAGTCAAACATAATTCAAAAGTCAAATGTGGGGTAAAGGTCACATTAACTTTGGAGAGGGTGTGAGGGGCCAACGTAATTATTGCTGTGAAAGAATTTGCAGTGTTCTGAGGAGAGGGACATTGTAAAGACCCACATGGTAAAAAGCACAATTGATTGATGAATGAATGATTAACCCATTGACTCCCGTGCTACCAAAAACCACCCATAACGGAGCATAGTCCTTGTTCAGTTTGTGATCTCATCACTTTGAGTGATAGCAGATGTTTTTGATAACCAATTGATGCATCTGGAGACTTAAAACAAAAAGTGCCCAAAACTGAAGTGCTCACTTAAAATAGACCAGAGCTACGCAAAGAAAAAGGAAAAAGTTTCCTCGTGAAATTGATGCAAAACTTGGTCTTGGCACTGGTTGACACTTTTAGTTGAAAATTTCCTCTTTGCTGAAAGTTTAGTTGAAAGCTTTTCTAATCCAAGGGAAGACCATCAAATGGCCTACAAACTCCAAAAAAAAAAAAAAAAAAAAACATTGAGAACCAAAACCAACAGGACTGATCGCTAAAACCGGAAATTTTGAATTGTGCCCATGCCTAAAATCAAATTTGCCAAACAACCTAAGAAATGGAAGAAATGTTTAGTTTTCATGCTGCAGATGAAGTTACAGGTGTTTGGACCAGGATTTGAGCAGACAGGAGCCTAATTATGGCATCATTGCCTTAAAATGGTGGGGTTTTTTTAATGGTTGGGACTGAATGGGTTAATAGGGAAGTCACATACAGAACAAAAACTGCAGTAGTGGCAGCGGGATCAACTAGTTGTTGCTTGCCCACATTAGCTTAATATTATTTTATTCTAAAATATCACGAAAAAGTCTTCATCCTTTTAAAAATTATGTTGTTCCCCTAGGAAGACAGTCCCTTGGATGGCAATCATTTTTGTTGAATCTTTAAAAGACAAAAGAAGGGATAACAGTGTGGATAGACAACATTGTTTTCAGAAACCTAAAAAAACCTAATTCAGTTTCATTTAAATGAGACCACTATTGCTATCTTGAACCCTCGCTATCTCGAACAATTTTATGCTTCCCTTGAAAGTTCGAGACAGCAGGTGTTTAACGTATTTCAAGACTTGATACTGAAACTTTTGAATGCATGGTTTTACGATCACGCCTCTCCTATACACGAAACTCAACTTAAGCACAACAGAAAAGGCTTGAAGTTCAGACCTGTCACATCTTTGGCGTTGACTCCGAGGTGCTCTCCACGTATAATGACCTTAGTTCCAGGCGGCCCTTCTGCGGGAGAGATACCTGTCACCACTGGTGGAGGTCTCATTTTTATATTAACACTTTTTTCAGTGAAAAAAAGGAATTATTTCGCTGGCTTCCACCCTTTAGCTTTCGCCGCCATGTTTACGACAAGGGACTGGGCCCTGCGGGGCAGACAAGAACGTGAGAGACTGGTGTCGAAAAAAATCGCAAGCTAGACTTCCGCCTCCGCCCGGCTTAATGTTTTTGTTATTATTTTTATTTTAGTATTGTCATTAATTATTATCATTTTTAGCTTTTGGGGGAGTCAAGCTAACAATTTAACTAAACTCACCTGTTATCGAAATGTATAGTTAAGTTCCGCAGACTCGTGCTTAGGTTTGAATTTCCGCTTCCGGTTTCCGTTTTCCCGGAAAATTGATTAATCATTTTCCACGAAAACTTCATCGGTTGAAGCCAAAAAGCAGACGAAATTAAAGCTAGCAGACGGAATCAAAAGATTTTGAATCATTGAGACTCTGTCAGAAGGTATGAATAGATATACCGCTGCTTTAATTTGCAATATTGCTGTATGATAGTGTTTTTTGTTCTTCTTTAATTTGCAATATTGCTGTATGATAGTGTTTTTGTTCTTTGGGGAGTTCTACAAACGGGATGAGCGAGTTGATATCTCGTGCAATGCATCATATGGACCAGAAGCTTAATACAGGCCTGACGCGGAGTGCAGACTTCAGATGGACACATAAGGAGTAGTTATTCCTTTCTTAGTTTCGGTGATAGTTCTTCACGAGTTTTCCGTGAAAAAAAAAGCAGTTGATGTTCAACTGTTATTCATTTTCCCCGAAAACGAAACCAAAAGCCAAACCAACCTCTTTGGTTGAAGCCAAATTTTAAAGCTAGCAGATGAAATCAAAAGACTTTCAATCAGGCACTACTTTTACGGTATTGTTGTAATGGTTTTTTTCGGCAGCGTACTACAGACAGTCGTGCTTTACATGGACAAGACAGGAAGCTTATTTAATATGGGGCTGACGTGGACTACAGCTTTACATAGGCACATCACGAGTATAGTTATATTACGAGTATAGTTCGGTTATTACTGTCTCAGTTTCGGTTTTATCTCTTCATAGTTTTCCTGCAACTGAAAATTAACGTTCAATAGTATCTTCCCCGGAAACGACACTAGAAGCCAAACCTACCGTGTACGATGAGTATCATCACTTAATTTTTCTTTCGTTTCGATAAATCTTGAAAAACTCGATAAATCTTTAAAAGGTCGGTAAATTTTGAAAAACTCGTTAAGTCTTGAAAAAGTTGATAAATCTTGAAAAACGCGAAAAAACTTGAAAAAGTCGATAAATCTTGAAAAACGTGAAAAAGCTTGAAAAACGCGAAAAATCTTGAAAAAAACTAAAAAAATCTTGAAAACGTGAAAAACTTGAAACGACGCGAAAAAGGTTGAAAAACGCGAAAAATCTTGAAAAAACTAAAAAAATCTTGAAAAACGTGAAAAAACTTGAAAAACGCGAAAAAACTTGAAAAACGCGAAAAAAAACTTGAAAACCGCGAAAAATCTTGAACAGTTATAAAATGGGGTTGGGAGGCCTGCGCGACTCCCACCCACTTCACGCTTTCGTACGCTTCGTCTTACATATCTCGGTCTTTCGGCCAATTTTGCTTCTTGTATTTTTGTAGTGGGTTAGTTGGGAGGATTTTTAAATGGTCACTGAATTGAGCCACTTCAACTTAAACGTCGCATTTTTAAACTTTTTTCTCGAGGTCATATCGATCTTTTTCTAATAACTGTATGATGGCGCGTCAGTTAATTTTGACCTCTGATCGTCTGTTAAGCGACTTAATGTAAATTTTAATGCAACTTAATGTGGTTTCTATGCCGCTTTCGGCATATTAGGTACGTTGAATCTGGCTCCTTTACCCCTTGATAGAGTTTTTCAGCCTCTCGTGTTTGTATTTGTGACAACAAAGGATCTAAAGTATTATAGGCTGCTGATGTTTGTACCCGGGGGGGGTACTCGACCCATATTTGGATATAGGTGAGCCACTGAGGGTTTGAAACTCTCAGTTTCAAGAGGAGCTCACTCACACATGTTTCACTGAAGCAGAGTTCAGCCATCTATTGCATGCTGCATAGCTAGAAAGAAGCTACAACTTCAGTTTCATGACGAAAAGGGTCTATAGATCACACTCTGTGATACGAAACACAACATCCTGCAACAGAATTACACAAATAAGCCGGGCCTGGCGTTACAAACATCAGCAGGGAAATTAACTCATCACGTTGCAGATAATATTTCAGATCCTTTATTGCCGAGAGGCTGAAAAAAACTCTATCAAGTTCCTAACCGAGCCAGATTCAACGTACCTAATATGCCGAAAGCGGCACAGAAACCACATTTAGTCGCTCAACAAACGATCAGAGGTCAAATTTAACTGAGAATAACAAACAGTGCGCTTGAGCCACAAGAATCCACCGGTTATCTGAAAATTGATCAGATATGACCTCGAGATCAAAGTCTTAAAAAAGGCGACCCCTAAGTTGTAACGGCTCAATTCAGTCACCATATAAAAATCCTCCCAACTAAGCCCACTACTAAAACACAAGAAGCAAAATTGGCCAAAAGACCGAGATAAGGCGCGGCGAACAAAGGCGTGAAGTAGGAGTCGCGTAGGCCTTCCAACCCCATTTTACAACTTTGCCTGTTATCAACAATAACCTCTTCTTCGAGGTCAGAAAGCTTTTTCACGTTTTTCATGATTTTTTGAGTTTTTTTTTCAAGATTTTTCGCGTTTTTCAAGTTTTTTCACGTTTTTCAAGATTTTTCGCGTTTTTCAAGTTTTTTTCGCGTTTTTCAAGTTTTTTCACGTTTTTCAAGATTTTTCGCGTTTTTCAAGTTTTTTTCGCGTTTTTCAAGTTTTTTCACGTTTTTCAAGATTTTTCGCGTTTTTCAAGTTTTTTTTCGCGTTTTTCAAGTTTTTTCACGTTTTTCAAGATTTATCGACGTTTTCAAGATTCATCGAGTTTTTCAAAATTCATCGACGTTTTCAAGAATTATCGAAACAAAAGAGAAATTAAAGTGATGATACTGATCGTACACCGTACAAACCAACTCCATCGGTTGAAGCCGAATCTAGCAGACGGAATCAAAAGATTTTGAATCAGGGAGGCTCTCTCAGAAGGTATGAATAGATATGCCCCTACTTTTACAATATTGTTGTAATAATGTTTTTTTCGGAGTTGTGAAAACGGGATAAGCGAGTTGATGTCTCAAGCAGTCGTGCTTTACGGGCTGACGTGGGCTGCAAGCTTTAGATAAACACATAACGAGTAGCATTTATTCCTGTCTTAGTTTCGGTTTTTGCTCACTACAGGTGTCATAAAAACAAGCTAACTGGGTTATTTTGGGGAGCGCCTCAAAATTTTTAATTCCCTTTATCGGGAGCATTGTGTCGGTTGTTTACAAGTTGGTTGATGTCTTTCATCGTGTCGGGTTACGTTACAGTTGGGGTCTTATTTCAACACGTGTTTATCGGTATATTGTATTGTGCAATAGGGTACATAGTCCATTTCTTGATTCGGTCGTTCAGTCGTTGTACGTGTAGCCTGTGCCAGGCGTTCAGTTAGTGGAGCGCGAGCGAAAAATAAATTGAGCGAAAGAGCAGGAAAAAAGCGAGGGGAGACTGGGGGAGAGGACGAGGGAACGCCTGTGAAATTAATTTTAAAAAGCTCATGACGGTATACCAGAATCTGGTATACCCTCTGATTGGCCAAATTTGACACCTCCTGTCAACACCAGAGGGTTGTTGACGCAGAAATGCGATATGGCGTGCCCTTGCGAAGGTCATCCTCCATCGAGTCACGCACGGTTAAATATCTGTTTACGGCAAGCGTTTAACTATTTAACAAATGTGGATACTTTACAAATGGAATAAAAAGAACCCGGTATAAAAAGATTGTCTTCGAAACCTGTTTCTGGGAAGAGGTCTCATCGCCATTCTTCCAACAGGATTTGGAAATAGCTTGATCTTTCAACTGTTTCCAAGGTTAATCAACGCATTGCAAAGAAACGCGGTTTCTAAGACATTAAATTGTGGTCACTCCGCTTGTCGTAACCATGAAAGACCAAGTAAAACAGCTTCAAAGCATCGGAATTAGAGCGCTGGCTATCGGAGTAGACGAAGAAGAAGGAGGAAAAATGGATCGGCTAGATTGTTTATGAAAGTCCTGATCCTGAAAGCCTGCTGTCGAAGGAATGGAGAAAAGAACAACAACAAACATATTGTAGCCATCGCAATCGATGAAGACGACGAAGTTTATTCCGTCACAGAGTGAAAAGCTTTCTGTTCATCAATTTGATAAACCGATTTGTATACAAAGTCGTCTGTGATTCTCGTTACCTGTATTGGTCCAGTAGTGGAGATGACATTTGCGTTTCCGTATCGCAGAAAATTTTGCAATGTTCATTCGGCATGTCAGATTTCTTAAAGCATCACCAGTACTTTTCCCAACGCTTCAAACTCGGGTGAAACCTATTTCGGTGAGCATAATTACATAACTTTCTTGTTTACTTTGACCTGACCCTGGGTTCATGTTTCTCTGCCGCTGTCGGCGGTCTAAAGTGGGTGGCATGGGCTTTTTAAAATTAATTTCACAGGCGTTCCCTCGTCCTCTCCCCCAGTCTCCCCTCGTTTTTTCCCGCTCTTTCGCTCGCTTTATTTTTCGCTCGCCCTCCACTATCTGAACGCGTGGAACAGGCTATTGTACGTGCTGTTGTAACTAACGTTATTAGCTGCAGTGATTCGTTTTCTTTGGTCAGGGTTACGAATTCAGGTGTTTTGTGACAACGCAGCCGTGGCTTCCACGCTCTCTACCGGGAAGGTGAAGAATAGGTTGCTTGCTGGCATTTTGCGTGACATTTGGTTCGTCGCCGGCGCCTATTTCCCTTTCGTAAACGGTCATTGCCATTTTTGACGGTTGATGCCATCATTGGTAACCAAGCCTTTAGTCATGGTAGAAGTGAATAGTCTTAGAAAGAACAAAGTTTAAGCCCAAGTTGAATTTACGTTAAAAGGTATCAGTTATGAAAGACAGCTAATTATAATATATACTTTAATTTTTCGGAATTGTGGCGGATTGGCGTGGTAGTGTAGTGGTAAGGGAGAGAGATTAGCATACGAAAGGACCGGGGTCGAATCTGGGCTGTGAACATCTTTCTGTTTAGTAGAAAAGCTTTCCATAATAGTTAAAAAATTTTCGAAGTGTCTTAAAATGGCAACGACCGTTTACGAAAGGGAAAATTGCGTCGCCGCCTTCTTTGATTTTGAATTGCGTGCTATTCACTTGTCGGGTGAAGAGAATTGCGCAGCCGATTTGTTGTCGCGTTGGCATCTAGATAGTGTTTATGAGGAGCGTTTTCGTCGACTTCCTTCGTTTCCTGAGCTTGCTGAAGTCGTCGTTCCACCTGATGTCTTTACCATTCATGACTATTAATTATCCTTCTGTTTTAGATCGTGAACTACAACAACTGCGGCAGGAATTAAAGGCTACTCGCAAGGCGGCTTTCGCCGCAGGAACTCATAAGAATCAGTTAACGCAGTGGCGAACTTACTTTTTCTTTTGTTTGTATTTTTTTCTGGACCCGTTACCAGCATCGGTAGACACTGTGTGTTTGTACTGTCAGTTTTTAAGTAGATCCATGACTCCAGCTTTCGTGAGGAATTATCTTAGTGGAGTTAAGTTTTTGTACGTTGCGCTGGGGCATGAGTTTCCCTCGCTTAAGGAATTCGCAATTAGGGTCACCCTGCGCGGTATCGACAGGATTGCGTTACATTGTCCTGTTAGGGCACCTCCTGTGACACCACATATTCTTTTCAAATTAGTTCAGCATTCGTTTTCTCCTGATTCGTCTCCGGAGGAGATCACCTTTTCGTGTGCCTTTTTGTTTGCCTTCTTCTTGTTGGCCCGCATTTCTAATATTGTTCCAGCTTCTGTGCGCTCCTTTGATTCACGTCAACATTTATGTAGGGGGAACATAGTTTCGGCTCCTCATGGTCTCACTGTTACGTTTAAGTGGTCGAAAACTAATCAGACCGGGTCGCGTCATTTGCATTTGCCCCTTGTTGAAATTCCCAGTTCGCCGTTATGCCCAGTTACTATGTTTCACCGTATGTGCGCACTCATTCCTGCACGTTCCAGTATGCCTGCCTTTGTTCTTCCATCCTCGGACGGGTCTCTTTCTCCTATTACTAAAAGTGTTTTTGTTCGGGTTTTTCGCAGGCGTTTATCGTCAGCTGGTGTTTCTCAGGCTCACACTTATCGAGGGCACTCTTTTCGTAGGGGGTGGAGCGAATTGGGCATTTCAGTGTGGGGTAGACTGCGAGCAGTCTCTCTTTTGTTCTAAAATCCCTGCCGGAGGAGCGGCGAGAAAGCGAGGGGTGTCAGTAAAACGCGGGGTCGGGGTCGGGGTCGGGGTCGGGGTCCATTGTTCTTTTGTTTCGTTTTCGGTTTTATGTTTTGGTTAGGGCAAGATAACAGAAAACGAAACAAAAGAACAATGGACCCCGACCCCGACCCCGACCCCGACCCCGCGTTTTACTGACACCCGAAAGCGAGTGCGATATTCGAGCCGCGAGCCGCGAGCCGCGAGCCGCGAGCCGCAAGTAGTGTGGGCGGGAGAGTCTTTCTCCCGCCCACGCTACTCGCGGCTCGTGGCTTCGCCGCTCGAATATCGCCCTCGTGACTTTGCCGTTCGTCCAGCACCGATTTTAGAGCAAAAGAGAGACTGCTCGCAGTCTAAGTGTGGGGTGCCGGGTGAACTTATTCAAGTGTTTGGGGACTGGTCATCCGAGGCGTATAAGAGTTATTTGGAATTTGCCTTGCCAGCAAAGTTGCGGGTCTCGCGAGCAGTTGGTCATGCATTACTCACCCTCATTATTAGTGTTTCTCGCTTATTCAGGACACACAGTTTGTTTTGGGGGTTTGGTGGGCAGAGAGTTTTATTTCTGTTGATCTCTCGGTTTGTTTTTTCTATTATTTATAAAATTCTCTCCATGCCAAACAAAATGTGTGTCCTGACTTCTTGGTTCGCGGGAGATATTTCAGGGAATTTATTTGTCGCATTCGTAGCTGAAAAACGATTGCAATCATAATTTACATACGTTTATAGCGTCTGTAATCGAGAATGTGCTTTCAATAGCGAAAACGAACATAGTGCATGATGGCGGATTTATTCATTTAGTCAATTCATTTAGTCGGTTCATGGCTGTAGCAAATAATTTTTTCAAGGGTGGAGAATTGCCTCGGTCGGAAAACTGGTGTCTAATCTTAACAGGATCTTCAGCTTGTTTGTTATGCCAAATGCCGTTCAGGAAACGGCGCATTCGTCAAAACAAGACACGACGTTTGCAGACTGAATAATTTCTTCTGAGAGAAGTATTTCAAAGACATACCCATAATCAGGGGGTACTTGTGTCTTAAAGTGACAGGGAGGTGAGAAGGATTTTTTTGTTGGTGCAGCATTTTCCAGCATTTGCACATTAATTTTTGGGTAGTGAGATTCTAGCAAGAGTTTGGCTCATAGCAGGAGCTTCATTCTCATTTTCCCCTGTGGTAAAAGCGATACTGTGTTAGCTTATAAAAAACGCAACGTAGGTTTTTTTCTTCAACGACACCCTTTATAACAAGAATCCGTCGCTATTGTGCGGAGGTATTTTGTTAAATATGAACATTGTTTGATTGTTGAAGGTGATGGGGTATGGCGCATACACAAACATGTCATGCATCTGAAAAAGAGGCTAACGAACTTCCACTTGCAAGTGGTGGATGGATGAGACATGATGGCTTCGAACATCACACCGAAAGGGGTGCTAGGGAATATTCCCGTCAACAGTGCCAGGACAGAAATGAGAATATTGATAGAAACAGAAGACAAAGAAACAAGAAATCGAAGAAGAAGGCGCAAAAGAAAGGCAAAGATGTAAGTCCCACTATCTCGACTTCAAAACCGTGCCGTTTGGTCATCAAACCTCCAAAGACACTGAAAGTGAGTCCAGAACTCATGAGTAGGTACCTAGAAGGATGTCTTGGGGACAAAGTCAAGTTTTGCTTAGAAGACACCAAGACTAAAGATGGCAGACCTTGTCAATTTACTTTCGTTTTTCAAAGTACCAATCAAGGAAGAAAAGCTGAACAGTTGCTGAAAGAAAATGTCAAGGAAACGGGAGAAGAAATTGAAGTCACCATTCTTAAGAAGGATGCATCGGGTACCCCAGCTACGTTTCTTGTTAACTGCAAAAAGGAAGTTCAAGAAAAGTTCCAAGTGGTTATAGAACAACATGGTAAAAAAATCAACGAAATTAACGATCTTCTAAGGCGTCTACGTGTACGTAAACACATAAGTTTGGACGAGTATGAAAAAGTTGTATCGGAAAGAAAAGCTTTAGAGCAAAAGAAAAGCGAGCTTGAACAGCAGCAGGAAGAGTTTGAACGTTTCACATCTCAGTTGATTTCTGTCCTATCTACCCAAAGCGGTAAGCCACAGTCAAGTGTTGAGAAGACCATCAACGAACTAAGGAAGTCGTTTGGTCGAGAGTGTCACAGGCTTGATTCAGCCCTTCCCATGTATGCCAAAAAGGGTTTAATCATCGAGACCGTCAAAGGAAACCAAGTTTGTGTCGTTCTTGGAGAAACTGGTTCCGGCAAAAGTACTCAGATGACCCAATATCTTTATGAAGCAGGTTTTGCAGAAAAAGGCTTAATCGTTTGCACTCAACCAAGAAAGGTCGCTGCCACAAGTTTAGCAGCCCACGTTGCTCGGGAAATGGGTGGAGTACCTGGACAGGTTGTCGGCTCCCATGTTGGTGGAAACATTCAGGCAAGTAAAACTACGGGTATCGTGTACGCAACAGATCACGTTCTTCTAAACGAATGCCTCAAAGATCCTAATCTGTCCAAGTATTCTTGTGTAATTATTGACGAGGCCCATGAACGCAGCCTCTACTCAGATCTACTTCTGGGCATGATCAAGAAAAGCCTTGCTCAACGTCCCGAGCTACGAGTCGTCATCACCTCAGCTACCATTGACCCCACCCTTTTTGTGGCATACTTTGACCAGTGTCCAGTTTTAAAGGTGTCTGGTAGAATGTTTCCCGTCGATGTGATATGGAGAGACAATCCATCTGGCAGTGCTGAAAAGTACCTTCAAGAGGCTGTGGAAACTGTTCGAGAAATTCACCACAAAGAAGGCGAAGGAGATATTCTGGTCTTCCTTACTTCACCAGTGGAAACAGAACGAGCATGCGAAAATTTGGCAAAGGTGGAGCCTGATCCAAACCTAGTTTGTCTTCCCCTTCACGGAAAGCTACGCCAAGAAGAGCAAAGGAAAGTGTTCGAGGTAGACACAAACAAGCGCAAGGTGGTATTTGCCACAAATTGTGCTGAGACGTCTATTACTATTCCCGGGATAAGGTACGTGGTGGACACTGGTATGGTGAAGGAAATGAAGTTTGATCCCAAACGCAACAAAAGTTCTCTAGAAGTAACAACTATTAACAAGAGTTCTGCTGAACAGCGCAAAGGAAGAGCGGGAAGGACTCAGGCAGGAAAATGTTATCGACTTTACAGCGAAGAAGAGTATGCGGCAATGGAAGATGGATCCAGACCGGAGATTCTTAGAGTTCATCTTGGGCAAGCAGTACTGAAACTAATGGAACTTGGTATTGAAGACGTAACCCAGTTCGAGTTTGTGGAATCACCACCATTTGAGTCTATACAACTAGCGTTGGACGCGTTGAAATCTCTTGGAGCCATCACAGAAAATGGAAAGCTTACAGACTTGGGCCACAAGATTGCACGAGTGCCTGTAGAGCCACGTTTAGCTAAGCTGATATTTGATGGAATTGATCAAGAAATCGGTGCGGATGCGTTGGCTTTGGCAGCTATTGCAACTGTAAGTGGAAGCGTGTTCTTCCGCATTGGCAGCGAAGAAGAGAAGCAACTTGCTGATAATAGAAAAGTTGGCTTCTGTCACAAGGGGGGTGACCTGTTAACATTGCTGGAAGTCTATAGGCAGTACCTTCAGCAGCCTAAAGGGAAAAGAAACAAGTGGGCCTTTGACAACAGCTTAAATGCCAAGTCACTTCGCTTGACGGAGGCGACCGTCAAAGAACTTAAGCTGGCTTTAAAGCATGAACTAAACGTCAAAGTACCTGATGCTGTTCCACGATGTGACGACACTGATCTCAAACTACAAAGAATTCTGGTTTCCTGTTATACGACCAACCTTTGTGTGTTTACTGGTCACGAGAAGGCAGGATACAGAGTGGTATCATTCAACCACTGTGTACAGTTACATCCTTCTTCAGCCCTAAAATTTCTCGGCGCCACGCCGCAGTTTATCGTCTTTGAACAACTCCTGAAAACATCTCGTGACTTTGCCATCAATGCAACCCCTGTTAAGGAGAGGTGGCTTCGGGAAATGATTTCTAAAGGAGCTGTTGAGTACGACATGGATGAATTGATTTCGACAGTGATGACACAAGTTGCCTTGCCTTGTAGTCCAGACCTTATGACCTTAGCTTTCGGAGGGATCCGAAGAAGAATGCTTGATCAAGTTGAAGAAGAGGTGTCCAGATCATGTGATGACAGCTTGGCTGTCTTAGAGAAAGACGAAAAGTCAGGAAAAATGAAAGTCTTCGTACCACCAAATTATACTGCAAAAGCTCTGTCTATTGTAGGAGATCACTTAGAACAATGCCGGAAATCACTGAGAACTGAGGACAAAGAAGAGCAGCTTTGTCAGGGCACCAGGATCGTCTGGGGACAGGGCGGTCAAGTGCAGGAAGTACTGATGCCTCATATGTATAGGAGTGTCACCGTCGCTGATGTACAAGACGAGCAGGTGGTTTCAGATTACTTGAGGTCGTTTGGAGACGTCGTGAAACTCCAGTTCAAACAACAGAATGACAAGACTCGAGCGTTTGCTACTTTCAGAAGGTCTGAAGACGCATATAAGGCAGTAGAAAGCTCACCCGGTAACTTCCTGGATAGCGACTTCAAAGTTAAGCCAAATCACTCGATACCCGAAGGGATGCTTGCGCAAGTTCCTCAGTTTAATGTGAGAGCCAAGTGGCTTCGTCGTCCTGGTAAAGGCACGGGTTCCATAAAATTCTTTAGTGATGAAGACTTCCATCATACACTTGGCAGTCTTCCCTCGCTTACGATTAAGTGGCAACGGGCTACATTTCAAGCAGACAAGTTTCACCCGGGGCAGATATACATGAGAGGGCTCCATTCTGAAGTATCTGCGGAAGATGTGAAGTCTGCTATTGAAGAGAGGCTTCCCTCTGTGAAAGTAAAAAACGTAATTGTCCACCGAAAGCCAGCGTTTGAAACAACAGATGAGATCCTCGCATCACAGTCAAGAGCCCTTCAAGAATGTCTCGGAGTCTTTGCCACAGAGGGACGATTTTCCGTTCATCTGGTAAAACCTTTTCCAAAGAATTTTGAAGGTTATGCTCATCTAACATTTGAAGACTCCGAGGAAGGTCTAGCAGCTGTGAAAGGTCTTAATGGAAAGGGAATCTCTGGTATTGGGATCGTAACCCTGCAACCCAACCTTTCAACAAACTTGCTGTGTCCCAGAAATGCCTTTACCATTATTGAAGGTGAAATCCAAGCGAGGATTAAGGAACTGGAGCAGACCTTCGGCAAGAAGCTCGTGGTAAAGATAAAAGATCAACACAAATACAAGCGGGTTGCGATAGAAGTTCGTAGCGATTGTCCCGTCCACTTTGTTCGTGCGACCGCTATTCTCAACGAAGTTATCAACGGAGACGAGATTGACTGCAAAATCTCTAAAAGCCTGGAAATTCTGTTGAGCAATCCAGTTAAAGAAGACCTTCAAAATATCCAGAAAGATACTGGAACGGTAATCAGCCAAGATTGGAAAAACAAGGTAGTGAAAATACACGGAAATGAAGCCAACCGCGAACTAGCAAAGCGTGCCATCAACAAGTTTCTTGATGATTTCATCACAAATAACAGACATCCATGGGAGATTCAGCTTCGCGGACCAAAGAAGCCCCGCGGGCTGCTGAAAGCACTTTTTGAGAGATTTGGTGTCGGTCTGCGAGAACTTCAAGAAATTCCTGGTGTCGAAAAGGTCCACGTTGAATTCCGAAGGCTGGTACTTAAGATTATCAGTTCGGAAGAGGCCCAAGAAACAATCAACCGCTATGTGGATGAATGTTGTGAGATTCTCATGCAAGACTCATCCCCTTTACATGCAGAGAACGAAACACAGTTAACTTGTAGCATCTGCTTGTGTGATTTGGACGAGGCTGCTGACGTGTACAGACTCGCTTGCTGTGGCCACGCTTACGACAAGGGCTGTATCATTCAACAACTAAAATCTGAAGAGGTCCCACTGAAGTGTATCACAGAGAACTGTGATGAGCCTATTGTGTGGAGAGACTTGCAGAACCTGCTGAATCAAAGCGAGATAAAGAAGCTTGCTTTGAATGCCGTGGATGCGTACGTGAGAGGAAACCCGGACGTTGTTAAGTACTGTCCAACAGCTGACTGTAGAATGGTCTACCGCGTATCAACGGATGGTAGACGCCACACCTGTGGCGCATGCCTAGCTGAGATCTGCACATCATGCCACATGCAGTATCACAGCGGGCTCACCTGTGCGATGTTCAGATCAGAGAGGGGAGTGGAGGGACGCCTCAAGGAGTGGATGATGGAAGACCCTAGCAATAGAAAGAATTGCCCCAAATGCAACACACCAATTGAAAAGAATGAGGGCTGCAATCACATGACATGCTCGCAGTGTCACTCGCATATGTGTTGGCTGTGCTTGAAAGTCTTTCCAGATGGAGGAGAGGTATACGCTCATCAAAGTCGCTGCCCAAGGAGGACTGGAGTGTGAACACCGCCAGTTTTCGTCTCAGCTTTTGCCGCCGTGGATGTCTGGCTACTGAGACTGCTCATGTATGATGTTTATGTTAGTGAAAAGGAGGCTCGCAACAGTTTTTTTGGCCTTGGGGTGTATCTTTTGAAGTCAAAATTTCGCATAGGAGATAAACTTCGATTTCCTTGATACTACACCACCTTTTCAAACTATGATCAAAGTTTATTTTCTCGCTGGTTTCCTAGCAACAGCTGTCACCATAGCAACGGTAATGGACAACCCCTCATTTTAGATAATGTCGAATATCTCGAAAACTAGTCAGACACTTTATGACGAAACTTGAACTATTTGAACTACTCAACCTACACAACTTGTATGCAAAATTAGGGAAAAATTTCACGTAAATCATAATTCATTTTTTTACGGGCTGATTTTGGTCATTCCTGGAATTGTCTCCAATATTTCAAGAAAGATAAAACTTAACACTTTCCCTTTTCAGTTGAAGGATCTTTTATAATATCAAAACATTCCTAATGTACATTGAGCTTCCTAGGTGGCAGCGATCTTAAGATATTTATATTTGAAAACTGCCAAAAGGCAGTGCAAATCAGCCAAAAAGTCCGTAATTTGCATAAATAGAAATATTTCTAAACTGCCCTTACAGATCTTTCTCTTAAATTGATTGACGTTAGAATAATAATTCTTTTTGATGTTCCAGCAAGTTTTAGGCTGAATAAACATTCCTGTTATTAGATAAGAAGGCTGAATCTTGCTCAAGTTTCAGTCGTTATTAACTTTCAACGAGCAACAGTATTATTTCGTTTTTCCTGGTCTATTTCTCGGTTATTCACGTGCAATGAATATTAATACACGCTGCGCTTGTGTCCTCTCGTGCGTTTGTAATTCCTTCTCATAATAAAAAAAATATTCGTCTTCTGAGCTTGTTTCTCGTCATTTTTCGGCCCCAGTGTAATGCAATCGTGGGCGTTAACATGTATGCAATCTGTAATTAAAAAAGCTAAAACGTCAGTCAGTATTTAAAGAATAATGGCAAAGAGTCTCCAGGAAGAAGCTCAGAAGACGAATATTTTTTATTATTACGAGAAGGAATTACAAATGCACGAGAGGACACTAGCACAGCGTGTATAAATATTCATTGCACGTGAATAACCATGAAATAGACCAGGAAAAACAAAATAATACTGTTGCTCGTTGAAAGTTAATAACGACTGAAACCTGACCAAGATTCAGCCTTCTCAGATAATAAACGAAATGTTTATTCAGCCTATAACTTGCTGGCACATCAAAAAGAATTATTATTCTAACGTCAATCAATTTAAGAGAAAAATCTGTAAGGGCAGTTTAGAAATATTTCTATTTATGCAAATTACGGACTTTTTGGCTGATTTGCGCTGCATTTTAGCAGTTTTTAAATATAAATATCTTAAGATCGCAGCCACCTAGGAAGCTCCATGTACATTAAAAACGTTTTGATATCATAAAAGATCCTTCAACTGAAAAGGGAGAGTGTTACGTTTTATCTTCCTTGAAATATTAGAGAAAATTGCAGGAATGACCAAAATCAGCCCGTAAAAAATGAATCAAGATTTACGTGAAAACGCTCTTACAGATTTTTCCCTAATTTCGCATACAACTTGTGTAGGTTGAGTAGTTCAAATAGTTCAAGTTTCGTCATAAAGTGTCTGACTAGTTTTCGAGATATTCGACATTATTTAAAATAAGGGGTTGTCCATTACCGTTGCTATGGTGACAGTTGTTGCCAGGAAACCAGTGAGAAAATAAACTTTGATCATTTGTTGAAAAGGTGGTGTAGTATCAAGGAAATCGAAGTCTATCTTCTATGCAAAATTTTGACTTCAAAAGATACACTCCAAGGCCAAAAAAACTGTTGCGAGCCTCCTTAACAAGTTTTAAGTACTCTGTTGGGGACTACGTACTTCGTTGGATGCGGAAAACAACTGGTTTTCATCTACGGTAGCTTCTGGTAAACGTGAACGAAATTGTAGGTTGTTCGTCAGAATTTTTTAGCGGGAATTTCTGGTATGTGTAGGTTACCGAAAGACTAATTTTGATTGGCTTTATCTTTTGCAAGTTTCGTGAGGTTTTCCTTTTTGCAAAACCGTTAAGGTGGCATAAAGGGACCGCAGATTTCAAGTTCACGATCAAGATAATATTCTAAGGTATAAAAAGGAGTAAAGCTGAATCTTTCAGAATGTCAATCAAGATTTTCAAAAACAGAACGACTCCCTTCAACTTTGAAAACATGTGATAGTAAATAAACAAATAAATACGTGCACGGGGCTCTCTTAGGATAAAGTCTTTCGCACCAAAGAGAAAAAGGGCCTATATACTTTAGTTCGTAGAAATGCCGTCGTGTTTCATTAGGCCTCCATTCCAACATGGACTACATGCCACTAAAGAAATATATTAAGTTCGAATTGCGTTAGAAACATACCTGGGCCCGGTTGTTCAAAGCAGGATTAAGCTAGCCCAAGATTAGCGTCAATTTTGAATTCATTTTTTTTAGCCAAACGATAGGGATTCCTGTAAATCCTTTTTTCTTTTACTTTCTGAGTTTCGTGCTTTGAAAACTCTTTTGAATAAGAGAAACGGGAACCTTTGTTAAATTTTATTCCCGGGTTGGCGTTAACCGGCTTTCGAACAACCGGGTCCTGTTGATTAGTCTCTAGATGACATGTAGAGAAAAACGATTTTTCTGTGTGACGAAAACTATTTTCTTGGTATCGCTGTGGAAACCCGCCCATTAAATTGCAAGTGTTTTTGATTTTAAAAAGTCCCATGAATAAAGGTCCTGATTCAACTATTATTAAACTAAAGAAACTAAAAAAGTAAAGTAGCTTGTTAATAAGCCAGTGATAGTTTTCTTGCGATAAACAGTTGTTGTAGTGGACCGAGGATCGATACTGCTAATCAAAACGTCTATAAACAAGGCAGTACATGGTCAGTCTTTTTCATAGTGAACTGTATGTTAGGGCATAGTTAGTAGAGGGGACTACTAACTATGGTTAGGGTGTTAAAGAAATAGGTGACATCATGTTCGGTGTCAAATATAAAAAACGGGGCATCGTCTGCATATCGACGAAAAATTAATACCTTCGGACCCTCGTTCTGCTCCAACCACACCTCGTTGTGCCTCATGAAAAAAATGGCAAGAATAGAGACAAGGGGGGGGGGGGGGGCATGGCTCCTCCATCAATTGGGTTATAATAGGAGCCCTCAGGAGCCATCATGTGCTCCTGGAGCCCTTAAGGACGTTCGCGCGAAAATCTACAACACAGATCTTTTTCATACTTTTGCTACAGTCAGATAATGAGTTACCTATGTATGAAATGCAAAAAAGTTCGGGGGTCACCGACTTTGTTTTTGAAATAAAGTGCTTGGAAAACTACCCCAGGTTAGACAAATCGGCTCCGTAACTCGACATGGCCTCTGTGGTTGTTAGTTGAAAAATTTGAAAATGATCCGCTTTAGACCCACTTTCTCAGTTAAATTTCATTTAAGTGGGTCTGTCAAGTAAATAATTTGCACCGTTGTCATCTTTTCAGTTAAACTCAACCTTTAAAATGGGCTTTTGCCGACACCGTACAGCTAAAGATCAAAATTCCACAACACAGATTTTCTTCAATTTTTCGTGAAACGTAGATAATCGATAAACAAAGTGATCTATCAAAAGAAAATCTGGGGTCACCGAACATTTAAGAGAGATAAATCCGCACATAGATATTAAAATGCCCACTAGCGCTATATATCTCTACATTTCTTCAACAGCGCGCGCGCTCAATGCATGACGTGGCATGACATGGCGACGTGAATTGCGTGCGCACTAAGGATGCACAGAAACAATTAGCGCGAACGTCCTTAAGGACGTTCGCGCTAATTGTTTCTGCGCATTCTTACTGCGCACGCAATTCACTGCCACGTCATGTATTGAGCGCGCGCGCTGTTGGAGAAATGTGGAGATATATAGCACTGGTGGGCACTTCAGTATCTATGCACGGGTTTAACTCTCTTAAATGTTTGGTGACCCCATATTTTCTTTCGTTAATTCACTTTCTCTGTCAATAATCTACGTTTTGAGAAAAATTAAAGAAAATCTGTATTGTGGAAGTTTGATTTTTTTCAACTTTTCTGCCCTCACATCATCGAATTATGCTATTATTGTAGCTGCACGGTGTTCGCAAAAGTCCATCTTAGAGGATGAGTTTAACTAAAAGGATGACACCAGCTCACATTATTTACTTGACAGTCCCACTTAAATAAAATTTGACTTAGAAAGTCGGTCTACAGCGAATCATTTTTAATATTTTTCAACTAACAAGCACTGAGGCCATGTCGAGTTGCGAGGGCCGATTTGTCAAAATTGGAGTAGTTTTCCACGTGCTTTATTTTGAAAACGAAGTCGGTGACCCCCAATTTTTTTGCATTTCTGACATAGGTAACTCATTATCTGACTGTAGCCAAAGTATGAAAATAATCTGTATTGCAGAAGTTTTTCGCGCGAACGTCCTTAAATGAAAAATAGCGGCGGTGGCGAAAGAAAAAGACCACGGTAGTGATTGCGAAAGACAGAAGTCTTCTAAGGTCAGAAGGGCTAAGCTGCAGGTCGGGCTTGAACTTCCAATTTTTATTTGACCGCAAGGTTGATACATTCCTCAAGAAGGATGTTGGCAAACGAACTGCGACATCAAAGAGGACCATCAATTTGTCCTGCATGTATAAATCGGTACTCGATTTCGCGATACCCAGTAAAAAATCCGTTTTTTATCCTCCTTGAGCTATGTAACTTTAAATTTCCCACGATTGACTTCATTGTTTGGCATGTGGGCGTACCCAAAGAAATCAAGTCATGACTGGGATGGCTAGGTAAACTACGAATGACCATTTCACAACTTCTTCATCCCACGAGTTTAAAATACTTGCTTCCCGCCAATTTCTGCACTTACCCAGGAAACACTTGCATATCTTCCAAAGATTCTCGTCAATTTTTCAGACTAACTTTCAGCCCAGTCCTTAGGTTATTCAAATGTTTCGGATCATTTCCCGAAAATTGCTGAAGAACTTGGAAGATTCCCGAAAGACATTTGGGAGTTGAAGCAACGACAACGGCAACGCAGAGGTAAACGTCATTAAAATTGTGTATTTCGGTTCTTTTATTCTACTTCGCGATTATGCCAACTCGTTTCACTTGCCTAATGTTGCCAAACTATCCGGAAACTGAATTCGTAGGGACGGCACTCAAGTTCAGGTAAAGAAAGAGAAATTTACCCTTGTATGTTCCCTTTCTCCACTGATCATTTCACGTTTTTTTGCAGAGCACTGCAAAGAAAATGTGCCAAAATGTGTGATGCACGTACACAGCCACTGTTTTGCTAATTTTTTAAAACAGTTAGGTCGAGACTTTCATCGCGTGATAGATGATGAGGGCGCTGCTGAAATCAACTACCACGCGTTTCATAGTGAGGTGCCAAGTCCGGCTAGGTATCGAGCTCAGTTTGACTCACTTGTTGGAGTTGTGAAATGCAGTAAATGAATACTTCGCTTAGTCTCTTCGCGTTTCACGAAGGAAATACGTAATTTAACACTTCGCAAACTTCATCTTTAGGCTGAGTGAAAAAAAAAGAAGCCTGGTTGCTTCAGGGCCATGGAAACGGTAACTCTGTCCTGCCACAATGGTAACGGAGGTAGTAGCTTTCCGATCGTTTCTCAACTGACAACGTTAACGCATCCAAGATTCACTGCCATACAGAAAAAATTATATACCTGCAAAAATGGAAGGGGAAAAACCCTAGATAACCCACCAAGATATATCTATTTTTACCGTAGTAGTTTTAAAAGGGAGGCTGATTATATAATAAATACAATACACAATGCGCTTGTTGCTAGACTGGTGAGCTCCTTGACAATTATTTTCTTACAAGTCAAAACCACTTTATAAAGAGAGAGCAGTGTGTTTTGGTATCATACACTCTTTTTTGTTTTTATATAAGGACGTCTAATTTTGCAGCTGAGGCTGAACCGAAACTGAATGTTCTTTTTTCATGTTTTAAGCCTAAAACGTTCTTAGCATGTTCTTAAGTTACGTGGTGTAGAAACCTTAAAAAGACCGCTGTGTGCTGTATCGTGTCATATCAAGCTCGTTTTGGTCTCACCATGGGTATTTTGGCTCGACTGCGTCTCGCCAAAATATGAACCATGGCTCGACCAAACTCGCCTGATATGCCGCCGAAGCGTACCAAAAAGGTACGATTAGGTATAAAAGTTCCATTGACATACATACCGTTGTTGTTTTTTTTTCTCAACAAATTCACTTTATTACTCTTCCGCAGTTGAGAATGACAAGAAAAAATAACTTGAGGTCTACCTTAAAAAAAAAAGAAAAGTATAACGAGGTCTTCGTAAAAAAAAAAAAGAAATTGTGATTCAATAGAAATTCATGTTGTTGCTATGTGTTTTTAAATCGATGCAAAAACGGCTGTAGAACTGCATAAAACTGCTTTGTCTCTTAGTTTCAGCTTGCGTAAGTTCTTAAAATCTGGGTCAATTTCAGATTCAACGTTCTTATAAAAAAGGTTCTCATCAAAAAAAAAGAGTGTAGCCGGTGAAAAGCCATGTCTGGAGAATGTCTGCAGTTCGGTAGTATGGTACATCCAGGAGGCTTCAGCACACTCGGACAAAAAGGAAATCGAAGCTACATATCGGCAGCTCAATCACATAAAAGTGTTTTGAGTCTAGATATACGAGAAATCTTTATTATCTTTCACGAAACTATAAGGTAACTTACTAAAGAGCTGTGTTTAACTGATTTTTGAACTTCTGTCTCCTATTGTAACGATAATCAGTTCTAACGAAGCAACTGACAGAGAACTGGCACTCAAACAACCAAAACACCAAACTTTATTCTACAAGACAGGAGGAGAAATATATTCACATTTTATTTGTATATACAGTTGGTATGGTCAATAGAAACTTAATTTACATGTCTGTCAGGACTTCGTCAGTAATACTTTACATCAGCCTCGGATAGAAGCGGTGTGTGAATCACTTTGCAACAATTCAACCATTAGCGATTTTAATCATCATCATCCTCGTCATCATCTACATCATCCATATCTTCAGCAGCTTCCATGGCTTCTTCCTGTGCTTTCTTCAGCGCCCTCTCCTCCTCAACTGTGGGATCATCTACTTCAGTCACTTCCGGCACCACAGGGTACTCCGCCATTGCTGCGGGCGGTGGGGGTGGGGTGTAGTTGTCGGCATCAAATTTGTGGCCCCAACCAACGTAGATATTTTCAAATTTCCTTTAAAAGCACAAGTACATTATGTTAGCTTTTGCTCAATTTTGTTGCCGAAGTTGTGAACGGGACAGAAGGTAATAGTAAGGCTCGGGTATGAGTGTAGTGTATTCAGTTCCCCGGGAGGGAGGAATTCTATTTAAAAGTGACACGAGTGGTGGTCGGAAGGTTGAAAAAAAAAACAAACAAACAAACAAAACTAAAAAGTACTGGAATCGTAGTGTCGTGGGCGCACTTGCTTGAACGTGATTGATTTTTATCCCTAAGAGGTACCAACTCTGAGGAGAAATTACTTTTAATTTCACTTCATATATAGAATAATCAACGCTGTTCTAGAGGTGGATATTTTAAATTCTGACACCCTAACCAGTACCAAACCACACATTTTAACCCCTGAAAGCTAGAAGAAGCCCTGCCAGTTTTATACGGGAGTCGCCCCTCGTTCCAGATTGCCTTAAGCACAGAAACTCGACAAATGAAAGAAATGAACAAGAAAAAATTTAAAAGGCTGATATAGAAATCAAAGGTAAATTTTAGTACTTTAGGTTTTTTCCTGTACAAAATCTAAATAACTTAGGGAGAAATCAAAGTAGTTCACTTTCATTGCACATTGTAATGCTTTACGAGCTGCAGAGGATCTTTCATCAGGAAAACAGAGAAAAAACGAGGAAAACCGGGTTGTGCTGGATTGCTTCTGGAAAATACAATTAAGCACGGGAACATCAACGAAAGTCTGTAGGACAGTGGAGTGTTAACCTACCTGTCTTTTGCAAAGGCCACTGCACCAGGCCACCTGTTGGAGCGCATGATAGCGAGGCCATACTGTGGTAACAATTCAGATGACACATTGGGAGTCCAAGCAGGCATACCATTTACAGCTGAAAAAAAGTTCATGTTCATTAACAAAGAACCAAAAAAAAAAACAAGACAAAACAAAACAAAGCCAAACAAATCCAAATGACCTAGACACCACTTTGAAGAAAAGTTTTGTCTTTGTCACTTCAAACTTGATGACTACATTTGCTCAGAATTTCTTGTCCACTTAGTTCAATATAAATAAAAACTTGATAAACATGAGGTAAGCTTACGTTCATCTTCAGCGATGGAAGTTAATAATTGTGGTCCTGACTCTGGTCTTGGTTCCTCTATATCTTCTCTTTCTTCCTCCTCTTCTTCTTCTTCAAAATCATCCTCTGGTTTTTCTACTGGGTTGTGCCAAATGCAGCGACCCTAATACAACATATAAAAGCATATAAGCACACTTTTAGCAGAATTAAACCAAATAAGCCTTCTGTCAAACACCATGCAACAAAAGCTGCTCTGAATGGGCATGCATGTTTGAACTGGTTACATTTTCAAAAATCAGAACCTACCTGTGGTAATATATGCTGCACGTGATGAACCCAGTTATGAAGAGATGGGTCAGCAAGCTCTCTCACGCTAATTCCCTCAAAGTCAACATTTAGCATGTATGAATCTCGAACTGTGGAAAGATGATGCAATTGCAAAAAGGTACAAAGAAATATATACAAAAAATGAAAAAGTACTATAGCATGGATACTCAGATACATTGTGTTAAAAGATTGAGAAACTAGCTTGTCTTGACAATTTCTTGGAATTAATGGGTGTAGCTTAGGATGGCACTGATGATTTCACTAAATTGGGGGATTTAGGGGCTGGTCAGACTACAAAGAGGAAAGTTCAACTAAAAACAGAGCTTTTAGGAACAAGGTAAATATCATAGGTCGGTAAATTATGATCATCCGGGTGAGTGTAGTCCTGAGAAGGACTGCTTGTGATGACATTGACTAACTTTTCGACAACCTGAGTGGAAGTCATCATCAGAGTCAAGTGAACTGCAAATCGCCAGTAGATGTTATAAGGCTCTGGTCGTTGTCCTCCTGATTGGTCGACGATCTCGTGATGTTATCGGTCGTCTGTCAGTTAAGCCATGATGTTATTGGCTGTGAAGACTGTAAAAGGTGATTGGTGCATTTCGATCCATCTTTTGTTAGTCAAATGTCCGTTGGTCTATTGTTAGCAAACTTATAGTTGTCTGTTTGTTTGTCTGTCTTGTTATTGTCGTCGTTAAGTCGTTTGTAAGGTGCAGGTAGCTGTTGGCAACTGTTGAGTGGTGTTTGTTCTAAGTTAGTAAACCAGCTTTCCAGAGTGATTCATTGATAGTAGTCCCTACTGTAGTTAACGGACTACTGCATTAGGTAATGCGTTACCTACAGTGTGGACTACTATCAACGAATCACTCTGGAAAGCTGTTTTACTTAAACTTCGAACAAACACCACTGAACCATTGCCATCAGCTACCTGCACCTTACAAACTAAAAGAAGAACAATAACATCACGAGATCATCGACTAATTAGGACAACGACCAGAGACTTATAACATCTACTGATGATTCACAGTTCACTTGACTCTGATGATGACTTCCGCTCAGGTTGTCGAAACGTCAGTCAAAGTCATCACAAACAGTCCTTCTCAGGGCTACACTCACCCGGACGATCTTAATTTACCGACCTATGACAGGACTCCTGGGTCCAAACCATTTACAAGGTAAATATCCAAGCAAAAGTTTTTTGTTGAATTATTTATCATCTGATACCCACTGTTTAATTTTGCATTACATGACATGTTTTGTCAATAACTGAGAGCTTGCAAAGTTAATTGGTGGGTACATGTATAATCTTGGATGTCCCCCAGTTTTAGTCAGAGGATATCCTATTGTGTGATGTGTTTGGACCAATGGCATAAAAGAAATAAATTTCATGGATAATACTTTGTTGAAATGAAGGGAGGAGTACATGGCACATAATATTTGACTGTCCCCTACACACTAATTGTTACTGAAGTGTCCTTACACACAGTACAAAGTAGTTGAAATACCTTCACCCTCCTCCTCCTCCTCTTCCTCCTCTTCAAACATGTAGTACCCACTGGGACTAATATGACTACCAGCAGAGATCCTTGCAATCTGTGCCCTCAGATAATTCATTTCGTTCCCTGGAAATGGTGGATAACTTACAATCTGTAAGAAAAATATTCTGTTACTCACAGTTCAGGATCCTGTAGACCTATTAGAATCTTATCAAGCAATGCCTTTTTCCTATGTGTTTTTTTTAATATTGATATCACATAACAGCGTTAAACAATTAAATAAATTCATCTTACTGGTGCATCTAGCCGTCCAGTAAAGAACTTCTTGATGCATCTAGCGGCCACTATTTGTGCAGGAGTCACGGCTGGAAGTTTTACCCATGGTTTACCAGCTGAAAAAAAAAAAGAAAAAAAAACACATTAACATGTTTCAATTCACAGTTTACCAGATAGCTGTACAACCGTATATAGTCAGTTATATTAATTAGCAAATATATTTGTCATTTTTGACTCTGGTATCATTAAGGGTTTAAATTTTGCCAAGCATTTTTTGCCATAGTGAGATTCTGGCAGTTATATATTTGGGTGTAAAAAAAAGAGTAACTGAGTGTTGTTTGGATATGGAAAGAAAAGGCATAGTATTTTTTTTTGGGGGGGGGGAAGGGGGTGTAATAATAAGTCATGGGTATTTCTTGGGTTTAGTTTTAAACCGGGCATTTTTTTAGGATTATGGCTTGTTACATGCTTATTTGTTTCCTGGCAATACAGTATTGCAAGTTCTCCTTTAATGCACCTACGTTCAGTGGTGACAAAGAAGGTTCTTTTGTTGGTGCCAGCTCTGTTTTCCTCTTTAGGAATAACTGGAGGGGGTTTCCAGTCTGGCTTGGGAGTGTCATCCTCTTCACCACCTTCCTCATCTGAAATACAAATATGTTAACCTTATAATGCACTGATGATCAAATTGAGACATTAAACCTCCCCCCCCCCAAACCCTTCATGGAATATTCAGGCAGTTGACTCACTGTTGTGCCTTAACAGGGACGACCACATATTCCACATCTGAGCCATTATCTTGAGAATCTGGGAATTTGACACTATATGGGAACAAGCTTTTCTCATACTCACCATTTGTTCAAGTTGTGAAAGTGAAGATTCAACTTGTGTGAGTTTTATGACTCACACCAGTTGCAAAACAAGGTTGGCCATTGTGTTGTTCCAGAAAATATCCATACTCCCCCCACGGAGGGTTGTTTTGGTTTGAACCCCCCACTTCTCTGGAAATTCGCTCCTCCTCAGAATTTCCAATGACGCTCTGTGGTGGGGGTATGTATGGATATTTTCTGGAACTACACATTTGTACAAATGACACAAGTGGTAAATGTGATGCTTTTCATGGATATCACATGAAGTGTGATATCTATCACATGAAGCGTTAAGTGTGTTAGGTGCAAAGTGTTCTGGAAAGGGGATTTAGCATTTCAGCACTCAGTTGTAATTACAAGAGCCAGTACAAAGTTCACAAATAGCCAAATGGATGACTCAACAGAGCAGGTGAAGGTTGCACATGTGTGATCGCATGAGGCACCGACTATTGATGTTTTGTTCACCTCCCTTCATGTGGCCTGTGATTCACTTTGTTGTTTAACTATTCAGAAAAGGGACTATTCATGCACTTACTGACTCAGTAAAACATTGTTAAATAGCTTGAAAGCTGTAGTCGTAGGAGTCGCAATGTCACTTGAATCTTACACTGTAACTTTCATAACTTGAACAAGTGGCAAGCACTGGACAACCCTCTATGGGAAGGGCGTCAGGAAATTTGAACAAGAAACTACAACTTCACATTCAAGTCTTATTCTTCAAAAACAAAATGTGGAACCACATGCAACTACTAATGCTGGGCTGCACAGATTCTAGAACTATTTGATTTGTACACTGTCATAACACAAAACTGTATCAAGAGTAAGTTGAACTGACCTTGATCGCCCTTGTCTTCATCCTTTGGCTGATCGTCACCTTCACCCTCCCCCTGCTAAAAACAACATGATTGTTGAGAAGGTAATTTGGGAAATTTGTCCAGTTTCAAACTCGTCAAGCTATTAAGATTGTAAACTTCATGAGCAGTTATGATCACCTAACAAGGCAATTAAGTTCTATAAAAAAGTTTTCTTTGTGTGCAAATTATTTGTGACACACTGCAATCAACTCTAAACCTACTTACCATCCCTAAACCTATTTACCTTACTATAAAACATCTTAACTCATATTTCAGTATCTAAACATTTATTACTGATGTGTGTTCGCTGAAGCAGTCTTGTATACCTCTTCCTCGTCTTCATCCTCCTCTTCTTCTCCTTCTCTGTACTCTACTTCTGCTATGTAATAGTTGTTCTCAATTCCAAACACCTTGCCTGTGGAACATCAAGATTTTGGTTAACATAGTGAATCACCAGGTTGCTGTGTAATATTTTCAGGACCTGCATGAGATGACAAATCAGCTGCTGTTTCACAAACTATACCTTGCCTAAACAGATATTCTTATGGCTGACTCAGTGAATCAAAGATAGCAATAAAATCACATTTTTCATACCCCAAAAGCGGACCATTTGCAGTGGCTTGGTATCTACCAGCTGTTTCAAGGCAAGAAATACTCTAAACATTTCTTCTCGACTAAGTCCAACTCCAGCTTGTTCAAAGTAGAAAGTTAAATTCATGAGATCCGGTAGAGGTGTCTCCACATCTTCTTCTGTTTCTGGTTCTCCTCCCTCTCCATCTCCATCTTTCTACGCAGACAAACACAAAAAAGATAATGACTTTAAACCAACATTTTTACTCTAGACTTGCAGTTTTCAAAGTCAGTGAGGCTAAACTGAAAGGTTTGTAACACCTTCCTTTACATTTGCCTGCCTACCTGTCTGTCTGTCAAAATATGTTAAAATCAGAACATTTAAGGGCATTTTCTACTGGACACAAAAAGTTCATCCTCAAGCAGGTTTGCTTGAGTGATTTGATTGATGTGTCCCAGTACAAGATTTAACCAACTGCTTTGGTTGTTATTAATATGACCAATATGTACAGTCATGCATTACCAACTTAACCACGTATACTGCCAGTTTTAAGAGTTGACCAACCAAACCATGTGAAAATGCATTACTTCCCTCCATTGAGGGTAAAGGATGAAGTCTGTGTCCAACTAAATACATCAAACAAGATCCTTAGGATGAAGCTATTAAATTAAGAGCACAGCTATTGCTCCCCCTGGATGGGTTAGAAGTATTTTGTTAGACTTCCTGTTGATCTGCTGGTACCCATCTTTATACCTGGCTGAAGAGAGATGATGTGAAGTGAAGCTTCACTCTGAGAAAAGAAAGAGCCCAATGCACAGACCAGGACAAAAACCACCAATCTTTCATTCAGAAGTACTCAACCACCATGCATCCAACCAACCACCTGAACAGGTGAAAGTGTAATGTACTTGGAATCTAAATTAAAGCTTGAGTCTATCTATGCCCTTATATTATAAAAACCATCAGATACATGTAAGCAGCACTACTTCTTTATCATTTCAAAAGGGAGGTTAACAGCTTATCTGTGAGAACATTAGGAAACCACTCTAAAAGTTCTCTGAAATTCTCTTCTTCAATCACACACCTTGTTACTAAGCTTTTCTTGACATCACAATATGTCATTTGCTGCATTGTAAAATTTCCAGAAAAGTTAAATTTATGATCATGAATTGCACAAAACATAAAGGCCCATCATGTGCTTGAATAGGTAGTTATGACATTAATTGTTTCAAAGCTAACATTAATTCATGTAAGGCTGAAAATGTTAAAGTGTATTTTCACTGCATGAGTGATGTGGTGTGATCATATACATTTGGTGAAGCACACATTGGATCTGGCTTTATCAAGACTCAACATATGATTTTCAAAGATGCCTTTTTTCCAAATTTTAGCTTCTATAAACTTGCATTTTTTTTAACAAAAAAGCAAACTGATGTAGTCAGGCACTATCTCTGGCACCAGAGCTTGTTTGTATGTACAGATAACAAGTTTGTACGGATATGAAAATTATAATAAGTCCACACTTATCTACAGGCTTCAACCAATACTAGTTTAACTCACCTCAAATAATTTCTGGTGTACTTCAGCAACTTCTTTGCTTTCCTTGTCATCACTAACTTCCTGTAAATGTCATTAAGATTCACAGCCAATTAAAACTGCTCCATCAGAATTATTATTTTAAGGTCTCTAGTGGGCAAAAAATGTCCTGAGACAGACGAGTGTTTTTCGACTTCTGCATTGAAGATCTTGTCTTTTGGCACAAAAAAATTGCCCCCAAAAATGCTTTTCTTGGCAAAAATAATATTGCATTGTTAAGGCTGACTTTTACTTCAAAATGTCCAGTTAGCCACTTAAAACTAGCCTGCGTCGCAGATGCAATATAACGCTGGTATATAACGTTTTTATCAATTTTGATCAACTGCTGCATGCGTGTCTTCTCAGAGTTCATGTAAGTTCATGTAATAACCCAACAAAATGTCTGATCAAGATGCGTACTGCGAGCCCGAAGTTACCCTCGTGATATCTGATGTTGTTGTGAAAGAGTTCCACAAATGCACAGTTTCTGTTAAAATTGGAGAAAAATTTACTGCAACAAAGAAAGAGGAGATCACAGTAATGCCTTTAAAGCAATGCCTTTTTGGGGCTCACAGGAGCCCCAAATTAAATATTGCACATTCTGTAACACAGGATTGAAGTCATGTCCTGCACATACTTTTTGTGTGTTTTTTTTTCTTGCTGTTCACACCCTTACTGGAACGTGATTTGTACCGTAAAGATTAAGTATAAATTTAGTTCAATTTAACTATCTTGATAATCTCCTTGACGAAGTCTGTAGCGATCAGACGAAACTGGTAGGATGAAATAAGGCAGTTAGCAAGATCAGTTGCTATGTGCTGCTCACTAGTTCATCATTAAGAAAAATTATAAATTGTTTTAAAAATTAATAATCAATATATTGATAACGATTAATTGACAAGGGTGGGGAGTTAGCACTTGTGAATTTGCACAGCTAAACAGACTCATGGTGTGTCACCTGTGATGTTACGATCTAGAAATGCTGACATACCTCTGTCTCTTCTGCTTTTCCTCTTTTTATGCTTTTGCTAATATCTTCAAAGATATCTGTTTTGGACCAAAAAGGGTGACCATCATTAACAACAACAAATCAACAGGGAGATTTACTGGAAAAATAACTGTACGCTTATAAAAAGTAGTATGCTTAAGCTTACGTTAAGTTTGAAAGCTTTAATTTTTCTTTAAGTTGAAAGATAGCATGTGAATTTATCTTTATTTTTATTTGATCATGACTGGCTTGTACGTCAATATGTGCAGGTTCTGCGTTTTAACTCTAACTTTTATTAACTTACCTACACAGTGTTTTGGTCTTTCATCTAAGATTTTGCTTAGCACTTCACTAAGATGATCATACCTGAAAAAAAAACACAAACAAACCAAAAAAGAAAGGTTAGGTTAAAGGCCCGAAGATAAAACTGTTCTGGTTGTGAAAATCACAATTCAAGAACATCCCTCCAGGGACGCAGGTGAAACCGCAAATATTATAAATACTTACAGATTTTTGTTTGATATAGAACTTGTTTTCAGGAGAAAAGCTTTTGCTTTCTCTATTTCTGCCTGCATGTTAGATATCACCATGTAATGTAACCATAGGACAACTGCAGTCTGAACGAGTGGAACTCAAAGAAAAACATGGCGGAAGTTTCCATGGTAACAGAACAAATAGTTTCCAGTCTCTTTCAGTTTTCAAGATGGCGTCTAAAAGGCCAGAGGTGATAGCTATTACAGGGGTTTCTGCAGGCTTGGGCCTCGCGATGGTGAAATGGTTCATATCCAGGGGCCACACAGGTAGGGTGTGCAAGATCGGCTGAAAAAATCAGTCAGTTGAACGAAGAATTTTGCAAGGGAGAGAAACGTAAGCAGTTTTCAGTCGTTGATGTCGTGGATGAGGCAGAGGTTAGCCATTGGGCGCAAGATGTTGTTTCGCGCTTCGGACCACCGACTTTTCTTCTCAACAACGCTGGCGTCATAAACAAAAACTCAAACTTGTGGCAAATTTCCGCTGAGGAGTTTAACAGTGTTATTGATGTCAACATCAAGGGTACCACGAACGTAATTCGCCACTTTGTCCCCGAGATGATCAAAGCCGGAAAAGGCGTGGTCGTGAATTTCAGTTCTGGTTGGGGGAGGTACGTTTCGCCACAGGTAGCTCCTTACTGTGCTACCAAGTATGCCATAGAGGCGCTATCTAAAGCAATGGCCCTAGAACTACCACCACCCTTGACGTGTGTACCGTTAAATCCAGGAGTCATTGACACTCCCATGTTACAGACTACCTTTGGCAAACGAGGTGCAGCGATGAATCGCACACCAGAGGAATGGGCCGAGACTGCATGTCCATTTATTCTATCAATAAATCGCTCTCAGAATGGGAGTAGCCTCACAGCTCCATAGTGACATGTGTTTGTACTTTGTATGTGCTATTGGTAATGCAGATGGCAGTGTTTATATAGGGTACATATGCAGGGGTAACTACGAGCCCTGTTTCCGTGTGGTCAGCTTTCTTTTGTAGTTTTAAAAGAGGCAGATTTATACATGAATGAGGACTGATTTTATAATAACATAGGCATGCAAAGCATGAGCTATTTTTATTTTGCTCCTGGGGGGGGGGGGTACTCCCATCAATTTAGGATAGGTGTGTGCTGCCAAGGTTCTCAAACCCTGACCCTATTTAAGGGTAGAAAATCGAGAATTGATACCCTTTTAAAGGCCCAAAACCAAGAAAAGGCACCCTATTTAAGGGAAGCAAGATAACTCATAATTCTGTAACTAGGTGGCAAGGAGCGCCAACACAAGCTATAAACGCCCTTTTAAAATCGCTTTGTTAAACTTTATAACGTGTAGTATAGTTTTAACAGACAATATCTTTTTCGTTTTGCGCATTGAGGGGGATACTGCAATTTAGTGACCCTATCTAAGGAACATCTAAGGATCACAATATCAAAAAACACCGCAAAGGATACCCTATTTAAGGACTGAGCACCTCAAAAACCCTACCCTATCGGGTGGCACATACCTATATAGCGTATAGAAGGAAGTACCCCCCCCCCTGGGATTTTGCTCTTGTTTATTTGTATTTATGATACATGTATGTTAGGAGTGGCTAATTTAAACTGCGTCTGTTACATAAGACATTCATGCCATGGAATGTAGATATACTATACAGAATAATGAACTGAAATGATTTCTTGAAGAGCTTTTGAGGATATTTACCATTTTTGTCTATTGCATTGCTCTTTTGTTTGCTTACAGAGGAAAATAATATTGTGTACGGAAACTACTGCAGGTCTACATCAGCCTCTGGCTACCCTCTTTAACCTGCGTTAACAAATAAAGTATGTCTATGTTTATGTCTGTCTATGTCTAGCTACACTCAGATAAATGTTCACTTGACCCAAACAAAATTATTCCCCCCGTCCACCCTAAAAATGCTTACACATAATAAATGTGCCCCACCCCACCACCAGGTTAAAGAATATTAGCACGACTCAACGTTTTAAGAATCTCGTAGTTTTACATCGCTCGACATACGAGCCAGCATGATGAAAAGTGTGACTGTGTGACACAATAATATTATCTTAACTACAGCGTTACTGGATGACGCAATGTTTAAACTGATGACGCAGCTTATCTTTCTTATCGCTTGTTATTTATTTTGCTTAAAAAAGGAAATTGAACTTAAATGTTGAACGTCGGTTTAAATTCACCCAGAACTGAGAATGTTTACACAGAGACAATGAAATATTTACTATTGTGCCTAGACCGTGAATACAAACAGTAAGCATAGCAGTTAAATCAAAATGTAATGCTTGATAAACATGAGCAGATCATCTGAGTCTGGGGAAAGTGAAATCACCTCTCCACGCTCAAACACGTTGAAGCACATCTCATGACAATGTTTAAATCCAGTTTGCTAACCTGGGAATTCCCTTGCAAAAGTAAACAAGGTGACTCCGAATTCAGAACGAATTAATCAAATTGAAAATAAAAGGGATCTTTTCTAAAAACAAATAATTGGGTTTAAAAATGAAAAAAGGTAGTATGAAATAAACTAAACGTGTTGGTAGAATTGGAGCTCGTTTTTCTTTTTTGTTGAATGTACTAGGTAGCCTTTGAATGTTGTCCTTCAACAATAGCATTTTTAAAACGTTAAAGGTTCAAAGGTTCAAATGAGGCCTAACACTATTGTAAAAAATTAAATCCAAAATCCAAGCTTTCGCCGATCAACGGCATCATCAGGGATAAGAAAAATATTCCGCGTAGGCCTATATATAAATGTAAAGTAAGATGTGAAAAAAGCGTAAGAATGTGGCAAGTATGTAAAATATAAAACTATAGGTATAAATATGAAAAGGAAACGAATAAAGTGGTCTAATGAGGGAGTGCCATTGCACAAAGGGTCTATCCACATATGTTAAAACAGTCACTAGAACAAAAGGTCCGCGAATTCGCTGTATTCCTCTCGGAAGTTGAGGGTAGGTTTGTATTTCCTTATGTAAAATGCTTCAAATAGGCGTAGATTTACGGGGTCGTTTCCAGTACAATGGTCTTGATTTCAATGCCTTTGTAGTCTTTGTTTTGGTATGTGGAGATGTGTTTCTTTACGGAGGAGTTTTCCCTATTGAGGTGTTCTTTTACACGATCGTGGATGAAACATGTAGTACTCCCAATGTAGTGTTGGTTGCAATTGTTACAGGTGATTTGGTACACGGCGTTCCTTAAAAGGCATAATTTTTTTCACGATTTTTATTAAACAAGCACTATAGACTACTTTACAATATATGTACTTACTGGCTATATACTTTACAATGCTTAACATAACATGTTACAGTTACAAAACGAGAAAGAAGAATTACTTACAAATAACACTAGTTATAACAGGAAGCTGACAAAAATTTTATGAACTAAACTTTACAATGGTTAACAAAACCTGGTGTTACAGTTACCAAACAATAGAGAAGAATTACTTACAACTAACACTAGTCAGTACAGAAACCCCACAAAATTTTAACATTACCATATTACGACCTAAAAAGAATTATAAAAGAGAGAATATTTCACGTAATGAAGAGTGACCAAAGGCATAATTTGGTTTTGGATGTGGGACAGTTGTCCCTGGTGCATCTACGCTCCGCCTGAGTGCCGTTGCGCGAGAGAGCCCGCCTGAGGGTGTATGAACTGTGCGCGACGCGTACTGGTATGCCCTCTTTTCGCAAAATGTTAGTGATCTTGTGGTTGAGACGTTCGGAGATGCATGGAATCTTGAGTTATGACCAATCCACTTTGGGAGGTGGAGAGTTTCTTTGATGGCTTTGGGGGTGCTTTGTTTGATCTAGACTGTCTTCCGGATATCCATTAATGCGGAGGATGTTGTCAAACATGTTTTGGTGCTTTATGGATGTCGTTTGTGTGGAGGATCTATCTTCGATACGTTTCCGCTCATTGCGAATGAAGTTGATCTTTGATTTCTTGGGTATGGCTGATTGGTGGTGTACGAATAGTGGTTTCTTGGCTGTTTTTTTGTAAAACTCGTAGGAGCTTCTGCCGTCTTCGGAGATGCTGACTTTGAAATCGAGTAGTGAGACTAGTGACAGTGAGAGGCCATTGGGTGTTGTTTCCGGTTTCTCGATTTCAAACTTCAGTTTGGGGTGTAGGCTGTTCCAGTTTTACAAAAAAAAACAAAAAAAAAAAAGCCAAGAAACCACTATTCGTACACCACCAATCAGCCATACCCAAGAAATCAAAGATCAACTTCATTCACAATGAGCGGAAACGTATCGAAGATAGATGCTCCACACAAACGACATCCATAAAGTTCAAACAAAGCACCCCCAAAGCCATCAAAGAAACTCTCCACCTCCCAACGTGGATTGGACATACCTCAAGATTCCATACATCTCCGAACGTCTCAACCACAAGATCACTAACATTTTCCGAAAAGAGGGCATACCAGCACGTGTCGCGCACAGTTCATACACCCTCAGCGGCGGGCTCTCTCGCGCAACGGCACTCAGGCGGAGCGTATATGCACCAGGGACAACTGTCCCACATCCAAAACCAAATTATGCCTTTTAGGGGCCGTGTACCAAATCACCTGCAACAATTGCAACCATTACCAACACTTACCGTCAACTTCCGAGAGGAATGCAGCGAATTCGCGGACCTTTTGTTCTAGTGACTGTTTTAACATATGTGGATAGACCCTTTGTGCAATGACACTCTCTCATTAGACCACTTTATTCGTTTCCTTTTCATATTTATACCTATAGTTTTATAAATTTTACATGCTTGCCACATTCTTACGCTTTTTTCACATCTTACTTTACATTTATATATAGGCCTACGCGGAATATTTTTCTTATCCCTGATGATGTCGTTGATCGGCGAAAGGTTGGATTCTAGATTTAATTTTTTACAATAGTGTTAGGCCTCATTCTTTAGTTTTGTTTACCTTGCATAATGTAATCCTGACGTCACGATTGCATGGCGTCATAACCTGAGCCGGAAGTAAGGTAACCGCCAAGAGAAAACTGGAAGTTTACGGAGACTGTGTTGGCCGAGACAAAACCGGATCCAAAGCAAGTCACTTGGATGAAAAAACGCAGCCCAATTTATAAACTGGCGTTTGCCTTCTGGCGATGGCCGGTTAATTAATTACATTGACATGAAAATGTAATAATGTTGCCAGTCAAAATGTGTGATTTAAAAAAAAAAAAACGGATTCTTTTCAGTGAAAACAAAAAAGTTGTATTTGGAAAACGTTTTTATTTGGCCATGGATAGGAGAACCGGATTTTGCTTAAAATAGGTACGCAATGCGTACATGTGCGTATATTTGCAGTTCCTTCCATACAAGATGTATGCATAGCAAATATCCTTTTTTTGAACGCAAGGAAGCAGTAATTTAATACAAGAAGAGAAATTGTGTTCGTGGACGCGGGAATTCGAATATAGAGTCGTTATAGTGGGTACAATCAATGTATGCTGCCTTGTGGTCAGCTGGTAGAGCCATATCCGTAGCTTTTAGGTTCTGCTTGGCAGTAGAATGGCAGATAGAATCAATTTTATTCAAAAATAAATTTTAGAATTAATTTTAGAATTTTTATTGTTTTCGAAAATCAAGTTTTTCATTTTTTTTCATTACCGGTATCTTTATATCTTTTTCTCTATAATAGGTTAGCCTGCGAATACAGCCGCCTCTCCACGCTCCGGCCACTTCAAAGTGATGGGAGCACGGAGAGGTGGCTGTATTTGCAGGCTACCAATAGGTCAGTTTCTTCCATTTTTGACATTTTCAAGTCAGGAAAGGCATGAATAAAAATGGGTCGGTCCCTTAAAAGCCTCAAACCCGCTCCGTCTGGATTCACAGTCTTGTCCCATCCCCACTAAGAATAATGTTGTTTCCCAGACCAGTGGTACACTAGACAAGGGAAACACAGACTCCTGGAACGAGATTGCACTAAGTAGACAAAGAAAGGTCGGACTGTACAGCTGGGGTCACATATTTTATACCCGTGGGGGGTTACTCAGTTATGTTATGACGGAGAGGTGAGAAGCTCTTTTTTGGGGGTTAGACATTACCGATTTGGGCTTTTTTGTAGTTTGAAATTTTCTGCCGGACTTACTTTGGAAGGAAAGATTTTGGCAAGACTTTTTTCGGTTAATAGAAAATGTGCGTACCTCAGGGTACTCAATTTTGTGAGATTTTAGTGGTTTATTAGTGAAAGGCCATGCTACCCTCTGGGCCGTTTGGTTTTTTTTTTTGGGGGGGGGGGTCCAGTTTCAACCTAATGGGACTTGTTCTGGGTATAACAACTGGCCTCACTGGCACCTTCTGGTCACTGACACATCCCCCTGAGATTTATATTTCTCCAATATTTCATCAAGCAAAACCTGACTTTTTCAGGGAATAAACTTACTAGTTTTGCAAGAAAACCATCACAATTCAAAACACCAAGAAACGATAGATTATAAGGTCACAAGAACAAACGCTATAATACAAATAGCCCAGGAACAAAAGAATGCAAGGTAACAAAATATATCTGAAAAAAAAAATGTGTACAATGAATAATAACCAGAACCTACATCTCTTCAAAACTGTTGATGCCCTCAGGGTAAAGGGTTTGAACACATACATACATGTAAAGGGATTATTCTCCTCGAGAAATATAACTTCAAGTCCTTTAGACAATTCGCAACTTAAACACAAGAAAATTTGCAACATCTTCAAAAGATTTTATTTACCATAAGTTGAAAATAGGGTCACAACATTTTAAGATACCAGAGAACCACCTACAAATATCTAATAAATCTTTACACAACAACGGGAACAGCTCAGAAACTGCAATATGAATTGTTGATGCGCATGTCTTAACTACCAAGGTAATTTTTTTTTTTACAATAAATAATGTAGTAGACCAATATTGTGCCTGACACTGATGTGTTCTGAAAAATGCACAATGCCAAAGTAGCAGTTTAATAATGTCAGGAAATGGAATTTTAAGGGCTTGGTGGAAAAAGAGCATAAGTGCATGTAACAATTTGGCCTTGAAGTCCAGATTCATCCAACTTAACTATAATTATTTTGGTTTGCAGGCTGGTTACTGCATGAGAAACAAGATCAATGTTTATTTCCTGACCTGAGAGCTTAAATCCGATGAATTAGCCCATTACTTTTGCTTAAAACTGAAGCAAATAAAACAACAGAGGAGCTGATGCTTGATAGTATTCTGTTATTTTACTTCAAACAGAGAACAAAAGAAATCATTCATGCTTTACTTAAGTACGTTCAGTTTTTATGGAAAGGTATCAATAGGTTAATTCTTTGAATTTAAGCTCTCAGGTAAAAAAAAAAAAAAACGGCCTGTGTGCAACATTGCAGCAATTTGGATTTCAAGATCAAATTGCCACTTCACTCTTCTTCCACTGAGCCCTTGGATTGCCTTTGATGCAAGAGTTGCCATCACTCTGAACTAGCAGACAGCTTTAGCTATTGGCTCCTGATTTCTCATTTCTCTGCGTCACCCATACAGTGAAGGCAAGTCTAAAAAACAAAAATAAAAAAACAAAAATGAAACTTAATGAAACAGCACTCAAGGAAACCATTGACGTTTATCGGTAGTCTCTCATAAAGAAAAATAGACCATGCTTGAGATAGGGACAGCAGCTGGGAATATTATTTGAAACAGCTCTTTTGTTCTGTGCTAATGGGTGGAGGCAATTTTTCATGTTATTAACTAATCAGCATGTAACATTGGTATACCTGCAATGTTTGACAATACACTCATTGCTGCAGTATTGAGTGCCTCGTTCTTTAGTTGTGCGTGCTGGCTTGTTACAGCCATCACACAAACAGAGTCGCTGACTTATTGGATTGACAGTTATTTTGCTCTTCTGTGAAGAAAAAATGATTGTGAGAAATAATTACTGCAAAATAGTCAGTTGAATAGACTTACATTTTAGCTCCTTAGGTTTAGCTGGGACAGTTGGGTGATTGTTTGTGTTAGCTAGGACAGTTGGTTGATTGTTTGTATTACTAACCTTAGGTTTAGCTGGGATAGTTGATTGATTGTTTGTGTTACTGACCTTAGGTTTAGCTGGGATAGTTGATTGATTGTTTGTGTTACTAACCTTAGGTTTGGCTGGGATAGTTGATTGATTGTTTGTGTTACTGACCTTAGGTTTAGCTGGGATAGTTGATTGATTGTTTGTGTTACTGACCTTAGGTTTAGCTGGGATAGTTGGTTGAATGTTTGTGTTACTGACCTTAGGTTTAGCTGAGATAGTTGATTGATTGTTTGTGTTACTAACCTTAGGTTTAGCTGGGATAGTTGGTTGATTGTTTGTGTTACTAACCTTAGGTTTAGCTGGAATAGTTGGTTGATTGTTTGTTACTGACCTTAGGTTTAGCTGAGATAGTTGATTGATTGTTTGTGTTACTAACCTTAGGTTTAGCTGGGATAGTTGGTTGATTGTTTGTGTTACTAACCTTAGGTTTAGCTGGAATAGTTGGTTGATTGTTTGTGTTACTGACCTTAGGTTTAGCTGGGATAGTTGATTGATTGTTTGTTTTACCAACCTTGGGTTTAGCTGGGACAGTTGGTTGATTGTTTGAGTTACTTGTTGTCTTGGTAGTTGCCATAGGAGTTACAGTTGCCACTGGTTTACCAGCCATAGCTGCCTGACTGGGGTAGTTGATTGATTGTTTGTGTTACTAACCTTAGGTTTAGCTGGGATAGTTGATTGATTGTTTGTGTTACTTAACCTTAGGTTTAGCTGGGATAGTTGATTGATTGTTTGTTTGTTTTACCAACCTTGGGTTTAGCTGGGACAGTTGGTTGATTGTTTGAGTTACTTGTTGTCTTGGAGGTTGCCATAGGAGTTACAGTTGCCACTGGTTTACCAGCCATAGCTTAGCTGGGATAGTTGGTTGAATGTTTGTGTTACTGACCTTAGGTTTAGCTGAGATAGTTGATCGATTGTTTGTGTTACTAACCTTAGGTTTAGCTGGGATAGTTGGTTGATTGTTTGTGTTACTAACCTTGGGTTTAGCTGGAATGGTTGGTTGATTGTTTGTGTTACTGACCTTAGGTTTAGCTGGGATAGTTGATTGATTGTTTGTTTTACCAACCTTGGGTTTAGCTGGGACAGTTGGTTGATTGTTTGAGTTACTTGTTGTCTTGGTAGGTGCCATAGGAGTTACAGTTGCCACTGGTTTACCAGCCATAGCTGCCTGACTTGGAGCACGGCTCAAGGGCTTATTACCAGCTATAGGCACATTATCTCTGCTCTCCTCCACTGCCACAGGTGCAGCTGTGGTACTTGGTGCTGTAGCAGCATCTGCTGCCTCCACTTTCTTTAGTTTTGGACTCGGTTCATCCTGGAAGAAACATATCAATAAATTACAAGGTGGTGGTCACACAGGCTTGCTGATGTCCTATCATAATGCAAGTCAAATATATGGAATAAATAACAACAAGATAAACTAAAACAACAGAAATCTTAGGAAAATATCTCCCAAAGAATATTCATTCTTGGTCCTTATTTGCTCATCATGCAGCAGCAGGGAAAAACATCAATAAATTGAAAGCTTATTAACAACGGTCTGTATATTGCTAACCTGCGATCAGGCTCTATTTTCGTTTCGCTCGGTGAAACATTCCGGCGGGAAGGGCGAAACGAAAAATAGAGCCTGATACAATTCTTCTACAGAACGTCTGCCGCCCACTTTTTTTGATTGATTGACATTCAACGAAACAGCCAATCAAAATTTGTTTTGCTTGCACGCTCCTCGGTATGCAAATTTTCCAGATGTGTGTGTATGTAATGGCATTCGCAAAAAAGTCCTCAAATGTCGGCAAAAATAAGAAAATCACAGGCTACGATAAATCTTGGCACTAGCGTTCAAATTTACAACTTGAAGGTACGCGCTCTGGTATTGTACATAGTTGCTCTGTCTGAGCTGAAACTGAATGAAAATTCAGAACACGACGAGGTTGTCATGTACCAAAATATGCTGCATGTTTGAATCCTTTCCCATTTCAGGTGGTATCCGGAAATATTCTCTAGCATTTGTCACCGATTTTCTGCGTAAAATACCTTGGGAAATTAAGAGAAATACCTTCAGTTTCACTCTTTAGAAAAAGAGATATCAGTAAAACCGTTTATAAACAAACGAGTGTTTTGTAATTTAATTTAGTTCCAGAAGTGATAAATATTTGAGATTACCAGCGAATTTCATCTCTCAACAGCAGCGAATTTTAAAACGAACAACATTTATTATAAACCTAGTCAGATCCTTTGATATCAATGTCAGAGATCATTAAAACGACATTATTAACACTGAATGAATAAACTGAAAGTCTTTATTACTTAGGTAAAAATAAATACAGCATATTGCTGAGTGCAGCTCTCACTAAACATCAGCTTATCGTTAAGTTTACGGAATTATCGGTTGACTTGTTGATCACTCTTGGCGAAAGATACTTGTTGTTCGTTTTGTTTCGTAAAACGCGGAAACAACCACTACTCTGCTTATATTTTCAATACTAGCTGAAAGCCTTCAAATGAAATTTTGGAGACACGATGCGATAAAACGGGATACATACTTCACTGTTGCTGTACTTCTCTGCTCCGAGTGAGAGACAGCTTGCGTCAAACCGGACGCCATTCTCAGAAGAGAAAGAAATGATGACAATTCTCCTAGAACGACAAGAATAACTTTGAGCGACACGTTTACCTCGGCAGACTTGTTCCTTGGCCATGGCGTCGGATCGAAAAGTGTGAGCAAGTCTCGTAAACAATTTACTTCTGTTGACAGCTCTATTGTTAAAGGGCCAATCAGCTTGCGAGATTCCCGCGGCCAAAATTTGGCCGCCGACACGAACTCTTGTGAGAGATTGTATCAGGCCCTATTTTAGCGAGCGACCCACGTAAGAGAATATGAGAGCGATGCTAAAATTCGACCTGATCGCAGGTTAGTATATTGCTGCTCAATAAGTACAGACACAACTTGTTATTTTAATGTTTCCTGTGGAAAAATGTCAATGATTTGACTAAACTGTATTTTCAGCAAACAACTGGTATAGGAAATGTTCAATTAACAATATAAATGTTATAAATTCAGTCTGGTGGATGAGCACGTAAATATCGTCAGTAGCAGTTCTAAAAACCAGGCATAAAAATTCGAAAGGTAAGAGACACCTAAAATGAGTCAGAAAATGTTGACACACTTTCACTTCCAAGGGCATTTTTCTATATGTGAAAACCATTACTCTCCAATGAATCCAAAAATAGCCCCCTCCCCAAACCAAGGTTTTTTCTTGGTACTCCACGCGTGAAGAGCTTTGCAGCAGTACAACACTGATTAGGGAGAGGCGGTGTAAGAATTTTCAAATGTACTTGAAAAGAAAGTAGATGTATGAAGTGCTCTTCTTGCAAAGTGTCTCAGCTACTTTTGTCACTCACTGTAGATTTAAAACCGCTAACTATAATTCACTGTGGCATACCCGCTGTGAAAGCTTCTTTGCTCGGTACAGATCTTCCTCCTGCTGAGCCTTCTCTTGGAAAGTCTAGAAAACAAAACATGCCCTGTTAACTTCTCCCTACACTCCCCTGTAACTTCAACTGAGTGTTGTGACACAAATGTAGTATATCTGCACTATGCACAGCAACTCAACTTCCACTAACACTGAAATGATGTTTGCAGGCAAAATGGCTTAGAAAAAGGCAGCCAACGCCCTCCTCTGAAGCACTCAAAGGCAACAGTGAACTTTGGAAAGTTTAGAAACAATAAAATAATAAAACTACTATATCCTATCTACTTTATTCAAAGTTTGCAACCAACAAATTCCATCTTGTTGTAAAGAGACATTCTAGTTCACCTTTTTAAGATTTTCACTTAATGTTTCCCACATCTGGTCCACTATTTTCTTGATGTCTTCAAACTGAGCCTGTTTAAAATTGCATATCAGATAATATATTCCTAACAAAACACAATTGATAAGAACATCCCAACACGTTAGACGGAAAAGAGGAGAATTTTGCTGTTGGATGAACTCTTGCCAGGTACTCACAGATACACCTGAGCACTCTAGTCTTAATGACTTGCAAAGTATATCTCCTAGACTTTGCCTAAGTTTTACTTTAGAAGAGCTACATTTGGATAACCTTTAAATAACTGCTGTGGGAGTCCTTTGCAGTCTGATGTAATGCACACATGCACAGTGTTGTGAACAGAGCACAAGGTTTTACATGTACAAGTCCATTTTTAGTCCATACATGTGTAGGTCCATTTTTTGTTGTACATGGTAGCATGGCCAAAAATAAAAGTTGATATTGGAGCTATATGGAGTTTGTTCTTCAACATGAACCAACCAGTAATCCCACTGAACAACTGCTCTGACATTTATTTACTTGATTAGAAACATACTTTGAAATTTATGTCTTATTCTTTTCTCACCATTGGATTTTTTGTCCTTACAGCTGCCTGGGTTTCCTTGAAGAAAAGCTCGTAAGCAGTAAGAGGCCTGCAAATAAAAGACAAACATTGGCGTATTAGTTACTAGGCAAACAAGCTCAAGCTACATCATGTATGGCTACCAATGAGAGCTGGAAAGTAAAATATTTTGGGTGGAAAAACAGATTGGCTCAAGCAGATGGGTTTGCCTATCACTTAACTCTAATGTCTAAGCTACAGTTGGTTACATCAACCCCAGGGGGGTACTCCGGACTTCAAGTGATGGGGATGATCGAAGGATTTTTTTGGGTTTGAAATTTTCAGTTTTGGGTGGCTTGATTTAAGTATGGATTTTTTTGGGTATTCAAAACGATCTGAAGATTCGTGGTAGTGCCCGGGGCCGCATAGTTCTGCGAATAAAGTACAACCAAACTTGTTCTTGCCCAGGTGGTCTTGTTTGGAGTTGTCATTCATAATGTTAGTGTTGAAACAGAAGATGTTCTTGGGTGTCCCTAGTGTTGTTAGAATGACTACCAGATGAGGAAAAGATAAAATCATCCAGTATGATGAATTATAAACAAATACAAACAGTCAATTTCTAGTGGTTTTTTTTTTTCGTGTTATATCATTTAATCCTTTCTGGAAATTAAGGCTCGGAATTTCGGCATGGGATTTTTTTGGGTAAATTTTTGGTCCAGGGATTTTTTTGGGTTTTGTTGGAAGCCCTAGGGATTTTTTTGGGTATTGATTTTTGCCCCCATTCAATCATCCCTGTCACATGAAACTCGGAGTACCCCCCCTGGGACATCAAAGCATGGATGAGTTACAAAAAAAGCCTAATTTGATATAAAAAATGCCCAAACATTTGACATTTGAAGCCTGTTACTGAAGCTTTACTGCTCAGAGTGAGATGTAAGCAAACAAAGTTTTCATGAGACTGTGCTTAAGGATATTTGTGCATTCCCATACAAGTCACACAAGGAAGGACTTGCTTTTCAGCAACCACACTATCAGTTGTATCCATAATTATAAGATCTTAATTAAACAACACAAGTTTTAATATGCTCATCCCACATCTGCATGCATGTGGACCATGTATTTTCCTTATGTTGTGACTAAATATCCATGAAAAAGAGGTGATGAAGAGATCTGTTGATAAAGTATTGATTCTTGAGGATGAAGGACCTCATGACAAGCTAGAAGGAACTTTTCCATGGCCCAGTTTTATTTCAATCTGACTGCAAAACTGTTGGAATCTCAAGTTTCATGCATGACTGATCATGCTATGTGCTTTCAACAAATTACTGGTACTGTTATATTCAGACATAAAATAGCGTAAATTATGCATTTGGTTCCCCTACATCAAGTGCCGCATCTTAATCAAAGGCAGTCCACAGCCACTATTCCCAGCTGAGCCAGGTTGGAAAAACGACTGTGTGGCATGAAATCTGTGCCGGGTCTAGGACTAATTTTAACAAATTTTGCAAATTTTCCATCAATCCGCAGAAATTTGATCCCGCAAAAATAAACTCCCACTAAAATATCATCCACAAAAATTTACTCCACATATTTAGGTCTCTGAATTTCTGTTGATTTGACTGAGAAACGAAAATTAAGACCTTAATGTTTACAATCGCAACATAAAGAATAGTCTCTGCATTCTCCAGATAAATTTGATAACAACCATAGACGAGACCACCTCCTGCCAGAGAGCAAAAAATAGTTAACTGCATGTTTCTCCCAGCCCAGGAAGCACACAAAATCACACCTTTCAGTAGCTTTGAGTTCTAAGTAGAAGAAACAAGACGGTATTACACCTCTTGTTGTTCTATACAAGTTTCGTATGTCAAATACCAGAGAGAAACTTGCAAGAAATCCGCAAACATTTGCTCCCTCTGGTTAAGTCTGAAATGCAAGTTCACAAAAGTTTGTTCCCACGAAACACAAAAAATTGGCAATCCAAAAAATTTAACTCCCACAAAAATTTCATGCCACACAATAAGACAATCCAAATTAGATCAGCCGGACTGAATTGTTCCAGATACCACACTTCACTCAAATTTAACTCACTGCATTCAAATTGGCTCATGTGAAGTAAGGTGGCTGAACTGGGCCTTACATTTAAAAAACGTTTGCCCATGATATAGCTTTCCTATACTAGACTAAATTGAGTTGAAAGTGAGATTACAGCCAATAAAGCCACCAGCTCCAAACTGGCCATGAACTCTTGTTAAAAAAGTATGAACTCATTGCCTCACTTGTTTAATTAAGAAGATTGAGTGGAAAAAGGGTTGATTTTGAAAACGTTTGAATCAACCAAAACATTTTCACTCACTGAAAAAAAAAGGATTTATGTCGTCCATTTACTTTGGCAACTTCTTTACCAGTAACAATAAAGATATCAGCAATAGCATACATGTACTTACAGGAAACCAATAACAGCAGCCAGTTGCTCATATCCAAGGACTGTCTAAATAATAATGATCATCAAATGGTTTATACTCACTTGTTTAGAGCTTGACTGCCTTTTTCTTTTCTCTTTCGTTTAGTACCTTTCTCTTTATCCTTGTCTTTCTTTTTCTTCTTTTTTTTCTTAACATCATCAATAATGCCAACCTTCTTTAGGTTCTCTGCCACTTGGGACAAAGGCTTACTATCATCATCATCATCCTCATCACTGTCTTGCTGATCAGCAGATGTTGCTGGCTCTGTGGGAGCTGCTAACACATGTGATGACGATGGTGAAGATGGCAACAATGACGATGGCATCACCCCAGATGACTGGGATGCTGCAACCATGTTCTGGCTTCCAGATGAATATGACGATGATAATGTCGCTGAAGAAGCAGCCACTACTTGACTAATTGCTGTTGCCTCATTGACAAAAGTTATTTGCACGACATTGCCACTAGATGACAAAGGAGTTTGTAATGAAGGTACATTGTTTGACTGTGAAGAATTCTGTTTACTATTTGGATTATTGATTAGGAATCTGGGTGATCCCTGTTGCATTGCTGTTGGTACAGACATTGGCATTTGATAATTTTTTACTCCTGCACTCAGCTGCACAGAGGGTGAAGGAATATTTCCTGTTATTATTGCATCACTCTTCACTCCACTTACCACTGATATGTTACCAGTTTCTGGTGATGTTAGCACTTTTTTGAAGCTTGGATTTAAAGCACCTCTTTCCAATTCAATTTTAGTGTCAGCTGTTTGAGAAGAAGATGACAAAGATAAGCAGTTCAAGCCAGAATTAGCAGGGATAGTGGTGGTACTCTTGGCTTGTTGGGTGTTTGGTTGCACTGGCAACTTTACAGGAGAATTAGCATTCACCAGAATCATTTTAACTGGATGGCTTGAAGATGACAATGGAACTGAAGATTTTGTTTGTGTCCCTGTTGCTGAATTTTGTGGAACAACATAACAAATAAGTGGTTGGCCAGTCTGTACATTTGCAGTTGATCCCTGTTGCTTTGCATTTGGTTGTCCGATGGCTTTTACGAGTTGACCTAACAGTTCAGGATTGGACGCTAAAGTTTGCAATGGAATACTTTGAATGGGTTTGCCACTAGACTGGATGGAGATTGCACTAACATTGCTCCCCTGCAAAACTTTAGGTGGAGATGCCTTGTTGGAAGAAACAGCAATACTCTGTCCTTGAATCTGAGGAGCAATCATTTGACCTGTAGAGGCGGCCAAGGTTACTCTAGGAGCTTGAGGATTTGAAGAACCAGCAGTACTCTGTGCTCGACTCTGAGGAGCATTCGTTTGAACTGCAGATGCAGCCAAAGTTACTCTAGGAGCTTGACAATTGGAAAAACCTGCAATACTCTGTCCCTGAACCTGAGAAGCAATTGTCTGAACTGTAGAGGCAGCCAAAGTTACTCTAGGAGCCTGAGGATTGACAGCTGCTGCTTCAACACTATTTTTAACTTGCAAATTGCTGGGAGTGCGAAGTTGAGAGGATCCAGTTTGACTCTTAGCGGATGCAACAGCAGATGGAACTGCCATTTGTAACATTTGCGAATTAGTTGGTAACGACCTTGTGCTTTTCACTGTTGACTGTGGAGGATTCTGAAGTGGAGACCCAGGTTGTGTGAGCCTCATGGTTTGGTTTGCAGATCGCATTGGAGTAGATATCTTTCCTGTATGGTTTGTTTGTTTAACATTGGGACTTGGGCTTCTTGATGATGTCAAGGGGCTTCCTGGACTCCCTGGAGTATTGAGAGGACTCCCTCCTACTACCACTCCCATAGGCAACTGTGGTTTCCCAGTGGCACTTGTTGGCACAGTAACTAACTGTCCTTGGCTTGGTGTTTGAACTGAGACTGGGGAAATTGCTTTTTGTAAAGCATTTGATGAAATCTGCAAATGAGCTTGAGCGGGATTTGGCTGCTGAGAGACATGAGGTGCAAAAACAATAGGTTCACTGACACCTTGTGGCATATCCCGTTCTACAATTTCATCAATGAGTTCTTCAATGTTAGAGCCTTCCACCAGTGGCTCACCCACAACAGGTTGTAATTCCTGACTCATGCTGACATTCCCCATTGTATGAGGCAGGTTTGGTGGCACAAATGAAGGTAGTTGTGACTGGACAGTGGCAGGTCTGTTAAGGTTTGACATCAAGGCCATCCTCAGAGGTTGTTGTCCCACAGGAAAGGCTGAGTGTATTGATCCAGGTGGTGTGATTGGAGGCAAATCAAAGTTTTCAGATGGAAAAGTGGGAGTTGGTGGTGTTCTAGAACGTGCAGCGAGACTTTGTGCATGAAGATACTCCTGCCGGATATCACGAATCAGTGAGTTAGGGTCCCCAGGGAACACAGGATTTATAGCAGATCTTTGTGAGACCTTTGAATGAGAGGATAACATAAGACGACAACCGATTACAGAAAAGAAAAAAGGTTCAATTGGCATGTAAAGGTCAATTGAACTTTGTTAATTAAGAGATGATATCCAGAACAAAGTTGTATAATACTACAGCTGAGAATTTTTACTAGTCAGTTGTTAGCTTTCATGAATCTTTCGGTCAAAAAAATAAACCACTGACAAGAAGTTGCAAATAATAAATAGCTTTAACATAAAATTCTTTTATTCAGAATCTTAATAAAATTCTTTAATTAGAAATCTTAAGGAAATCATGTTTGTGTTTGAAATCGGGAACATACATACCTGCGGCATGCTGACAATAGCTGCCCCTGACTCTCTGTGAGGTGGCGCCAATAGCTGGCTTCCAAGAACCAGGTCATCTCTGCCACTACTGTTCAGACTGCTGGTTGATGATGCCTGTGTTGCTGATGATGTAACATTGGACGCTTGCAAACCCTGAAGTTCATCAAACTCAATGTCCTAATAACAAGAAATTCATAAAACAAGTAAGAAGGAGATCCTAGCTGTGGGAAATCTTGGACAATAGATATTTTCACCTGCGCTGTGTTCCAAGACAAAACTTAAGTAATCAAAACACGTACAGGCACTCAATCATTGCCCCAGCTACACCCAAAAAATACAAATTTAACCTCATCCCATAAGCAGATACAGACAATAATGTGTAGTCCTAAGGGTTTACACTTACTGGAGGATGCGCTACAAAAAAATGAAACATGCTTATCACCAAAACAAATCATGTAATTTACACCAGTTTAGAATAACAATGCAAAAAAGGGGAAAAACCACAACAAAAACTGGTTCAATAAGGGATGTTCATGCATAAAAGTGATGTAATAGAATTTATTTTCAAATAATGTTACAACTGTAGCACTATCGACTTTTAAAGTTGCAATGTGACAAAAAGTCTTGTAGGTTACTTTCCATCACGCCAAACACCGCCCACGCAGAACATTTGATCTAAGCTTAACTTATTTACGAGAATCAAGCGAGCTTAAAGGTAAAAATCGAATACTTTTCATAAAAAGCCCATCAAACAGTTTGAGATAGGAATAAACGCACCCAATAACAACAAAGAATTGAATGACGAGGCAGTTACATACAGGACAAACCAATAAAGCCACAAACAACTGCCACGCTGAAGCGTTCGCAGTTATGAATAATTCATTCCACTTTCTTCACCGTTCAATACGTATCCACCTCTAAATGATAAGATATCCTCGCCTGCACTGTAAAGTGTTAAATAAACCAACTTCTACTACCCTTTGATGAGACACGGCCCGCGCGTTCATTGAAAAACTGCGCATATTCATGTGACCACATCACGAGTCTCCGTATCCTCGTACAGTTATCCCGATTCCACGGTAAATTATTGTGCCCGGCCCGCTGACAGAACACTGAAAGTTTTTGAAGAATGACCTGGACTTATTAAGCGCTCATTTTTTCCTTCTTTTTCCATGAAAGTAGACGGATTTCAAGGAATACTCGTTTACCTTCTTGATCATAGCCTTAAAAGCTCCAGATATTTTTGAATCATGCTCGCAAAAACACGCAAGTTCATTAGGTTGAATATTCACAAATATTTCAAGCCCGTCACGATCGAAATGACCCCATCGGCCAAAACTATATCACAAAAGGTCTTCGAAGACCTGTTCTTGCGGTACATACGGCCACTTTACGGGATTCCTTGGCACTTTGGTGTGACTGAACTCTTTCAGGTCTAGGCTAGGGTGCTCAACTTTGGTCGAGTCTTACCGATTTATTCTTTGGGAAATCATTAGTTTCCCCGACCAAAAAGTTACCTAAGAGTACACCCAACAGACCTTTGAAGGAATATCGTGCTTGTCCCAATCTATAACTTCATCTATATCAAAATCAGCGATAGCATTTGAGTTAGATTCCGTCGCCATTACATATCCCTCACGATCGCCGAACATTGTGCGCATACTCGGGCAGAACGCTGGGCAGCATATTGCGACTGCGATAACAAACTCGCTCCTCGCGACGCTTCTATCCTCGCTCATGTGTGGTTCAAATACCTGCGTTGTTCCGTGGGGGGGGGGGGGGGGGGGGATTCGAAAGGGACGAAAGGGGTCTTGAAAAAAATGACGATGCTTCATTCGTTCTAATCGCCGCGGTTAATGCCTTCCGAATTGATATTCTAAAGAATTAATTCAAGTCGTTGGATGCCGTTGACTCAAGGTGCGGTCTGTGTTTTGTGTACGTACATCCCTTGCGCAAATAAAGACCAAAAACTGCATAATATTTTTTCATGGACACGTCAGGAATAACACATGTAAGTCGTGCAAAGTTGAAGCAAGAGTGGGATTACTTTCGATGTTTCCGTGCGTTTTCGTCAAGACAAACTCAACCAAACAAACAGATTTATTTTGTGCGTGCTGCTTCTCTTTCGCAGATCCACGGGTGGGGTTGAGGCGGTTGCAACCCCCCCTTGACCAGTTTGTCTTTGCCTGTATTGATGTTAAATTTAACAGAATAAAGTTGCTTTTTATGCAGCTGTTTCATTCCACCGTTTGTTCTTTTTAATCATGAATTAACCTAGAAACCCCTGAGTGACCCCTCTAAGAAAATTTACCACCAGAGTTTCTTCCCCCCCCCCCTTAGGCCCAGTGAATATTGTGGAATAATCCCCTCGACCTCGTCTCGGGCATAAGCTTAAATATTACACACACACACTACCAATTTCCAAAGAAGTTCCTTGGGAGTCTTCCTTGGTTTCCCCGAAAAGCTGCTCGATGATTTAAATAGACTTCCCACAAGTCGAGCTCAGAGTTGTTTTTTTTTTCGGAGGCGCGATTTCTGAATCTCAAAAGCCTACGTACCAGCTGTTTCCGTTTCCTTTCAGCCAAGTGGGAGAAGCGTGAACCAAGCCAATCTCGTTCCCAGAGGCTGCATTCCTTTTGGTCAGCACCAAGGATGCAAAATGCTGACGAATCGAAATCTGATTGGTTACTAAAATTTACCGGAAGTCTACGAGTAAGAAGTTTCAAACAGGAAACGAAAATGTCTTGCGATGTTTTTGCTGGACGTTTTCGATCACGTCAGAGACGGACAGTGGGAAAGAAATCAGAAAATGGGCTAAACAAACAACCAAAGAATCGATAAATGCAGTCAAATTCACATTCATGTTAGACAAGAAGTAAAAAGGGAACAATTGTCGGTCGCATGATTAAAACGAAAAAGGCGCCAAAACCTTGTGATATGTTGCAGCGGTTCTTGCCAAAAGCTGAATGAATACCCGCTTCAAGATAAACGACTGTCGAAGGAGAATTTTGGAATAATTCCTCTAATTTCCAGCTCTAAAGTATGGTTCATGGACAATGGTGGCTTGAAAATTGTTCTCAACATTGTCTAAAGCGGATGGAAGCTGACAGTCTTTCCAGTGCAGTCGTAGAAGTCAAAATAAGCGGCTTTGTGTTAAAAATCCGTTAACTCCGCGGAGCCATGTGCGACTTTGATGGAACAGAAGACAGGATTTAAGCTTATTTTGTTGAACTGGAGCAGATAATCTCACTGTAGCTGAAAAGTGAATGGTGGATTGGCTTCTTGAATTACGTGGTGCAGAAACTGGTGCAGCGGCCGGACAGAATGACAAAAACAACGAGAACAGCGATCCTGTTTTTCCTGTTTATTTTTGCAAGATATCATATCTGTCGTATTTGTAAGCTTTGAAAGTTTACAGCTGGCAGGACTAGTAAACCTCTTCGAGTGTAGGTAAAAGTTCTTTCTTTAGTATTAAATTGTTTTCACTATCAACTTTCATTGTCTTTGTAAGAAATCGTCCATCCTTGATTGTGATAGATTTTCAATGTTTCTAGCTGTACTAAAAAGTGGCTGTTCACTCACAGGGTCCAGAGGAGCGAAGTTCGAGCAGAACGTTTCGTTAGGCGACCGTCGTGCATATATGCACGTCGTGCCGTCTCATAAAATGGCAGTTGCATTCCTTTCGTCGTTCGTCGTCGTCGTCCGTCACTGGAACTCAGTCCTCTTGGTGTCGCGCGGCCAACAGAATTCACCCGATTACAACTGCACATAAGGCTTACTGAACGAGAATTGAATGGTATTGCTGTTATAAATTTTCCATCTATGATCGCAGAAAAGTTCAGGGAATTTATTGACGAACTACATTACAATTACTGAAGACGTGTTAAATCATGTTTTTAAAGCGAATACGGTGACAGATCGTGACAGTACACAAAGGGCTAATTGTGCCAAGCAGGTCACCGAAGGCCAATGTTAAAAGTCTGTTTTACTTCTGTTTCTCAAGTAGTGGTGGTTACGAAAAAATTAATGCTAGAGAGGAGTTAAATTCAGTTGTTTCGAGTATTGCTGCGTGTGGAAGTTAAGTTAAGGTAAGCGTGTAAATGTTTATGTCGCTGTTTTTGAGGATATCTGGTTTGGTAAGGGTCATCGTTTACACAGGCCAGTGATTACTTAATTCCTTACATACCGGAAGTGCAAATTGTCCATAACAGGTCACCGGAAGCCAAGAACTACTAAAGTTTTTGTTTTCCTTAGGAAAAGGGGAGGCGGGGGGAGAGACTATCGGCCGCCTGTTAATTCTTCAGAATTTCTTGTTTTCCTTGCGAAAGACAACGGCTTTCGTTAAGCCGCGGCTACACGAGCGTGCGGAGAAAATCGCATGTGTAGCCACCCTCGCACAGGTGATGCGACAGATGAAAAAATCGTAGAAAAAATCGCGAGAAATTCAATGAGTTGAATTTTTTGCGACTTAATCATAACTATAACAAAATTCTCGAATCTGATTGGCTATCACCAGCCATGATTTGAGCATTAATAGGACAGTTGGACAGTGTAATTGGACAGTGTACGCGTCATGCCTAAGTAATTGGACAGTACGCGTCAGAGCGCGCGCGCTAATGGATCAGATATAATAAGTTGAATAAGCTTTTTTTTAACGCATTTCGCAAATAAAACTGTTGTCTATTCCTTCTCTGGTACGTTTTCTTCTTTTTCTTTCTCGAATTTTGTTATAGATATGATTAATTGGTAACAGGACTTCGTGTCGTCCAATTCGGTCTGTAATCATACTCGTGATTAAACAAATCGGACTCCCGCTACGCGGTCGTCCGATTTTGTTAATCACTCGTATGATTACAGACCGAATTGGACTCCACTCAGTCCTATTACCATTATAAATCACGGACTTGTCAGAGGGTGGCTACACAGGCGATTTTCGCCGCGCGCTGGCGACGCGACAATTTCAAAAAAATCGCATCACCATCGCAAGCAAAAAATCGCTCGTGTAGCCGCGGCTTTACTTTTGGGGGACTCGCGCTATATAGAGAAAAAATTGTCTGAATGCACGCGCAAAAATGACGAATTTAATTCACTCGCAAAAATGACGAATTCAATTAATTGTACAAAGTTTAGAAATAACTAAACTCAACAATAACAAAGCTAACCGTCGTAGAATCAGTGCTTAACCCTAAACAGAAGTATAGATGAGTTCTTAGGCCTAATCACTATCGATCAGTGCTTAACCCTAAAATACTGTAGATGAGTGTTTAACCGTTTTTCATTTTGTTTTCACTTGTTTTTCTCGCTAATAAACGCTCGTCATCAAATTTGTCACTCGTAATTTTTGCGCGTGCATTCAAACAGTTTTTCACTGTTTTTTTCTTATGTAGCGCGAGTCCCCTAAAAGTAACGATAGCCAAGACAACCGACATAATTTATTGCGAACTTGCGTTACTCGCGTTACCTATCTTTTTTTACCGCAGGTCAAATTACTGTGGGCTCTTAGGGTCGCTGAGATCGACTTACACTAAATAATGCGCTTCGTTCCTCGTTCGGAAAGCTTCGCTTTACGAAGAAAAGCCGTTCGATATGGCGTACTACGCGAGCGCAAAGATCAGGGGCACCCAACGGTTCGTTTCGGGGAACATCTGTTCTGAGGGCACAAAATCGCCTGAGATATTCGGATTTAATTGCAGTGAAAGCTAGAGATTTCTTCGTTGAAACATCACCTTGGACTTTCGGAACAAGAGGACTTATTAGTTCCTATTGTTTTTGGACGGACAAATATGTTGTTTAGAGTGCAAAATAAGGTCAGCTAGCGTTTTCGGAGAGCCATTAGCAGCTCAGAAATTCGGCGGATAGGATTCTGTTTCCTAAAATTTTCGGTGGTACTTCTGTGGCCTAAATTTTCAGCTAAAACCGCCGAACAGATCAATCCGTATAAGCTTACACAAAAATGCCTTTAAAACGTTCTGAAACAATCTAAGAAAGGAGAAATGATATTTCAAGTATTTTGCTATTTTTTTTTCGTTGGGTGCCCCTGAAAGATCGAGATCGAGAAATACAGCTTATGGAAAGAGAGGAAAGCCGTTCAAATTGGATTCGCAAAGATTGTATTGGGCGAATTTATTGATCAAAATGACGAGGTTAGATGTACGAAGGAAAATTCTTGCGTACAAATTTAACTCCTCTGAACCCTGTGTTCAGTTTGCCTTGATTCAGTGAGTTGAATTATTTACAGACCTGTGATACTCGTTAATAAATTGTACCTAAGTCATTTTGTTGTGTTTATCCTGTGTGATGTTTTAGTATTTCGGCAAACGACCTTCCGTACAAAACCTATACCTATACCGTTGTAAAATATTTACCGACGTAGTGGTGGAGAAAACACAACACCAGTACAGTTGAAAGGAGAACACAACACAACGCCAGCTCGGGTCAGCTCGGGTACGTTTCATAAATAAATGACCTCTCTACTTTGTCCAAGACCGTTTAATAGCAACAGTACAGTTGATTTGCTTTGTGTCTTCCTTAATAAAAAAGCAGTCGGACTGTAAAAAAAGCGAATTTTTACGCGTATATGTAAGCTTATATAAGCGTAAGCTTATATAAGCGTAAGCTTACCACGCGCTAAAAACAAGGTCCTGTTTTTTAGAGGTTGATTTCTTGCTCAGTTAGACTTTTCAAATTAGTAAGCTTACAAAACACAAAAAGGTTCTACACACTATTTGACTGCTAAATGAACCTCGTCCATGACTATCGTTTTTTTTTTCTTTCATGGTGTCGCTGAACATTTGTTAATTAATTTGTAAAGGGCCGTAAGATGTGAAATAAAATTTGGGGGGACACTTCAAACTCTTCGACAATGACTACGTTTTCAGTACCCTTGAAAACTTTCATGTTTGATATTTGTTCGTCCATCAAAAAGTTTAATGAGTGTACGACTACAATAAAAGAGTTAATTTTCTCCACTACCTTTGCTAAAAAACACACACACATTCAGTCACAAACGCATGGAGGTAGCCAGTCACTGACGGGCATGAGAGATCTTCCATATTCAGCTGGCAGTGCACAAATGGTATCTTTACACTCAACAACAACAGTCTTCAGCGCCTCATATTGGCGTTCTTTTCATTAGAGGTCCGATCTCGTTTCTGAATTGAATTTTCTAACGTGAAGTGAACAAATTTAAACAGATTTATAGAAACCGGTGCGGCCATCTTCGCGAGTCTGCGAGCGAGGATTATTTTCATTTCCACGCGAGTCTCGCGTGAATGTCAAGGGCGCCAAAAACAAGGGAAAGTCCTAATATTTAGCGCCTTTTTTGTCTTTACACGACTCATAACGCATGCTCAGTTCAAAATCTGCCGCACATGCGCTTTTAAAAACCGGAAGCCGCAAAAGTGGCATCGGGCATCCGGCTTTTTGATCCCGCTGACCCTAAATGAGCGCACGCTCTGGGGACGAGACTGGAACGAAGCGGGATACGCGCGACCACATGGGGCGAAAAGGAGCAAGAGAGCAAAAAGATTATAAAATCTTTTTGCTCCTTTTCGCCCCATGCCCCTGCGCGTATCCCGCTTGGTTCACGCTTCTCCCGCTTGGGGAAGAACGTCATGCTAGCCCACATATAGGACAAGAACGTCATGCTAGCCCACATACAAGGCACTAATGTGAAGGTAAATGAGTGCAAGTGAAGGGAAGTGAGAACAAATGAAGGAAAGTGAGTACAAATAAAGGAAAGCGAGTACAAGTGAAGGAAAGTGTGTGTTAGTGGAGGTAGGTGCGTTAATCAGTTGGTGCATATATCTAATGATAATTAACAATTATCCTGCGAAATCGCGCGGAATATCACCTGATACTTAGCCGACGAGGCCGTAGGCCGAGTTGGCTAAATCAGGGGATATTCCGCAAGATTGAGCAGGATAATTGTTTTATTATTCAACAATTTCTCATCGACTACCATTTTCAGAACGAGAAAAACTATGATTCTATGATGAAAACGCTAAAAGCTAGCAACACATAATAAAAATCAAAACAGAACTTCAAGAAATCGAAGTTTACTACCGTTCACTTAAAAAGACTTACTTACAAACTCATGTTTGGAAATGACAAGACAAAGTAAAAAAAAAATATTGCTACCTTACCGAGAATATGTTCTCTTCCTGTGAATTAAAATCTTTTCAACTTTACAACTTTCCGTGAGCAACTCTGCTGTTTCGTTCGCAATAGCATTATCTTGGTTGAGTTCTCACTACGAAAATTCCAAGTCAACTTCTGGATATCTTTGTGAGCTGAAGCAAATACTTGTTGACTTTTTGTGAGCATTTAATCGTGGAAAGTTTCTTCCAGGGAGTTAAAATTTCCGGAGAACACTGCTAAAACTGCCTCGCTTTTCAAAATGGCCGCCAGACAAGCAATGAAAGAAAATCTGCATTGCACTTCCATATATGGTCATTTACGTATATCGCAGGATATCTGTCATGTACGGATGACAGATATTGAGGGCTTCCTTACCATATATGGGCATAGTGACAATTTGTTGAATAATAATTATTAGCGCCTTATATGTGGGCTAGCATGACGTTCTTGCCCCCGCTTGGCTAAAAGGAAACGGAAACGACTGCTACGCAGGCTAGAATCTCGAAAAACTCCAAAAAAGAGCGCGGAGCGCGAGCGCGTCAGTAAAGGCTGTTTTTGATTGGATAAGACCCACAGGAGGAAAATTCCTCTTGTAGATTTGGAGCTCTGCAAGTGATACAAGTCCTTCGCTCACGGGCCCACCACCGGAACCGGAAATGAAGAGCGAGGGACCTTTGAGAAACGCTAGATGATTTTAAAACCATGCATATTTTCGCGCCAAACACAGGTACGTTGCCCTCTTTTGTTTACGTTTCTCATTTGCTCCCAGGCTCTTCTCGTCTCGGAAGATTGCGTTATTGATTCTCGTTTTATATTTTTGCTTAGAAGTTCTTTTCAACATGCAAGATGCATTCTGTGGACTCTAGAAGGATTTTGTGCGTTGGTCTTGCTGCCCTTGATATTGTTAACACTTGCGAAAGCTACCCTAAAGAGGACAATGACTACAGAGCCATTTCTCAGAGATGGCAGACTGGAGGGAACGCCTGCAACACTGCAACAGTATTGAAGGAAATTGGAATGGAGTCTGAATTTTTGGGCACCGTGTCTTGTGGTTTCCAGGCAGATTTTATTCTTCAACAAATGAGCGATCGTGGAATACATTATGATAACTGTATCTGCCATAAAGAGTGTGGAACTCCAACGTCTTGTGTTGTGCTGAGTCTTCAAACAGGAACTAGAACGATCGTGCATCACAGAAATGACCTCCCGGAACTCGAAGTTGTAGACTTTGAAAAGGTAGACTTGTCTAAGTACGGGTGGATCCACTTTGAAGGCAGAAGAAATGAGCAGGAGATTATTAAAATGATTGAGATTGTCGATAAATTTAATGTACTCCAGCCATTCGCTAAGAAAATCAAGGTTTCAGTCGAATTAGAGAGGCCTAGAGAAGACCTTCTGCAGTTGCTCAACAAAGGAGACGTCGTGTTTATTAGCAAAGATTTCGCACGATCTCGTGGTTTCTCCTCGCCAGCAGAAACTGTCAAATCACTTCACAGCAAGACCAAGTCAGGTGCCGTGTTGATTTGTGCTTGGGGAGAGGAGGGTGCGGATGGCATTGGTCCTGATGGTGCAGCGAAACACAGCGATGCGTACCCCCCTAAGAAAGTAATTGACACTCTTGGCGCTGGGGACACTTTTATCGCTGGTGTCATTACTTGTCTTTGGAAAAACTCATCACTGCAAGAGACGCTAAATTTTGCTTGCTCATTAGCAGGTGTTAAATGTGGCATACAAGGATACAGTGGTTTAGCTGAGGCTGTTCAACATCAGCAGTGAGAGTAAGTTTCCCTGAAATGTTTTTGGCAAGGGTGGGGGGAGAGCTTTTACACAGAAAGAAAACATGATCATTTGAAATTGTTTTGTAGCTGTTTTACAAACCCGAAGTACTCCCATTACAAATGTAATGTACCATTGATTTCGCCCATTTTTTTCCTCCTTCGTTGACTATCTCCCCCTGGGTCTGCGAGGATGGAGTCATTTTTCTTAAATATTTAAATAGCATAAAATTTCAATAAGCCCTGGGCTTATATTTGTCACTAAGGCTTTTTTGGTGGGCTTATTATGGGAGGAAGTTTTGCACTTCAAAAACGGTTCGCCTTACATTTGGAAGCGATTTTGCGTCAGAAAATGCTGCACCAGAAAGAATGTGGGTAAAAGTGGAGGATTTGAACTTCCTTGCGAATACTATCTGTGCACAGTGTAAGGAATGTAGCACAACAAAAACAATGATCGCATGATCCAACATTAATTTAATTATCTTGTTTCATACTTGTTTGTTTTTGTAGCTCCCCCTGTTGTGGTGAATGAGTTTGTTGTTGTTGTGCATACAGTATTCAGATTGCTATTTAGGTAGGTAGAATAATAATTATCATAGTGTACGAGGGGAGTTATAATGGGAGGATGTTATGCCATAATCGTTCTTGGGATGTAAACTTAATATAATCCCACAGGCTTATATTCGGGTGGGCTTATTATGGGAGGGCTTCCTACGAATGGGATTTGGAGGCCTTTTTTTTCGGGGTAGGGGGGTATTATTGGAATTTTATGGTTATCTTAGTACAGTTACATAGGTATCAAGGAATGAAAAACTTGCTGTAATAGTCAAAAATTTTGAATGAAACAAATAAAGTGAACTGACACATCAACAGTAACTAAGTAACTGACTTTATTTGCCATAAGCTTTATATTCTACCTTACACACTCCATGCTTCTTTCTATTATTTTGTACAAACACAGTTTTCAGTTTTGCACTAATTCATTTGCACATCAGAATTGTGAATGACAATATTTTAGCTGATGTACACATTGACATATTATTTGATATCATGGCCGTTGATAATTTTCTTAATTTTGCTAACTGACAGGATATGTACATGAGGAAGAAGTTGTACTGGTTCAGAAGTGGAATCCACCGACTGGAATTTGCTGTGGGGTACCAAACTGAAATCCTTCATTAGTGGCTTGAGGAGCAACCTCTTCAGCACTCTGGAACAAGTTAACAACAACACAATTTTACTCATGATATTTCCTCAGTTCTTCATTTTCAAACTGAGGAACAGCAGAAAGCAACAAATACTACATTTCAGTAGTAAGGAAGAACGGTGAATTATCCCTACCCTCCCCCATTGAAACAATCACTACTATGTAATGATGCCTGAAAGAACAGACAATGTTTGGTGTCACTAAATATGGTTGCCTTTTATCAGGGAAACAGAGGTGCCTAGTGGTTACAATAATAACCTTAAATTTTTTCCTTGAAAGGACATTTGTCTGACTGTGGTCACACAAGATACTCGAGTTAGATTGTCATTCATCTGGGAAATGACAGCACTGGCTTGGAAGATGTTTGTTTGCTCAGTAAGGTCTGCCACAGTTGGAATTTACTGTACATGGGTTAATTTTGCTCTGCTGTTACCTGTGCACCAATTGTTATTTGCAGCTTTGTTGGAGGGTTAGACACATAGACAACAAAGCAAAGCCAGTGATGAAAGCCCTCTTGAATGACAGAGTCAGGCCAGACCACAACACCCAAACTACGTCCTTTACTGTTTTTGAGCAGATATGTGGGTTCTTAGTGTCCCCCTCTCGTTTAATATGAGGTGAAGGAAGCAAGGCGAGTGGTTTGCCCAGTGACGCAATCATCTAAACTCAATAGCAATGTCAGTTGACTTTTAATTATGAATTTTTGACACTACACTGCATTGAAAGTGCAATTCTAAGCTTTCGACTCTGCTAGAGTCTAGCAACTTGGTCAGGTCACATGACGTGTGGCAGGGGCCACAGACTTCTTTTGGATTCAGTTGATCTTGAGGCACAGGCAGGGTTCAAAATAAAATCAGAGCTTTCAGCCTGAATTTGACGGCTTTTTTTCTCACGGCTAATTTTTAGCCGGCTGTCAACAAGAATGAACAAGCACCTATCCCAAGTATGGAATAAAATGTTTACAGGCCAGACGCGGCTCATGTGCTCGTGCAAATGTGTTTGTATATTTCTCTTAGCAATGGTTGATTTTTGATTAAGTGCCATTTGCTAATAAGGATGTTCTTAAAATCAGGCACAGCTGAGTGGTACGTTGTTACGAAAGGCAGAATTTTTCCGCACTGTCTCTCTTTGTTGAAGTGCCGACTTCCTTTAACTGAATTTGACATCGGACGTTATTCTTTCTACTAGTCTGTTCGGGTAGTCTCTCCCACGGAGGCGTGTTTTGAATTGGGTGATATTCTCAACGAAAGATTTCGCTGAAGAGTTTGTTTTAAGAAGACGTAGGGCTTCACCTTTGATAAAACCTTTTCTAACCCCTGGTGGGTGGTTTGTTTGTTAAATCTTTGGTCTTTCAGAAGAATGGTATCCTCGTCAGGAGTGATGCTTGCTTTTGCGACAAAGCGCAAGTCTCTTGCGCATGTGCCCCTTTCTGTGTGAGCCTGAAGTTTAACTATCGACGTTTCTGACGGCTCGATTTTTCTCTTCAGCATGGAAATCTCATCGACGGCGGACTGGCAGGGTCGCTTGCTGGCGTTTCGCAAATTAGATCAGGCCGTTGAAAATGATAAATGCCGCAACAATGACACTGATTTTTAGCGCGACGGTATATTTCCTTTGGTCTCCAGCAAATTAAATTGGACGAGAACTCGAAAGCACACGAAAAAAGTGACAAGGTGCTAAGTGGAACAGGAGGGAAGACGCATTGGCAACGAAGAAATCGTGAATGAAAATTTGCCCGGTTACTAAAAGAGAACTGAACTGCTGCGGCACTGCTACCCCGTGTCTGGCCTATTTCCTCAAAAATAGCGTTGTTGATGACGTATGAAACCACGCCGGAAAAAAAAGAGTGCCGGCAAATAGAGATAGAACGAACGAAGACTTGATTTACAAGAATCGACACAATTGTTTACGTTCCTTAATTTGTTGTTGTATGTGTGCAAGTGTTTCACGGCTGCATTACTTTCTGATATGAAACGTTTACTATGACGTTCCAGGGACGTAGATTTTACCGATCAAGGGATGGGAGGTCATTTTTTTCTATTTCCTGGGTGAAAAATCGCCGGCAAGGGTGGCCAAAGTGCCGGCTGTCGCCGGTAGCCGGCTGCTATTTTGAACCCTGCACAGGATTTATTTCCTTGAGCTTTCTTGTTAGCTTGATGTATGTCTTGATGCCGTATGAATTGGTCACTCTTTTGATCTTCTCCGTTTGGCAGAGTCGAAAGCTTAGAATTTTCCTTTGAAAAAATCATAACGCCAACCGAAATTGTACATCCCTACTCAATAGCAATGTGTTGTGCATAGCCAAGATGATATCACCAATTGGCTGCAGACCTAATTGGTGTTCCAGCCAGGATTCAAAGCCCACAACATGCATCTGTAGTCTGGCAATCATCAGCTGAGGTTACCAGGCTTCGGTTGTAAAATGTGTATTTCCCTTTTAAAGAATAAAGCACATTGCTTATCCTACCTCTTCAGAGAAATACTTGTCAATTATTGCCAAAGCTGATTTATACACCTCAAAGTTCTGGTGGGTCTGTAACTCTTCAATATGTTGTACACCTGAGAAGTAATAGCAAATATGTAATTCCAACATAATAATTAAAAATGCCATAACAACCAATTTAATCCCTCAGTCTTAAATTCTGATGGCTTTAAACATACAATCCCAATCCCAAGTCTCAAATCTTTAGGTATCTTTTCCACTTTGAAACATTTGGTTACTGCACCTGATGCCTGCAAACAAGTAAAGTTAATTCAGTCGCAAACAGTTTCAAATTTTAATTTGTAAACATTACCTTGGTACTCTTCCATTTGTGTGCAGACTTTTTCCATAAGACTGTCAATCTTGACGGCACTCTGGTGATTTAAGTAAAAATACAATTATTATTCTTAAAGTTGATAACGTATAATTTACAAATATTACTTGGTGCCTTAAAATTAACTGATACTACCAGAACCATTAATTAGCTCTGGACTTATGTGCAATTGCTCAACCCTAGTTCAGTCTCCAAGAGAGATGAGTTTCTTAACCAGTGCCATCATATACAATAATATAGCTTTTTGGTGGAATTTAATTTAATTTTATATCCACTTGTCTCCTTGATAAGTAACAACTTTGAAATTCATATTTTGTCTTGTTTTGGTTTCTTACAACACCTTACCAGCCAGATATCTGAAATGAAATGATGTCTATATTAGTTCAACTTACTGAAAGAATGTGGTTAAATCCATCCAGAAGGACAAGAACAGTCTAAGAAATAGATTATACCAGTCATTCAATGAAATAACTTCACAAAATAATGCATTTCCTTTGCAACATGTCAACACATTGAAAAGGTATCAAATCAACAAAATCATGTAAATTTTCCTTTACAGGTGATTATTTGGATGGAAGATAAAGCTGCAAGAAAATAACACCACACAACAGTATTTTCAACCTAATGATGCTTATGATTCATGATTTTCCCTTGCAGTTTCATGTCTAATTGAAGGGCAGGATGCAAGAAACATTTTGAACATTAAATGTAAAAGGAGAATTTGTTGGCGTTCTTTTCAAACAGTTATGTTGAACAACTGAAGCAACCGTTGAAAAATTAGAAGATTTTATGCTTTGTGAGAGACAAACTGAAACTCTGGTTAGCTCCAAGAAAGTGCAGAATGTCATATGATTGAAGGGCCCGGTGGAAAAAGGGCGTAAGTGACGATTTGGGGTTAAAATCGAAATTGCTCCTATTTAGCTGAACATTGGCACACAGGCTGGTTTTCATGTGAGGAACGCTGTTGCGCACTTATTTCTTGACCTGAGATCTAAAATTTAAAGAATTAGCGTATTACTTTTGCGTGAAAAGTTTTGTTGAACTGAACTCGCTCAAGTGATGCGTGAAAGATTTCTTTTGTTCTCTGCCTGAACTAAAACAAAGGAATTCAACCTAGAATCCGCAGTCCTGTTGTTTTCTGTGTTAAGCAAAAGTAATACGCCAATTCTTCAAATTTAGATCTCAGGTCAAGGAATAAGTGCGCAACAGTGTTCCTCACATGAAAACCAGCCTGTGTGCCAATGTTCAGCTAAATAGGAGCAATTTCGATTTTAACCTCAAATCGTCACTTACGCCCTTTTTCCACCGGGCCCTTCAATTATCTTCTTATTCAGCAATTAACGTCATTCTGCTATCTTAAACTTACTTGTAGGAAGTGAGCTGTTGCTATTCTTGAGAAGCCTAAAATATATATTTAATCTGCTATTTGTTTAGCGTGTTACTGTAGAGTAAACGTGTTAATTCGCCAAACAATCAAAACCATTTCATTGCAATTTTTGATTGATGTACTGTGCTGGTCAGCATGGCTATATGTGATTGATTGTTGCAGAGGGATGATAACTCATCTGTAACAGCTAAAAACACATTACCTTGGTATCCTTGGCTTCCAAGAGCTTGCACATTGGCTCAATAACACCACCCTCAACAAGGAAGTTAATCTGCAAAGTGTAATAAAATTTCTTACAAAGCATTTCTCACGTTACTTTGTGGGAATGAATAAAATTTTTTATCCGATACTGAAAAAATAGGCTGTACGGTTTGTGTAGTGTTTATAGTCTGTGTGGGCAGAGAGTCTAGAGGTAAACGACAATTACAGTAGCTTCAATGATTGTGTAACCCTACAAAGACATGTCTCTCCTTGCATCCTCACATGCTCGTTAAGTTGTAGCTTTGCGACTGGTTTCTGAAATGCCTGGTTTCTGAAGGAAAACCGTAACTTTATTCAGCTATCATTTTTCCAAGGGCCTGGTCTTTCAAATGGCTAGCTTTCACATCCTGCTATATGTTTGGTTGGTTGGTTTTGTTGTTGCAGTTGTTGTTTTTGTTAATTTCTGCCTAGTAAGAAAACTGAATCAGAATGTGAAAATCATACCGCAAGTACAGGTGTTTGCTGTTTGCAAATCAAATATGCATACCTGGTCTGGTGTGCTGCCTGATGTATAGTTTGTGATGGCCCACACTGCTTCCTTTTGGCTTTTAAAGTCTAACCGACCTGCTTCACCACCCTAATAAATTAATGCAACATGTAAACAAACATGTCAACAAAAAATTTCTATAAACGAGAGACTGCTTTTACAACTCAGAAAACCTGCAGAATTCTAATGCGCTTATCACAGTAATTAAACAAATCAAAATTTGAGTATAGGATCAAGTTCGATTTTGTGTTGAATTTGGAGTAGTGTTCCAGATAAGTGAGGGGTCTCGGGTCAAAAACCCGACAAAGCTGGAAACATGACCTGACAAAATAAATGGTCAACTTGAGAAGATTTGAAGAGATCCACATCTATAGACCCCTCAAAATTCCTTATTGACCCTCTGCCTTAAGAAATAATCTGGAACACTGTTGGAGACCAGATTATTTTGGAGGTGAATAATGAACTCCATGTAACAATTCTTCCAGGGAATGCCCCTCCTATATGGACTGCAAGTATACAAAAAGTCGCCCCACTAAAAAGGAAAAAAATCATAACAATTAACACAAACCTAGTTGATAATCAACATTTGAAGCTCACCTTCAGAACATTTATAATCAAAGGTACCAAGCCGGCATTGATAACAGCCTGCAAATAGAAAAAACTCACTTTTATAACACTTACTTGAAGAACAAGTAATAAATTATTAATAAATAAGAACTTTATTTATTTGTTGATGAGGTTTTTTACCTGAATCTGCTCTTTAGGGCCAGCTGTTACATTTGATATTGCCCATGCTGCCTCCTACAATGTTATAAACAGAAAAAGGTTTTATATAGGTTACACAAGGATTAAGAGCAGTGCAGGAAAGCAGGAGCTATTACAGCTACAGCAAAGTCATACTGACCTTGACAATACTGGCTTTCTTGTGTGTCAAGAGATTTTTGAAGTAAAACAGTGCATTGCATTGTATCACCCACTAAAGTTAACAAAAGATAAAAAGTACACCTTACAATGGGTAAACTTTTTAATCCATATTGTTTTTATCTGCAAGTAAGGAAAACTGTAGTCCCAGGCTTCCCTTATATGTACAAAGAAAGGTAACATCTGTTAAGGCAGAGTACCTTGACTGTTATGGGTGAACTAAGAAAAAAAGGTCTAATGCCTGTTGTTGGTATAATATTTATCCACACAGCACAAGATTATGTTATGGGTGTGCAGATCAAAGCAAAGCCATGTGTAAGGTGATTATTTTAAACTCTATGCCCAGTCAAATGGATTAAACAAGACAGGTGCCATTAGACCTGTATTTAGTTTTAGTGCCATGGGTGTACACGCATTCTTTACATAGTTCTGACTGGTTTCTGAGGTCATCAAATGCTGGCTCATCAAATGCTAGCTTTCCCTGCATTAGTTTTTGTGAGGTACCTTTAACAGCCAGAGGCTATAAAAAAATATGGAGCCACAATAAAATATTAATGTACCAACAAATGATGTGCCCAGCTTACTTGTGTCTGTTCATCTGTGCCTGTTACTATGTTTCCAACAGTTCGCAATGCAGGTGTCTAAAAACAGCAAATAAAAAGCGTCAACAGTTACACATTTATGTAATGTTAATTCGCCCAGTACTCAGTGTTGTCAGTTACTTTAATATTGATTTCACCCGACTGCATATATGAGCACTAACAAGACATTGCATAACACAATAATATTAAAAACACTTGGTGATAATGCTTAACAGCATGGCAGATTACAGGTTTAACTAGTAATTGTCACATTTTTATTTTTCATTTTCACAGGACAACCAATTAACTGATTTGCACTAGTGTCTGTTTTAGTAGTCAGGAGGTAATAATTTACATACTTGTCTATTGTAATAAATTTCTGCAGTTACCAACTGGCTCAATGAAACTTCACACAGTTAGGAATTTATCACTGGGATTAAGAGGAGTGAACAAAGAGCCCTTACCACAACAGTGTCTTTAGGGTGACCCAGCAAGCTCACGAGCGATGGAACAATTCCTGAATCAATGACCAGCTGTGACAAGAACACAATTGGTTTCAGCAACTTACATATAGTGTAAAACTGGCTTAAATTTCACAAAAACCTCTTCAGGACACTTAGCATGAAGTTGTATAACTTGCAACATTAATTTAAAGCTAATTTATATAAATATGTTTATTGTTCACCACTCTTCACTTTCTATTTGTTTTGGGAAACAATTGAGCAGAGCATTAAATGAAAGGAAGAAACATGACATTTTGTTACTAACAATAATTAAACAACTGTAATGAAATAGCAATTGTCCACCATACAGTTTACAGTACTAACCTGTATTCTGTCATTTGTTCCATCAGTCAAATATGACAAGCCCCAGCATGTGTCAGAGAGAACCTATAACAAAATAATGGTTTCTCTCAGTGTTTCTACTTCAATATTAACAGTGCTTTGATGGAACCTGGGCTAACTTGAGTTGGTTTTGTAGCAGGTTCTATTAACTTACAACCATGATGCAGTTCAACTGATTATTTAAAGACTCTGAAATAGTTGCATGAAGTGTGATGCATAAAAGTGTGATTTAGTAAATGGCTTGAACCCAGGATTCATGTCATAGGCAGGTTGCATAATTAATGATTATCCATTCCGGTGAGCATAGTCCTGAAAAAGACTGTCGGTGACAGTGCTTGACTGACATTTCCTCAACCTTTACAGAAGTGATCATCAGAATGAAAATTTGTGGTGTATCTGATCAGTCTCTTGTTATTAAGCTGATTGGTCAATTCAATTTAGTTTTAATTGCATTGGTCATCCTGCATACTTTTGTGGAATAAACTGAGTATCCAATTAGTCCAATAAGCTTTGAACAAACAAAGTTAGATAAACTTTAATGGTTTTCTGGGAGATATCCTTGATATTCAATTGCCTTATGCCCAAGGGGTTATGCAGGTATATATACTAGTGACAGGGAGGCAGGAAAGAGACCAAATGTTAACAACCGAAAGTCCTATTACAGTAGGCTACAAGTGACCATTAAGCTGCAACTGCACCCAAAAAAAAGTCCATTGGCCCAGAACATAACTAAAAAAAGACCTTTTATTCACATGGAAGACAGTCCAAAGCAGTTTATGCCTGCTTCTTTCTTCATTCATCATGTATCTGTCAGAAGCGGTAAACCACTAAAACATGACAGAAAGTTGCATGTGGTTTTTATTAGCTTGTAAATTAAACTGGTAAAGTAATTGAGAACCCTGAGGTCGTCTTTTCGTCAACCCTAAAAAAATTCCTGCCAAAGCTATCTACCAAAAATAAGTCCACCAGTAAATTTCTAATCCAAAAAGGCCCAGATTCCGATTTTTTCAAACTCGAAAAAGGCCTTGGTTTTTCCTGGACACTAATATACATGACTACCCAACCCACCCCCCACCCAAAGAGTGGACCCCCGTGAAGAACATGACAATGCAAACAATTCAATCAGAATGAAATAATGTAATTACCTCTTGATCAGGATGATTGATCAAATGTGCCAGAGCAGGCAGTATCTGAAAACAAGTTAAAAGAATAATTTTAAAGGAGGTCAATTAAAAAACAAATAGTATATTTATTAAATTGTTTTCAATGAATGAATACTCACTTTTTCAACAGCTTCTTTCTCAGGTGGTGGATTCTTGTTACGACACAGGTTTGACAGTGTCCATGTCACATTTTGAAGAAACTTAACCTGAAGCACACGATAAGACAATAGTCAAACAAATCCACACTGCCAGGGACAAGTGTAAAATTATCTCATCTCTATTAACTTCAAGCAGTTGCCTAAACTAGTGAAAGTAAACAACTGTCTCAGACAAATCTTCAGAGCATTTAAATAAGTGAAAATCAGGACAAAGCAGGGAGCTATTTGGGTTCAAGTGGATGGCTGTACATCATTGGTAGCCATGTAATAATTCCACTGTAAATTGTAACAGTTTAAATAATATCTTAAAAATTTTTTGCGAGTAAATATTAGCTAGCTTCAAGTAACTTTGTGCTCAATTAGCAGCACTGCTAAATACCCTGACACTCACATATAAATTATCTAAAAACATTAATTTTAATCATCATCATCACTATATCATAACTAGTTACTACAACATAAATTGCTTGGAAGAGTCATTGAAGAATAAATAAGAGAGAGCCACTAGATAACCCCTGAACCAGCTGCCAAACATTTAAGGCTTTATTCATTAGATTCTATTTCTATTTCTTTCAACAATGGGAGGACAGTCAGAAGATGTTCAAAAGTCATAAATACCACAGCCACAAGATGTGCCATTGGCCTCTTACCCTTGGCCAGCACCTTCTCACTCATCTAAACAATTATAAAAAACAACCACTAACCTAAATATTATTCACTAAGACAGGTGTTTGGGGTATTCCAGGACAAACATCAGATGAATATAAGAGGAGAATAGAAATTATTTATCTCATATCCACTTTTCAAAAAACAGCAAGTTGTCCTGGAAAAACTACTCAGCTTGTCCTTCGTGTCAGGGGCTCCATTTGAGGGGTGGGGTGGGTGGAGGCATAGGAGGGAGATTTATTCTGAGCACTCTATGGGAGGGAGGTTTATTCTATAGTAAGCACTTATTATTTACTTACACCCATGCCTGCCTGTGTCAGTTCAAGTAAAGGTGGCAAAGCACCACAGGCTATTACAAAATTTCTCAGCATCGGACCATCACCTAGCGCAGATGAAAAGAATGTTTGGTACAATCAGTGAACAATTATGCAGCATGTAATGCTATCAGTCTACATCAACACATACAAGACACAAAACAGAGATACCACGCAGCTCTTAACAACCTCTCATTTCATTGGACCTTGGTATCACGCAGCTCTATTGTTTTCAGGGCTAAGGTCCATTGTTTTATTGTTTGTTGTATTGTTTTCTCAGCAAATCAGAGAAGACCAAGAGCTGTGTACCACCCCACAAAACAGGTCATTTTGACAAGCAATTTTCAGTTCAATACCTGCTATGTTTCCTAAAGCCCACACTGCTTGCTCTTTTACTTGATCCTGGGGTGATGACAACAGATTAACAAACTTCGGCACAGCACCTTGAAAGAACAAAGTCGGAAAGAATGGACTGAGCAAAATTTAAAATGAAATCAATAATTTGATAAATATGGAGAAACTCGAGCACTGGTAAACAGGTTCAACTACTGTTTAACTATTTAACAAAATTGATGGAAAGGACACTCACTCAGAAGAGAACTTTTTTATTGTCAAATACAGTAAAAAAAAATAGCCAAGTCTATTAAATTATAATAACAAATTATTAAATAAATTATTCCACAAGCTTGCCAGATTTGTGATGTTAAATAACAGACGAGGTGCACAGTGTCCACTTGGTTATAATAAACTCAAATCCATCAAGCAGGAGTGGAATAATAGTCACTGAATTTGTTTGCTGTATGTTTGGACAAAACTTTTACTTTCTGATGTAAACATTAAAATGCTATATGGCACTTGACATGGCATCCAATCTCAAAAAATTGCAAAAAGGACGGTTACATGCTGGTATCCTGTGAGGTGTACCAATGCCAAGGCTGGCAATTCAATACGTGAGATTAAGAATTTGATAATAAATAGGTCATTCAGAGGTTTCAGAATTATTTTCATTTATATTTTAATTTTCAAGGGGAAGCTATTTACACCTAATTCAACAAACCACCTGTAACATATATTTTCAGACAGTCCAGGATTGTCTGCTATCTCCCTCCTCTAGAGGAGAGAGAGGAGAACTCTGATTCATCTAGAAATCAGGATATGCCTTACCTGCATCCACAACCACCTTGGTTTCATCAGATGATCCAGAAGCAATATTTGTTAATACCCATGCAGCTTCAAACTGTATGGAAGGACTATTGAGTGACAACAACACAGCCTTGTCAGATAATAATGTCCAATGAAAATCTCCCACAATGGACATCACTGGTGAACAAAACTTAAATCCAAAACAGATAAAAATGACAGGACAACTCACTTGTCATATCGCTCTAACATGGTAACAAAATTTGGTACTAGTCCAGAGCTGGGGAAGAAATCACATAGTAACCTTTTGTCATTATCATTCTTATTTAGAGTTAAAAAGTTGCACAAGTCCCATACATTTAATATGTCCCCATGTGAAGTTATGCCACACAGCTGTGACAACAGTTAATTACAACTCCATTTCATAGAATATTTTTGATATTAAAATTATGTTAAATGCTCTGGCAAAATGTTTTCCTTTAAACCTAAATAAATTTAAAAACCAGAAGGGTGTCTATGCATCCATAGGACCTGAAGGTTTTTTTGTACGTCCTAGAGTATGAAAAAAAAACAATGATCCAGGAAGACAATGACTTCATCACTTTATAAGAAGGCAATTTATTAATTCATTAATTTAATTAACTGTGTTGTAGTTTGTTTCATCCTGTAAGTAGGATGCCTTTTCTGTTTTATGATAATTGTGAGATAAAGGAAATTTAATATCAACCTAGGAAGAAACCATTTTGTCTTAAATTCAGTCACTTTACACTACAACAGCTGGACACATGTACATTGAAAGCCCAGCAATTCCTTGGAAGGAATGCCTTAACCCAATTTTCAATTTCTGGGTAAGAAACTACCTCACCGTGGGGCTCCACACAGACGGTATTCAGAAGGAACCATTCTCCAAAAAACAATCACAAAAACTGTCAGTGGAAAGCTATTCCAATCTATCATTATATTCAAGCTTACGCAATGAATTCTTTTATTGGAGGGTTCCTCTGCTTTGACAGCATCTTCCTAAAATGACAGAAATAAAGAGTTAAACAGTATATGCTCATACAGTTCTTAGACCTGTTTAAGTCAAAAGTTTCTTGTAACTACCTTGAAATCTGTACAGCTTCGAATATCAACTTATCATCACTTGACTTGAGATACTGCAAGACAAATTACACTTAATTCAGTTTTGTAGTTGATAGTTTCCTTAATTCAAGTACAACTCTTCCTGTTAACAAAGAGAAAGTCTACCTCTTGAATCGTGGTAAGTGGTAGATGAGTCACCGTCTGTCAAGAAAACAATCATACATGTAACATGAGAAACTGGAACCCAAGAAACCTGATTCAACAAAAAGCAATTGAAACAATTACCGGTTGCTGAAAATTGTTCTCTTTCAGCGGACTGACAGATTCATCAACAGTGATGTTGCGCCTTTTAAGAATCTGGTCGTCTCTTTTAGTCTGAATGTAAAAAGATCAATGAAAGGATTTTTATAAAATCATCAAACTGAATTAGAAAAATGTATTCCCTCAATCAGGCAACTCCCCTCAGGTACTTGGTAAGCAACCCCATCCCACACAGCTCTTTGTCATGGAATCTAAAATAGCCACCGAAATAAGGGGGGTGTTCTTTTTTCAACAAACTACGTTGTTATTTTCGTTGTGAGAACTGGAACTGGTGTATACCTTTCGAAGCTCAATGGAGACATCAGTTCGCCTTCGTCGTAGCTCCTGCCAATAAAAATAGAAACTGAGTAAAATTCTACTTTGAAAGCAAGTCACTAGTTTGATATACACTAAGTGGTCTTTTTCCTGTAAGTACAACTTGTATGCAATTTGCAAGCAACTGTCAACAAAAAATCTGTTTTGCCTAAATTAATCCTAAATACTCAAATAAGTGGCAATGTGCTTGCAATGACAATGTTCAAGTGCAAGTTTTTAGGATAGTTAAGCGTCGGCTAAACCAACAGTTTTTTACCTAAAAATAATGCAGAGGCCTGGATACTATCGAGCGAAAAGACCGTAAAGCCACTGTGCTTGCAATGACTTGAATATTTTATTTCGGAGTTCTACAAAATACCATATGATCGTCTACCAAAGTGATGTGCGACAAACGTTCTATCCTCGATTGTTTCTTCGAATTATGGAAGAACTTACACGAAAATAATTCTATTCGTCTATCTGTGTAGGGAATACGAGCATATTTAAACCTGGAAAGAGATCAAATAATGGCTTCAGCATGCAAACAGCTTCAAGATGAATGCAAAGAGGTTGTTGAGAATGAATTTCTCCAGCGGAGGGGTCTTTGATCTTCACCTCTAAGCTGTCAGAGTAAGGTTATTCTAGCTAAATTTCTGAGCTTAAACTTACACTCGAATCCTTTCCCTTGTTCTTGAAGTTTCGTAACCGATTCTCTGCCATGACTTTGCAGCTAAATTGTTGTTAAAAGAGTTTCTGGCAAGCACAAATTTCTCCCTAACAGAAGCAGTTGCGAGTCGTTCGCAGGCACGCTTTGGAGTTCGCTGTTTTTTGTACTTTTGAAATTTGTACTTTTACAGTGAGCTCGGCTTCTCATTGGCTAAATTTCTTACTGGCCAATCAAATTATATACACTCAACGAATCTCCTTTGTAATTGGTTCATTTTCAACCGAGTGTACGATGTGGAGGTCTGGAACGCAAATGAGTATTTTGGAAGGGTGGCAGGATAAGGAACAATAGAATAGAAACGATAAGCTTCTAATCTTTATTTATTTGAGCTCAAGTATACTATTCCAGTGCTTTTGGTGTATCTTCCGTAATAATGAGAAACTAACGCCAAAAAATCAGCTCTTCCTCGGAAAAAATCCAGAGGGAGTCATCTCAAAGAAGGACCGGAGGATAAGTAGGGAAGGAAAAGTCCCGACAAGTGGCGCTTTTCATATAAGGTATAAAAACGCAAGGAAGCTCGCACCACGAGCTTTGACGACCTTTTTGTTATGGAAATTGAATATAATGTCTGCAGTTTTAGTCATAGGTGGAAAATCACCAACAAAAAAAGCGTCTTTAAAGGCGTTGAATTGAAAAGAAATGCCATCACATTTCTTCTATTGTGCACCAGGGCTAAGTGAGGGGTGGGGAGTTTATACTCAGGTATATCAGAGACTGGATCAGGTGCGAATGAGACCAAAATTTTCATACCCAAAAACAGTCCCATAAGGCTAAAACCGAACTCAAAAAAAGTCCAATGGCCCACACCATAACTTTAAAAAGTCCTTTTCTTCTGCATAAAAAAGAAAAAACCCTTTTCAGGAAAAAAAAAAAAACCAAGACAGTGTAAGACAGTCCACCTTTCCTTTATGAACATGCATCTGACAGGCGCAAAGAACTGAACAGATACAATTGTTTGACATAAATTGAGAACTCTGAGATATGCACGCTTTTTCATCAACCCTAAAAAAAACAATCCCGACAAAATCTTCTGACCCAAGAAAAGTCCATCAGTAAATTTCTAACCCAAAGAAAATCCCAAAACGCTAATTTCAAAGCCAAAAAAGACAATCTTGACACCTTCCCGTCATCACTGTACCCCCCGGGGGTACCCCCTATAGTGCGCTATATACAGGGAGGCTCCGCCTGAAAGAGATGCCTTTTTTAAGCTCACAGTATACTAAAGTAAGTTTTACTCCTCATTCAGCTATATCGACTTTATCTGCCACCTCCCCATAAGATACTGGATGGGAAATCCCAAAAGCATCATAAATTTGATAGATTATCGTAACAATCATACAAATTTGTCTCTCTCATAGGAACATTCAGAAATTGACCATGTTCATGAAAATCAACAATTTTATTGAGACTCCTTAAATGAACTCCTGCGATCATGTGGCCTACAAACGCAGCCATGTTTCCCCTTTTTCCTAGCTGCTAAGCGAGTTTGATCTCTCTCCCACAACACCTGCTAGCTGTAGCTCAGTGAGCAATAACAGGTGCATGTCTGTAGTAGTAGGTCAGGGATCACAAAACAATCAAGAGTGAGCCGTCCACTGCTCTATACGTACCGGTATATAGTAACACGGCAGCCACATGCAATAATGAAGAACACAAGTAAGATAAATGCTCCCATTCAAACTTTATTGCATTGCAAATTCAGTGCAAAAACATTTTAAACTGCAAAGAAAACTGCTTCACTTCCTCTTTTTCATGATGTTAGGTGTTCCAGTAACTAATAAATTATACAGCTGAAATGCCAATAAACATCACAAGGTATTCAAATTTTCCAAATAATCATAACAAACAAGGTCACAATACTGTCAAATATATTAGTTCAAATTATGCAAATAAATAATACTCTATTTCATCTTTTCTATTGACTCTTTTGGTTATCTTTGTCCGCTGTATGATGTAAAACTACGATGATAAATTAAACTATTTTTGCCTTCCACTGCAGTAAAAGTTAACTGATAAAATTATATCTCTACCACAGATAATTATTATCTTTTAGATAAAGCCAGCAGCAATAAATAAGGTACCAGTACCACTATGTTACTACTAACAAAATTTCATTTTTTTTAAATATGAGAACTCTGTACATTAGCAAAAATTATTTCATGAAATAACTTGGTTTACTAGCGATATGGTTGACAATGGATGTGATACCATATGAAGGGCCCAGTGGGAAAAGGGCGTAAGTGATGATTTGAGGTTAAAATCGAAATTGCTCCAATTTAGCTGAACATTGGCACACAGGCTGGTTTTCATGTGAGGAATGCTGTTGCGCACTTATTTCTTGACCTGAGATCTAAAATTTGAAGAATTAGCATATTACTTTTGCGTGAAAAGTTTTGTTGAACTGAACTCGCTCAAGTGATGCGTGAAAGATTTCTTTTGTTCTCTACCTGAACTAAAACAAAGGAATTCAACCTAGAATCCGCGGTCCTGTTGTTTTCTTTGTGTCAGTTTTAAGCAAAAGTAATACGCTAATTCTTCAAATTTTAGATCTCAGGTCAAGAAATAAGTGCGCAACAGCGTTCCTCACATGAAAACCAGCCTGTGTGCCAATGTTCAGCTAAATAGGAGCAATTTCGATTTTAACCTCAAATCGTCACTTACGCCCTTTTTCCACTGGGCCCTTCATATGTTGAAGAACACAACAGTAGCCAAATAACTCAAAGAAAAACCCGGAGCTTCACCATAATATTTTCTTTGAAAAACTCTTAGAAATGGTCACCATTTTGAAAAGCCCACATTTGCCAGTAGAGATAATTTTGAGTGCCATTGAGCTCTGTCAAGGTAGCTTAATTTGGACACAGGTTTAGCTCATGCAAAAGAAACCCAGGGACAAGAAAAAAGGTAGTCATCAGCAAGGAAATTATTGGCTGGTTCATCAGACGTTGCCAAAATGTTACTCCACTTCCTTGTGACCTAACATACATTTTATTCAACTGAGGGGAGCTTAGTAATCTGCTGTGAAAAATGTGGTTGTTGTTCACTGTGGTAAGGTACAATAACAGAATCAATTGCATGTAGATCGTGACATTCCAACTACGTAGTACTAATCATCATGCAATGAGGTCATCAGTTCTAGTTTCAGACACTGTGTGTAACAGTGAAGATTAAGTCAGCTGCTGTAGGTGGAATTACTGTGCTGCATGTTGGCCAACAATAATTATTTGGTTTTTATCAAAAGCCGCTTTAACTTATTGAACAACATTCTAATTTTTCAGCTCCACCAAAAAATAAGTTAATGCCAGCTGAGCAGCTATCTACAGTGGATTACATCTCCCAAAAAACATGAAATACAAAGTGCAATATATTGTTGCTATTGAGAAAGGATTAGCATCCACATGGTGATAGAGACACCAGCCCCTTCAACCTGGAAACAAGACAGAAAGAACATGTTCAATGGTATGCATTTATTAATAACAAACATTCCACAATAAAAATTTAACAAATTTAGGTGATCTTACCTTGTGGGGTCATTTGTATCTGTGTGGATACAAGTCCTTGAGAGCTTTTTTGGCTTCCTCTACACCATTATCTGCTGCCATTTTAAGAAGTGGTTCTACTTCACTAAAAGTTAGAAATAGAATTACAAGTCATGTAAGTTCAACAGCAGTGAAAACAAAGCACAACTATGGTTGAACCTCTTAATTGAAGGGCTCGGTGGAAAAAGGGCGTAAGTGACGATTTGAGGTTGAAATCTAAATCGGTGCTATTAATTAAGCTGAACATTGGCACACAGGCTGGTTTTCATGTAAGGAACATTGTTGTACATTTACTTCTTGACCTGAGAGCTTCAATTTGAAGAATTAGCCTATTCCTTTCTTTTAAACTGACGCAAAGAAAACAACAGGACAGCTGATTCTAGGTTGAATTCCTTTGTTTAAGTTCAGGCAGAGAACGAAAGAAATCATTCGCGCCTCACTTGAGCGAGTTCAGTTGAATAACAATTTTTGAGCAAAAGTAATATGCTAATTCTTCCAATTTAAGATCGCGTCAGGTCAAGAAATAAATGCACAACGTTCCTTACATATAAAACCAGCCTGAGTGCTAATATTCAGCTTCATAGCACCAATTTAATAGATTTCAACCTCAACTCGTCACTTATGCCCTTTTTCCACCAAGCGCCCTTCAATTAAAATTAAGTTCCCATGTTCCGGATCAGGAACTGTGGAGCTCCCTTACACGAGATTGTACAAACAGTATATCAGGTAATGTGTAATGTAAAAAAATGAAATTTATAAAAATGGGACCCTCTTGCCAATAGTTGTGTATTTACGGGTTTTACATTTTAATTAAATGTCTATTTGAAGTATCAGGCACTGTCCAGGAAGAAACATTTTCAACCAGTAACATTATTTTTTTAGAGACAGTCTCTGACAGAGAACTGATACAAATGACAACATAATACAATACAAATAATACAACATTATTTTCACGAAGATTTTGATCATTAATGGGAAATCGTCCCTTTTAAGTTAGAATTGCTTTTCAGAGACATTCAACTGAGCCTTTACTGCAAAATTGTTTTTAATAACTATTTACTGTTAGGAATCCTGAGAATCAGATGTCATATGAGAGAGGCAGGTACAAAACTCAGACTGGATCAACTCGGATCGCTTGATCCGGGTCGGATCAACTCGGATCAACCTGGATTGACTTAAATTATGATACACTAAAAGAAAAGGGATACTATTACGTATTTATCATGAAAATATAGCTGTCCTCGCTCTCCTGCGCCGTTTTGTCGAGCCGCCATTTTGCTTTCGTAGTCCCAGGGCATCGCGGACTACGAAAATAGTGTCCAGTCTCAAGTCGCGTTCTCGGGCACAATGGTCCCCAACGTATTATATAGTATTGCTTATTTTTATGGCAGATGATGTTGCTCCATACGAGATATTCAGTCCTTTAACTTCAAGCCAAGTGAACTTCAAAACTGCCAATTGAACATATTGCCATAGTGGTAAATATTTATTTGGGCAAGTGTATGTGTTTGAACCTTGCGGTTCAAAAAAATAAATAAATAAAATAAATAAAAGGGAAACCTTAGATCATTTTGGCCCGTTAACATTTAGACTCTCTCTTCAGCAGAGGCCTAATCGCCATGATGTTACAAAAACTTGACAGGCCAAACACGACTCCTTAATTGGTTAAGATCGATAAAACATTGACCTTCAAAGCTATGCTCTAACGAGTACGTCTTTCAATGACCTCCCTTTTCTGTATGAAAGTAGGGGAGGGTCTTTAAAGATACGAGTTTATCTGGGTAACCTTTGTCGCGTAATCTACGCTTGAATTGTGTAATGTTTTCTTTAAAAGTAGCTTATGAGGAATTGGTTCTCACAAGACGCAAATATGCATGTATTGGAAAGTTTCTGTCGGTTTGAAGGTAGGTGTGTGCGAACGTCGAGAATAGATTCTTCCTTAAATCTTTCGCCCTTGTATACGCATGTATCCAGGAAAGTTATTTCTGTATCTGAAATTTCAGCCGTGAATTTTATGGTTGAGTGATAGTTATTTGCTAGCTCTATGAACGCGGTTATTTCCCCTTTGTTTAAGTTGCATAGAGAAAAGACGTCATCGATGTATATTTTCCAAATGAGCGGCTTTTTAGAACTGCGCTCAATAATTTCTGTTTCAACTGCGACCATGAAAATGTTGGCAAAAGATACTGCCATTTTTGTGCCCATTGCGGTACCTTGTGTTTGAAGAAAAATTTCAGTTCGTTAAAATGGAAAGAGTTTTCTTTTAAGATAAGCCTGAGCATATCTCTGAGGTGGAGTGTAGGTATAGGAGGTTTGTTTGTATTAGGTGGAATGTTTTGTATGTTTTACATACAATAGTGATTCCTTCCTCCTGTGGGATGATAGTATATAGGCTAGCAACGTCCATGGACACAAGCATTGTGTCTTTTTCGACCTTTGTTTTCTCTATAAAGTTCAAAAATAAGCAAAGCTATACGTAAAGGACAAATGAAACTACCCTTTTCTAGAAATAATACATAAAGAGATGTGATATGTATTGAAAGATGGCTGATGACAACAGCACGTGTGACTGGACACCTGAGACTTGATCCGCAAGGCCCTGGCACTAGGAAAACAAAATGGCGGCTCGACAAAACAGCGCAGGAGAGCAAGGACTGCTCTATTTTCTTGACTGTTGATCCATAAATGCGTAAAAGTATCCTTTTTCTTTTATTAAGCATTCCTTTTCTATTATTGTGTTCAAATTTAAGTCGATCCGGGTTGATCCGGGTTGATCCAAGTAGATCTGACCCGGGTCAAGCGATCCGAGTTGATCCGGTCCAAGTTTCGTACCTGCCTATATGAGAGTGAGCATCCAAAGTATCAGTTAGGTGAAAGGTGTCAACAGAATTTAAAATATTAAGCTTTAAGAGGGCTCCAGTAGAACTGGATCATTCATGCATCACACTGACTGCATGGTGGACAGAGGGCAAAAGGAAAAAGAGAGTGGTAGGAAAACCTAAAAAAAAATGCCCAGAGAAGGACCATGGAACAAAAGGGGAGTCAAGCAGGGTGAGAAGATTGGAAATATGCAACAAGAATGTTAGGAAATGATGCCTAGAACAGCATGGAGGATATAAGTAAGAGCCTTTCCACTTGCTGGGACAGTGAGATATGATGACAACAATTTACTGTTAGGTCTAAAAATCATTGAATCCAGATCTTACTGTTCCTCAACATCCGTTTCATAACCCTGTAAATGTCCAGCAACAAGATTATAAGCTCCATGCCCGTGACCATTCTTAGCAGCCTCCCTAGAAATAAACATTAACAAGGCATATCAAAAAACTCAGCAAAGTTAAGTTATGGAGATTTCTTCAACAGTTCTCTAAATTAAATTACTATCTTTACAAATTATGGGACCCACAAAGAAAAGAAAAGATGACATTCAACAGGCTAAAAATGACAGATCCTAATCCTGCATTTTAAACTTCCAGCTGAAAAAAAGTGAAAAAAGGTGGCAACTTTTTGTCCACTTCTTTTAAATTAATTCTTTTGCGAAGAGTGACTAGACAGTTAAACAGGAGGAAAGCCTCCATTAAACCAAGTCAAGGTCACTTGTGGTAATGAAATATAGAAGAACAGCCTGGTAAAACATCTTAAAAGAGACAAAGTGGCCTTGAAATCTAAATACTAAAATCACACTCTATGCATTTAAAACTGAGAAGATCCCCAAAATTTTATCATTGCAAATCTTTGTGACGGACACATCAGTTTTCCACATTTCTATTGTCAGAGATTGCCTTGAAATCTAGATCTTAAAAGGTGAATCCCAATAAACTGGTAACAACAAATTCAAATTACATTTCTCAATCTTGCAAACAGTGGTCACGCTTGAAATAGATTGACTGTTAAATAAAAGTGATCACACTTGGCTGTCCAGGAAACCTCACTAGCAAATGCGTGGTAATTATTTGACTGTTGCAGAGAGTGACAAATAGCGACAAACATTTGTGACATATACATAAATAGTGACAAACAGAGTGTTGAATAGTGACAATAGAGGTAATCCAAAAGGTGCATATATCACGAAAAAAAACCCCTCCAAACTTGCTTGCATGGTTTTTGCGTGCACTGTGGGTTTCGTGTTGTAACAAAATTATGATTTGTTTCCATTTTTCACCTGAAGGCAAAATCGACAATATATCTCACTGTAGAAATGGCCACAATATTTGCACCAATTACTTACACTAGTGAAAATTATCTTTGTAAAGCCTTCTAGCTGGCAAAAATGTACAATATATTGGCAATGATTAATTGGCACACAAAATTAAAGGGCCAGTCTCATGGCGATTTTCCTATTTTCTTTGTCACAATTTTGAGTAATTTATATATCAAAGTACCTTGTTCACATATGAATTGCTTTTAGACCACCAAGGGGACAAATTATATTAAATGAATTTTCAAAACAAAATTAAGCCAAAACTAGTTTTTAGTCATTTTATCTGAGACACAAGGGCAGAAACTTGAAAAATTCTGCCAGAAGTTTTTAAGTCGGACACCATTTCCATCCTGGCCACCCCTATCCAGACATAGTCATTATAGTTTACATGTACTGGAATACCCATTTCAATACTACTGGACCATTACTTTTAGGCTTCCATATAGTCAATAAGATAAAAATGTGTCTTCTGGCTTTTCACAGTGACACGAAAAAATGATGAGACTGCCCCTTTAAGTGTGCATTCAAAAAAACTTCAATTATTTTTTTGGGGCAGAAATGGCTATTTTGCCCCTTCCGCATTGTGTGGTCCCAGAAAATATCCATACCCCCCCCCCCATGGATGGTCAATGGAAATTCCGAGGGGGTGGTGGGGCTAGGTGGAAATTTCCGAGGGGTTGGGGAGTGTCCTTACGAAGAATTTGTCCATAGGGTAATGAAATTTGATTATCTCAATTGAGGTTAGCTGTAAGATGTTTGTGCCTAACATTTCTGTTTTTGCTCTGAGTTTGCTGCCATTTCGAGGACAATGGCCACGGTTTTTTAGCCAGAGGTGTCAAGAAGAAAATGCAATGTTATTTGTTTTGTTTTCTTTGTTTCTGGAGAGAGAGGAACCTAATCTATGAAGACATGTACGTGTGAAAAAACCTTCCCATTTTCCAAACACATTAAACTTTTGCCTTGTTTTGAATAAAAAGTCATTTTCTGCAGGAATCATTAAGCTGCCAAAAAATGTATAGGTTACAGGGTTTTTCATAAAAACAACAAAATTTAGAGCAATTGGCGCACAAATGGTCCTGAAGGGTAACTGATACCTTAAATAAACAACTATTTCTTGTATTATCCACTTAACCATATCAATGAACTGAAACATGGTTTTATGAACACCAACCTGAACCAGTAAAATGCCATTTTTTCATCCTTATTTACACCATGTCCTGAAATATAACATTATTTTAAGGAAATCATGTGTCACATTTACTTAATTCCTCTTGAGCTCAAGTCAAAGGAGCATTAATTAAAAAAAAACAAGACAACATATTTACAGCTTAAGGGCTTTCATCAAGGCCACTCAGACAGGCAAATTGTGAAAGTGAACTTGCCCATCTGGCACCTTGATGAAGTTTTTCTTTTAAAAAGAATTTTTATTCAAAGATTTTCACCTGCTTGTGACATTAGCATTTGCACTCCTTCTCAAACCTTAATGAAACCCATGCAACAATAAAGGCAAATGATGAAACTGGCTCAAATAAGCAGTCAACACAAGGCCCAGTGCATATTTATTTCTTAATTTACCCTTTAACAGGGAAAAGTTAATTCAAGGGAAGAGTTATTGAAGAGGGAATTTTCTTCAAGTAAATAAATATGGTACATCACACAACACTGTGCCAATCTTCACTCATTAACTGAGCCTCTCTGTGAGTTCAATCAAAGCACAAACCAGTGACAACACTGTTATTTACAGTATTCCTAACTGAGTGGTTGGGCTTAGCCATGTGAACAGTTCAATACGCCTGTCAACTCTCCTGGATTTTAACTAGGAATCTCCCAAATATAGATCTAACAACCCCAACAAATCTCTCAGGTTTTAAAGTGAAATTTGGGTTTTAGGGCAAAAAAATTGTAAGTCAACAAAAGCTCCTTTGCTGTGAAATGTAAGTTTCTTCCTCGTCTGCAATTTCCTGGTGTCTCTGGCTCATAGAGAACATTGTCTGTCACATCAGCAATCAGGCATAATAGAGGGTGTCAATGGGGTTAACTGACTAGCGTATAACAATGGATTTTTGTTATCGTAACCGTATAAATAACAAAATACGAGCTGACTATCGTATAAAAGGAAGCCGTCTTCTTATAGCGTATGCAGTACATAAAAGACAAATTTTGAACATTTTTTGTGTGTAAATAAAAAAATTGAGTTTGCCAATACTTCGTTTAAATCATTTTTGAGTCGATTTTCGACCCTGCTAAGACCTTCCGGCCATTGTTGTATTTAGTCTGCTGCGTGACTGATTTTCGTGACAAGCCCTGAGCCTGTACTGTATCTGCGGCTTTAGATAATCGTTCCAGGGTCTCTCCTGACCTTCGACCTTGGCAAACGCGGCATGGCATCCATTTGTGCTGTGTAATGCCGAAGATATCGAGCGTTTTCGCTCAAGAATATTATTTAATTGAGAGCTTCAATAACTTCAGGCTGCACGTGGAGGGTTTTCTTGGTGTCAATTAAAGGACCTTAAAGGGGCTATGTCATGGAGATTTCGACATTCTTGGGTCAAAACTGCCCTACATTAAAACTTACTACCTTTCTCAGACACAGCATCAGCTTATAGAACACTAAAAGAAAGATATCAAGTGAATTTGCAAAGAAAGAATATATCATAATCAGAGTTTTTTTGAGTTCACTAAGACACAACGATAAACTTGAAAACATGAGCCTAATTTTTTTCAAGTTGCAATCCATTTCCAGCCAGGTCTTCTGCTGCTGAAGCATTCTGGACACTTATGTTTTAATACTCTTAGAGCACTAGTAGAAAAAATTTAAACAAAGCTGAACCAATTTGTTTAGGTTCCCACTGATATAAATATGTCCTTTGGCTTTTTAAAGTGACACCAGAAATGGTGACGTAGCCCCTTTAAGTCTTACGGTTGGCACTTGAGACCACTTGACAGTAACTCATGTTTGATTCTGTTGATTCTGCTTGCTGCTGTCTTCAACAAATAGAGTTTAAGCCATAGAAAAATGCGCGCATGTGATTTTTGTTCACTCGTCAGAAACTCACCTGTTCGTCAGTGAAGTATTTTCCATGCTGTTTTTTATTTTATTTTTTTTTATTTAAGACCGTTTTATCGATTCTGGGATTTTTTTCCTAACACTAAGAAGATGAAAGGTTGTGATCAACATCACTGTTGACTACAATGTGAGAAAAAAGTTAGTAAACGTTAATTATTAACCGACTTTTTTCCCCGTTTGCTGTTTACTGTACTGACTAAAAGGGATTTTTTTACTGTTTACTGACTAAAAGGGATTTTTCTAACTGTTTACTGACTAGAGGTACACCCCATTGACATCCTCATAATAGACTAAGGACCCTGTGAATAAAAATTGGGATGACGTGTAGTTTCTGGTATACCCTCTATCTAAATTTAAAATAAGGCTGAGTATGCTGGGTGGGACCTTGACATGTTACTGTTACTTGAATGTTACAGTGTTTTAGTTTGCTTGGAAATTAACAATTCTATTACTAGAATGTAGCTCAATGTAACAATTAAATGTGACTCAAAATTTCAATTGACACCTGCAGGACAGTGTGAATGGAAAACATAGGCACATCAAAGGAAAACATAGGCACATCAAAGTTATGCATGGAGTAAAGAAACCGAAGAAAGCTCTTTGTTTCACAATTCTTCAGGGACAACATAGACAAAAACAAGTAAACTTAAACTTAAACTCACCGTCGAAAAATATTGCATACATAATTTAGGCAAAGATCAGTGGAAAGTTATCAATTTTCCTTCAGAAATAAAATGCAAGTTGCAGTTGAACCTTTTAATTTCTTACTTACTTTCTACCGGCGAATATCCAATACTTTTCAGTGCTCATGGACGGTCAATTTTCTAAAGGGTGCCGTTTTGACACTCTGCATGATTTGCGTGACATGCGACTCGCTTTACTTTGTTTAATTTGTAAGGTTTCAGATGTTTCAATCAACCACCTACGTTCTTCGTACATTGTATTGTCAAAACAGGAGTCTGACATCAAATGTACGTTTCTTCTAGCCACAAAATTTTCGTTCGAATTAATCGGATCGAACTAGAACTAGAACTGAAAATAGTTCTGCAACTATATTTATTTTCCTGCAGATTGAAGTTGCTTGCTAGAACTGAAATAGTTCTGCAACTATATTTATTTTCCTGCAGATCGATTGAAGTTGCTTGCTTTGTAATCAAGTCGGCTATAATAATTTTTGTCGTTTTGCTTCGCAAATCGACCAAAGCATGTTTACATTTGTAAATTTTCCATCGTACAAAGTTATTATTAGCTTACGTGTTTATTTTGGGTCTCAATCTACAGCCGAATAAATTTTGTTTGCTTTGCCTTCGAACAGTACGAATTTGTTCAAATTCAGCCCGCTTTTACAAAACCTGCTCGCTTTCCAGCAGATCCTACAGGTCTCTATTAGAATGCTTTGTCACATATCTGTTGTTGTTAATCTTTTGGGGGTTTGAGATGTTTTAAGTGTTGTGTTACATTCCTAAGGTTCAAATTACAGCTGTCAACTATGTAAATTTGCTCAACAAACGCTTTCCACTTTGAGCAATGTATAACCCCGAAATAATGTTTGGTATCTTGTAAAGAATTTACTCTAATTCCTTGATCACCACTGTAACTTGGATTTTAATACTAGTTTCATTCAAGTTTTTCAGTTTTAAGAATAGCTAGCAACAAGCCGCGCAATTTCCGATTTTCGTTTGAAATGGTTTCATGTTTTATAACACGCACGCAAACATGACACTGCAAATTTTAGATTTGCCGTAACCGAGAGATAACCCCGAAGAATTTTATGCTGTTTTACTCTAGTCTTTTCAGTATCGTTATAAACTTGGGCTTTAAATATTGTTTCTTTCACTGTTAATTAGGGATCGAAGTAACGTTAATTCCACGTTCTGTTCAATTATAACATCTCAAATTGACAAGTCCATCTTGTGTTTCTTGCTGTGGAAATTTGTACTTTGGCTAAGTAAACACAGGACTACAACGCAAATAAAATCCTGCCAGACCTCACGTACACAAAACAGGCATTCGAAGCAGATCCACACTCGCGAATGCAAAACACTTCAAAGCCCAGGGGTCTTACTCCCATAGTATTAGCTGTATAGGTGTGTGCTGCTGTTGAGCTGTTGAGGCAAGGGCCCGGTTTCAGTGTCCCGGTGGCACAACCCCTCCCAATATCTCACAGAATACCTCCCCCTGTCCCGCCCTCACAAACGAAAGACATGAACATCGCAAACATCATGAACATCACGGACATCGCGGACATCATTGATCTTTTAGGTTACAGCAGTAGCCATATGACGTCACTAACGTGATGTCATTGGCTAAAAAACTCTGTCCTTCTCCACTGTATAGTGGGCACTCAAGATGTGCTCTACAGAAATAAATGAGGTTTGAGTCAGGAGTGCAGAATAATAAGTCTGCATCTTAACCTACACAAAAAGAATGGAGCTTTCACATTAAGCACTTTGAGTGCACTGGAAGTGCACTTGAAATGCACTTCTGTTTAAACAGGTGCCATTCCACTTATACTAAGTTGTCTTGGAAATGCCAATACTTCAAAGAGCCAAAGTGCGGTCTCAAGTATGTGAAACTATCCTTGAGAGCGAACGTATCCAATCAGAACATTGCAAGCTAATTACTTGGGTGTCAATCATTCGTGTCCCAGAACATTGATATAACGGCAAGGACCGTACTTCCCTAGTCTGCTATCAATTCACGGTAGGATTCCGTCAATTTCAATTTAATGTAAGTATTGGTTAAATTTTTTTGTCTTGAAAACTTATTCTGCTGTCTGTTCTGAAGACCCACTTAATAAAGAGATTTGTCCTTGTCAACCCGCAGTTGAGACAACAGCATCAACATTAGTTTGTGTTTTAAGGGTGGCAATACATTTTTTATTCCACAATTTTCTACTCCATCTCTGATGCCATTCCATCCTTTAGTGTTAACCTTGGGAAATGCACTTTATTTGTTTTACGCCGACACTGCCGATCAGCCGAATTTCCAAGCAACAAGCTGTTCTTCAAGCACAGCTGTTTCTCAGAACTCTGCTCAAAGAAAGGGGGTGAGCAAACAAAAAAGTGCCATCTGGACCAAGGAAGAAACAGATGTACTTTTACAGGCCTGCAGGCCAAATCATGAGAAACTAAAGACAGCAGCTAGTAAAGAGCAAGAATTTGCAGTCACTTTTACAGAAATTACAAAAACCACCAATGATTTCAACAATAAAAGAACCTAATACCAGCATGAATGCTTTTTTAGACAAAAACCAAAGTGCACTTGAGTGTTTGGTGTGAAAGTGTGAACCCACCCATTATAGAGTTTTCCTCTCCCCAGCAGCAAACCATTATCCCTGCATCCCACCCCCCACCCCCACCCCTGTGACTAACTTCTCAACCACAACAACTGAAACAGAAGTACTTCTTTAACGAATATAATACTTTTCCTAAAACAGCATGGTGCTAAGGATCAAGGTTACTCACCATTCAGGTATTTATGAGCAACATGATGTTGTGCATGTGAAACTCCGACATTGGCATAGGCATTTAGGACGTGAAAGTGAAGATGATCCATGTAGTAGTACATGTAGAGGAAAAACAATAGAACCCCGACAACGACACAAACCTGCAGGATATTATCGTAACCACTGTCAAAACAATTTAATCTGTTAAATACGGCTCCACTTTAAAGGAAGAATACAACGTAAAATTTGAATTCCGCAGAATGATTAACAGGAAAATAAGATCTCTGGATAATCTCCTTTTGCATAACAAAACAAACTGCTAATCACCTTTATCGATCACTCACTATTTTGCATTTCTAGTCCAACAATGCGCATGAAAGTAGAAGGACACAAACACATAACGCCGAGAAAAGGGGAATAAAATTAATGCTTATCGTTTGAGGGTAAAATAAAGACGCTTCCTCGTTAAATAATAAAACATCTTCTCTTTTAAATTGTACGTCATGATGCACTGCACGAACCTCTATTGTTGTCACCCACCAAGGATCGGGCTTTTTTCGCCTTGCTACGTAAACTTTAGGTCCATAAGGAAGGTTTGGATCATAATCAGCTCCCCCAGGTGCCCAAGATGGGATTTCCTTGTTTCTTTTTCGAACCTCGTCGTCTTTTCTCTCCGCCATGAGATCAACCACTGTATGCATGCTTATATGCGGTGGAACTCTCGAGAGGTTGTTGTGCGTATTATATCGCGTTGTCTGATTGGTTTGTGGTTTGAGTTAACCAATGAAAATTTAGGTTATATGTAACTAAACACATGAAGCAGGTGTATTAATGAATTCTAAATTTTGCACTACAGTACAAACCCTGTGTAATACGTGCCACTCTTTGATCGAATATAGTGGAATGAAGCAGTGGAATAAATAACGCCAAAAAGAGAAGATTTTATCGCTTAAGAAATTTCATTTTACATGCTTGTTGGAGCCTTGTAAGTGATAGGTAAGGTATCTAAAATTTGTGGCTGTGAATAATGAATGAAGTTCTATTTGCAAGTAGCTTCAACAAGGCATTACTATATTTCCTTCGCGGAGAACTGAATATTAAAATTTGTTATGGGGGAGTAGTGTTTGAGCGTTTATTAGTTCATCTCACTATTTCTTCACCCTTCCCTTTATTAGAGCTCTTTACAGTCTTTTCTAAAAATTGAAAATAAACCTTATTCACAGCAATTGGGCCTGTCATTGGAATAAAAAAGAAAAATTAAAAACAGACAGTTGTTTAGAACAACATAGGCGATAGAATACTTACAATCTATCGTCATTTTAGAAACAAGCGACAACAGGGTTTCCTTGACCTTTTTCCTCGACTTGAAAAGTAAAAACCTTAGGATTTAACACAAGGATCACTGAGGATCGAGGTTGGTGTGGTACGACTGATTCGACTCCCTTCCGGTGCTGACCGATATCAGTAGAGGATATGTGACAGTCATAACCAAAACACGCGTTGTACCGTGAATTTGAGTGGTCACGACACTCAAACCCCGGACTCAAACTTGTAATAAAAAAGGTGGAATTAGAGTGTAAGAGACAAGAAAAGAAAGACCACTGTATATCTGTTGTAGTTCAATTTGATCCTTGGTTCAATTTTAATTTTCCTTTGTTCTTTTCTTATGTTAAAATATGATAATGAATATGAAACAAAAGAAAATAAAAACTGAACCAAGGATAAAATTGAACTACAACATATCCATTACTATATATGGACTTCTGGACTTCTGGTTTTTCTCTATTAAAATGGAATGCGAAGAAAATCCGCTTTACTGATCCGGCTTCATGAGAAGCACTTCACAGTTCAGGGAGAGAGTAATCCAAAACATAAACTGGTCTGCAATAATGAATCACGAATACATCCCAGTTTTCTTCCTGGAGACTCTGAATAACTCATGAATGTCCTTTTGTACTCCTTGTAACGGAAATGGAACTGAGCAGTGTTACAGATCACAAAAACTACTAGATGCCGGAAACAAGTGCGTCCCTAATTTCTTAATGACCGACAACCACAAATTTTAGGTTAATTTGACCTTATTGATGAATATTGCCCTTTTTGATGAATATTAAATATGAACATGATTAAAATAAATAAGGAAACGATTGTATGTCGGTACAAGAAATTCTACACATATACAGTCCTTCGGTTTTCTTGATGTTACATCGGTGTGGAGAACATACAGACATGATTTGTACTTGCTCCTATTTGCGATATACACGAATGCATATCTTATTGTCTGTTTTTTGACTGTTTTCGTCAAAAAAAAAAACTTTGGAAGATTCAGTCACAGTAAACGAGCCTGTGTCTGCAAGTTCTTTGTATCTTGCCCTGAAACACGTTCAGGGCAAGATAAGCAGTTGGGCAGGGCAGAAGGTGTTTCAGGGCAGAAGGTGTTCAGTAGAACACCTTCTACTCTCTAGTCGTATGTTACCTTTTCCAGTTTCACTTTCACGGCACTAAACAGCGCTCAAGATTGTTAATGGATTGGATATTTTTGTTTCTTGTTTTTGTCAATGGAGCTTCGACCTTTGACAGGTTCGTTCGATCTTTATCTTCTATTTGCACAATGATGTGTCGCATAAAGTGGATATTTTACAGTCTTGGGATAAGTAGTGGTTAACTCGAGAGCTTTCAGTTTGTACTATTTTCCTCACTGCTGGTACTTCAGAGGATAATGCCCTTGGCTTGAAAATTGTCCTCTCAGCCAATTGTTCATTTTTGGCCTGAAATATCGTCCAAAAATCGCTTCTCAGCCAACTGCAGGAGTTTGAGGACAAACGTTTAGCCAAGGGCATTATCCTCTTACGTATTAGCAAGCCAGAAAATGCTTTATTTATTTCATAGCCTTCTCATTTCTTCAACACGCTTTTTCAGTCATGTTTTTGGTGGTAAAGAAAAAAGAAGCCAATAATCTGATGATGGTGAGATTGCCGTACAGCTGTAAGGGGCCGGCCCTGCCTTTCGCTTTTGTATTTCCTGTATTTGTAACGTCATAGTGTTATTTATTAATTTGGTGAAGCTTAATAAAATAAAATATGTGCGAGTTAATTGGCTCATAATCACCTTTACTGAAAATAAATTTAGACCTGAAAATTTGACTTTGTTGTTTTGTTTTTTTTCTCGTATATTAAGTTACACGGGGGCCCTGATTTCAAATCAGACGGACAAATGTTTTGCCCTGTTTTGTCCAATGCGAGGGTGCAAAAAACTAATCAATGGTATAAGTGTACACATTTGTAATTTTAATTTAGTTTTTTTTTTGGAATTTCAATTTTGTTGAAAATGAAGTGTGTACTTTTGCAGTGATGTGTGAGTAAAGTTTTCACTTCAATCACACTGTTATGTAATTTAAAAAGATCAGTGATAGGTACGAAAAAGATTTGCAGACGACTTATTTCCAACGAGCTAAAACAGAACCAGGTGACAACTGATCAGCTTAAAAAACGGCGAGATATGACAGTGACGTAAGAACACTGAGCACGCTGTAAGCCTTGTTTGTATGATAAATCACTAGAAAAGACGATTCTGGAAGGCTTTCCCCTTCACTAGGACAAAACGAAAGGTCTTTTTTATTCACTTCTATAAGTCCTTTTTTTAACTTCCCATGGCAACCCTCTTCGTTCCAAACAAGGACTTTTACCAGAAAAAGTGAGTCAATCACCTATAAATCTGAATAGGTTTTCAAAAGATTTAAACAGAAAAACCCATGTAAACAACGTCAAAATTGTTTTAACTTAAGTGGCCCAATTAAACAAACATTTTTGCCCAAATAGTGGATTGCAAATCTTCAACTGAGCGTTGCTAAGTTTTCATTCGGCACAGGAAAAACTAAGTGGAATTTGTTAAAACTAGAACACCTTCTTCATCAACTTGAATGCGTGTCTTCCTCTGGGCATGTTTTCTTGATCAGTGAACACTCATTGACGGTTCGTTAGAATTTAAAGAATTCCATGGTCAAATGAATTCCCTTTGCATAACTGATGGCGTATGAAATCTTGTATATGTTTAAGTTATAACGATGGCCTTGCATGTAGGAAGACTAGTCTCTCAATGTATACTGCTGTTTTGCGGAATAATTACTGGTTTCCATGTTACGCTTTTTATCCGTCAGAATCAATGCCATTTGACATATTCAAGTCACATGCGACCAAGAACGTTAGCCAAAGAACTTGAAAACCGTAACTTTCTATTTGTTGGAGTTATGACCGCCGAGCAGTTAGTTGAGACTCGGGCTAAAGCAGTGTATGATACTTGGGGCAAGAATGTTCCCGGAAAATTGACTTTCTTTTCAAGCGGTGAAACTGGCAAAAAGCTTGGACTGCCGATGGTGCGTTTACCGGGCGTTGATGATACGTATCCACCTCTGAAAAAGTCTTTAATGATGATCAAATACATGCATGATTTCCACATCGATGACTACGAATGGTTCATGCGAGCAGATGACGACGTTTACGTCCGAAACGACCGATTAGTTCGCTTCCTACATTCAATAAACGGGTCTGATGATATTCATCTGGGACACGCAGGGACAGGTGCAAAGGAAGAAATGGGAATGCTGAGCCTGAATCCTGGGGATAACTACTGTATTGGGGGCCCGGGGGTCATACTAAGCCGAAGCGTTTTGAAAAAGGTTGCGCCACATTTAGAGCATTGTCTTGAAACTGCACTAACATCACACGAAGACGTCGAGGTTGGTCGGTGCATACAACGTTATGCTGGGGTGCCTTGCACATGGGCTTATGAGGTAAGTAAAAATTTAAAGTCCGGCTATTTCATTCATTGCAACTACAATAATTATCAGCTGTAACGAAATGTAAATAGTCACGCAGGGCTCACTGAACCGTGCTCAAGCTTTGTCGAAACTGGCTGATCTTCTTTTAATTTCAAGGGAGCGTGTCAGTTCTTCAAGGTATCGCCACACTATTATTTTCGAATAGTTATTTTAAATAGAAAACTGGAGTTAAAATTTCAGCTTCAAATTAATCCCTTTTTGTGGTCTACACCAGGACTTGAAATAACTTGAATCCTTTATTGAAGTGATTCTTTTTCTTGAATAAGTCAGGGCTTGAAATAACTTTTAGTTTCAAGAGAGAATGTCAGTTAAATGATTCTTATTCTTGAATAAGTCAGTTTTTTAAACTCCTCTACCAGAGTGAATAACTCGTTTTTGGAGTTATAATAACTCCAAATAAAGTAACTCGCTTTTGGAGTTAACTCCACTTCGGGAGCTTTGAATCCTAGTTAACTCTTTGAAAATTACTGCAGACTTAAGAACATGGGTAAAATGAAAAAAAAATGATAATAAAAATGCTGGTCTAGTTAAGTTAAACATTGCTAAACCACAGTGCCATAGACGAAATGGATACAGGCTGAGGCCGGAGCACAGTACTGCCTTTGTGTCTTTCAAAATCTACTTACAGCCGCTCAGGGTTTGATCATCCCTCAAAATTTACTTAACACTCTTTCTATTAATACTGTCGCCGGGACTGTGCGAACGATTCGTGTATAGTTAAAGTAGCTAGTTATAATTATATCACAGCAAAATTCCCGTTATTTATGGGAAAGGGATTGGTTTCCATAGAAACCGTGGTGAGACGTCATCGGCCCACTGAATTTAATGAAAGAAACACTTTTATTTGATGGATATAACGTGGTAAATTACAACGTTAACCCTTCGTTGTAAAATGGAATTAAAGACTTTTTAATTGATCCAAATTGTGAAATTGTTTTTTTGGCGCATTGCACAGCCCTTCATCGCTTCATATCATTTTCTTTGCTTAAAAAATCGGACTTCAATCATTTAGAGACTTCATTTGATCTTTAAATAACGGATAATAAATGCTCAATGTTAAATGTTCAGCGCAAGGCCTTTGCGACACAGTTTTCAGACTTGCAAACCCTTTTGATTGTCGTTTGTTACGAAATAAAATCCAGTAATTGGGGGTTAAAACTGCAAAGCATAAAATATAAGTGATTCAAGCAGTTTTGCTTTTGTTTACCGATCTTCTATTCAATCAGTTATCGCTTATCTTTGCTTTTTGGTCTATTTTCCCTTATGTTTGCTTTCGGATTATTTGGGTTGTGCTTTTTCTTGTTTTAAGGTGTAGGGACATAAATTTCAGTATTTGCAAGTTTAGGGACTAAAATAATATAAAACTTTGATTTCAAACATTTTTGGAGCAGTATTCCATTTTGAATCAAGCAGTCTACAAGCTGATATCAGTCCTGTGTAAATCATTTCTATAACTTGAACGTAGTTATACAAATACGCTTGGTCGGAATGTAAATGCTGTGTAGGCTGCTTGACTTCTTAATTTTGTCCTTTTGTTCAGGTCTAGCAACTGGAAATACAAAACGTTCAATAGTTTAAAAGCCGTAAATTAAAATAGAGTTTCTGTATTTGTACTCGCTTAAAAGGATGAAAGGTTTCTTTTATACTCGATGTAGTCTTAGCTGTAGTGTTGTTTTATACTCGCTGAATAGCGCTCCGTTTCATAATAGACCAGAAGTTTTACTTGTATTTTTAGCTGCTATTTGTTTTCTTTATTTCTTGAATAGAGTCCAGTTTTACAATAGAATATGATTTCTTTGGATATAGATTTTGCTTTGTTAAAATGTAGACGTCTTTGTAATTTGAATTGTTCCTTTTATTGTTATGTTAGCTAAGCTGGCTCTGTTCAGCCAACACCGCCCAATTTCAAATTTATTAATCGAGTTTACGCCTTTTTTGTCAGTTGTGATCATGAATCCGTTGTTCTTCTGTTTCTGAGTGTTTCTGAGTAGTTTAGAGCAGTCTAAACTTTCCTGAAAACGGGCCCACAAACTTTACTCGAAAATAAGCGTGTGTTTTATAAAAGGCTTTGCTGAAGTGTTTTTTAACAAAAATAAACCAACTTTATCGTTTCCTCAGTGGTCTGCATTGCGTTTTTCTCTTTGTTTTCTCTTGTTTTGCAATTGTACATTGATTCTGAAGTCTCGACGATTAAAGAGTGTTTGAAATCAATCTCCGTGTGTAGTCTGAGGTTCAGTTGTTGCAGTTCCCGGACGTACCAGGAATTTGTGACGAGATTCCGCTCCCGCTAGCTAAGCGAGGTGCAGAGCTAAGTTCCCCAAAGTCAAGTGTTCATTTTCCCGCCAATTGTCCCCCAGAAGATGACGGCTTTCCCTGCGAAGCTTTAGAGAGGGAAAACCTATCGTCACAGTGAGTGGAGAACGCGTGTAGCGTCAACTGGACCAGTTTGGGACAACCCTGACCGAAGATAGCCGAGGTTTACGTTGATTCAACTACGTGAGATGTGAATCCCTTGGAGCGTAAGCACAAAGGACGCCCAAGTACGTCAGTAAACAAAAGTATATTTGTTGATTTATGAAGTCCGTTAAGAAAGCTATTAAGAGGCAATTTCCTGGATACAATTTAAGAAGTAGAGCAGAAACTGAGTTGGAAATATATTTTGTACCCGTATCCACTGCGCCTAAAGTTAGCAAGACTATCCAGTGCCATTTATCCGACGGGGAGAACTGTGAATTGTCAAAAGAACGGCCTTTTCTTTTGAGTTACAGCGATCTATTAAAGCCATAAACGAAGCGAGTTGCAGTGAGTCACAGAGTGAAGAACCCAAACAGTGACTTTCTGCAGCATTTTCTAGCCCCGGGCAAGCCAACGTTACACAACACGAACCCATAGACATTAGCATAGAACAAAATAGCGATTCTTTAACCCAGTCAAGTGTCGCTGGCGTAGAAACCTCCCGTAAACAATTTCACTGGAAGTTGGTTCCGAAGAATTTCAGCCGAGTCAATCCAGTGGTCCTTCCCGTCCGCCACACTACAGTCCAGCCCGTGCCTCCTCAAGAGTAGAAGACAACGACGATACTGACGACGAAAGCAAAGAATTAGAATTTTCTAAGAAGACACCCAGAGTTAAGCGAATTCCAGTAACCAATTCGCTGGCGGACCTCATAAAATTAGTCAATCCACGTTCAGCAAGTTCAAGAGGACGATTCGGTCTCCATACATTTCTTTGCTTGCATTTACATGAGACCGGTCTGGAAATGAACTCAGACCGGTCTGACTTCGTCTCGGTCGCTGGAGCGAGACGAGTTAGGGGGTATTTACATGAGACCGGGACGAACTCAGACCGGCATGAGTTCGTATCGGCCTCCATACATTTCTTTTCTTGCGTTTACATGAGACCGGTCTGAAAATCGACTCAGACCGGTCTGACCACAGGCAGCCCAAGCTAAGGTTGAGAGCTGCGCATAAATTAGACTGTTTTTTCCACGCTATGCATAATAATGACATCGGCAACATTTAAGAGTTTGTATGGAAATGATACAAAACGTCTCAAATTGCCACAAATCAGAAAGAAGTCGAAATAAAAAAGTATTGTCTTATTTCATTGTTTTATTGGTCATTATTGGAGGGCTTCCTGGGCTGGTTTGAAGCTTTTTGGGCGAGAAATTGAGGTTTATATTTTTCATCAGTTACTGAACGTTTAGAATTAATTAAAGGCAGGAAACAATTTCACACTGCACCTCACTTGAGGTTCGATAAATTCCATCACAATAAACGAATCGCCCTACAACTTCAAAGGTGTATTCTTGGGTCTTGCGCATACCTCTGTTCTTTCTCATGGGTTCCAGTTCCTATTTTAAGCCGTCGAAAATCGCTCTAAAATACGAAACTCGCCTTTCCTGGTATGCGTTTTTATTTGAAGTGCACACATGAATCATTGCGAGCCGCGTTTCGACGACAAAATGTCCCTCAGCCGGGGACAGGCTGAGTGAGATTGTCGACATTAGCAAACACGACACTGCGGAGTCCAGAGAGGTCGGTTTACAGAAATAGAGAAATATTAGAAAGGCCGTGAAATTCACTCGCCTCACTTGACTTGGAAAACCATAATTTTGTTTTAGGGACGAACGGAGAACTATCTTTTGCTGCACTCTAATCAATCCATTCGATCATTTTATGCCGAGTATTTGGCGCAAGTGATACTGCTCACTGCCTGCAAATCAACCTCATTATTTAATTCCCATATATAGGGTTGTCTGCCCTAAAAAAAATAAAATTGCTGTGACCGTGGAAAATACCCACCACAATTTCCATTCCTTTGAAAACCGGTGCAATTTTTTTTCTAGATGGAAACTGCTCCTCGTCTCTGCTTCTAAATTTCGACAAAATTTTTTTGCGGTAAACAGGTAAATGTGACGGAACAAATCACTATGCTAATATATTGTCGCACGAAGACATTAAAGAGTGCTCGTGGCGTCAAGTGAGGCGACTAAATTTCACGGGCGTGCCGATAGTTTTCTATTTCCCTCAAACCGACCTCTCTGGACTCCGCAGTGTCACCTTCTGCTTGTGGACAATCTCACTCAGCCTCTCCCCGGCTGAGGGACATTTTGTCGTCGAAACGCGGCTCGCAATGATTCATGTGTGCACTTCAAATGAAAACGCATACCAGGAAAGGCGAGTTTCGTATTTAAGAGGGATTTTCGACGGCTTAAAATAGGATCTGGAACCCATGAGATAGAACAGAGGTATGCGCAAGACCCAAGAATACACCTTTGAAGTTGTAGGGCGATTCGTTTATTGTGATGGCATTTATCGAACCTCAAATGAGGTGCAGTGTGAAACTGTTTCCTGCCTTTAATTAATTCTAAACGTTCAGTAACTGATGAAAAATATAAACCTCAATTTCTCGCCCAAAAAGCTTCAAACCAGCCCAGGAAGCCCTCCAATAATGACCAATAAAACAATGAAATAAGACAATACTTTTTTATTTCGACTTCTTTCTGATTTGTGGCAATTTGAGACGTTTTGTATCATTTCCATACAAACTCTTAAATGTTGCCGATGTCATTATTATGCATAGCGTGGAAAAAACAGTCTAATTTATGCGCAGCTCTCAACCTTAGCTTGGGCTGCCTGTGGTCTGACCTCGTCTCGGTCCAGCGACCGAGACGAGTTACTTTCGTACCGGTCTGAGTTCGTACCGTTCTCATGTAAACGGAAACGAATCTCAGACCGGGGTCCGGATTTAATATGTTCGATCTTTTGGCTTCGTCATGTTTGCTGTTTTTTAGCAATGATAGCATCATTATTGCTGATAACATAGTTGATAACATAAGGAAACAAGAGTTAGAAAGTTAGTAGGATCAATTAAATATATGCTTGCGTTAATGCGTGCGGGAAGTCAGCCATTTTGAGATACTGCAGAGTTCACAGGCCGGCCATTGAGCATAACTTTCTATTTTTCTGTCGTCAGTAAATTCTACGGTTGTCTATTGCCGTGAATTGTGTGCCAGTTGGTTTGTAACATGTTAAATAATCGAATTATGAAGGTTATATCGCTCCAAGTTCTGCTGTCTTTGAGTTCGTACCGGTGTCATGTAATCGACCAAGCAGTTCGTCCCGATGTCATGTAAACGGCTGCAAAAAGTTCGTACCGGTACAAGTTCGTACGGGTCTGAGTTCGTCCCGGTCTCATGTAAATACCCCCAAAGTTTACTAGACGAAGTCACAAGCAGTGGAAGTAGTGAAACCAGCAGTATTGAAGAAAACGTAACCGCCGCAATGGATCGTGATTTTCTGGAAGAGCATCAGCGTTCACTAACCACTCTAGCTGAAGGGTTAGCTTCTAGAGATGTTCGTATTGACAAGTTTGGCGGATATGAAAACGAAGATATCAACCACTGGTTCGAGAAATTGGAAATGCAGTTAGAATAGAAAATATCCACACAACAGACGCAGCAGCGATTTCACAAGTCATTAACAATCTGAGCAGACCAGCTGAAACATTCCTGTTTGAGTTACCACCTGCTGAGAGGAAAGATTAAGCCCGCTTGAAGCAAGCCCTGAAGCGTCGCTCCTCCACCAAAGACAGAACATGGGTGAAGAGACAGCTTCTAGTTTCACGTTCACAAGAACCAAACTGTAACGTTTTACTCTTTAATAAACCGTCTGTACGACGTGAGTCATGTTGAAAGTACAGTTCCAAACTAGAAACTCCCACGCATAAATTATGAACCGCTTAATATGTACACACATGCCACGTAAGGCATTTGCACGTGCTAACGTGCAATTACAATTTATAATAATAACTATCGGTACATCTCCCCTTGACAAAGGATAAATAAACTAGTATGAAAAAGAATAACGACACATCTTCCCTTGACAACAAAAAAAAAGCCGACAATAAATAAATAAGTAAATAAATAAAACAAAATAAAATAAAATAACGTAATAATAGTTTCATAAAGTCACTGACATTTCGCGGCGCCAGAGTCCTTCAGGGTCACAAAACCAAGTCTTCAAAAGTAAACAAAGTCCTCAAAGTCCTTATATGAATCAGTCATGACATAACAAAATCCTTGTAACGTTCCGGAAGTCTTCTTTGTCTTGTGGATCTCCTACTCGGTACGACAACATCCTCAGCTACAGAAGATGGCACTGTTGGTTCAGTAACAGGGCATGGTGATGACGAGGGTGAGGTCGGAGGGTTGGCCAACGGAGCCGTAATAGCGGCATCGGGCTGTGCAACCGATTTACATTCACCAAACTCCCACGCGGTCTGAGGTTCGCTAGTACGCCATATGTCTTTACGATTTCGACGGCGAACTTGTCCATCAATTAGGACCTCATGCGACCTGGGAGCAACTTCTCTGAGACATTCAGCTCGCTTCCATGTTCCATCAGGTGAATGAACGCGGATAGTTTCGCCAGGATTCACTGGTGAAAGGGTACGCTTGCCACGGTTGTAGTACTTGTGCTGAAGCTCTTTCCGCGCTCGCAGCTTGTTAGCATCGTTGACGAGGCTGAATCCAGGCGCTAGGTGTGTTTTGGTTGCCGACAGGAATATCTTACATCAGCGACCCAAAAGACGCTGGGCGGAACTCGTATCCATGCCCTCACTCGGAGCATTACCCCAGTCCAGGAGAGCTTGAAATTCACTGATTCCAGCTGCGCGACATTTCGTGAAGAGACGCTCAACAGTGCGTATTGCATTCTCAGCCTTACCATTACTCTGAGGATAACGTGGGCTCGAGGTAACATCCTGAAAGTTCCACTGGTCTGCGAATTTGGCGAACTCAGACGAAGCAAAACAAGGTTCATTATCTGTGACAAGGGTATCTGGCACCCCAAATCGGCTAAAAATTGCCATGAGACTTCTAATCACTGACTTTGAGGTTTCAGATGAGAGGAAATCAACCTCTATGAAGTTACTAAAATAGTCACTGACAACCAGCAGAATTTGGCTTGAGGGAAAACAGATGTCCGCAGAAACCTTTGCCGCAGAAACCTTTGCCGAGTCGAGATGCGTAAGACAAACATCACACTTGCTGACTAAATCCTTCATTTGGGCTTTCATTCTGGACCACAACATACAGTCACGAAGCCGGCGAAGACAACCCCCCCTCCCCTAAGCCAATGCGAGTCGAGTGAGCAAGGGACATAAACTCCTTTCTAAGTGCACTGGGGACATACAGGCGAGGCCCGGGGAAGACCAGATTTCCTTGAACAATCAGCTCATCGCGAAACTGGAAGAAAGGCGGCAAGGCAACATTGCATTTGTGAACATCATTAGGCCAACCTTGGAGAATGGCTTGTCGAAGACAAGTACAGACAGGATCTCGGGCTGATTCTTGCTCAATTCGCGCCAACCGAGAAGGAGAAACGGGCAGGTTCTCCGTGTGGTCTACAAGGTTTAGCGATTTCACTTCCTCCGAAGATACGCGCGGCTTAGCGTATCTGCGATGAGCATGAGGGGGTTGGGGGGGGGGGGGGGTCTCTTGTATCTGACGTCGAGGTTGTAGCGCTGAAGACGTAAGAGCATGCACTGAAGTCTTGCCGGTGCATCACAAAGGCTCTTTTTAAAAATTTCTTCCAGAGGTTTGTGCTCAGTTTCCACATGGACCACATCACGCCCAAAGATGAACTTGTCGAACTTCTCGCATGCAAACACGATGGCCAGGATCTCCTTCTCTATTTGCGCATACCTGGTCTCTGTTTTGGTAAGGGCTCTGCATGCAAAACTCACTGGCTGCTCATGTCAGAGAGACGGGGCAAGAATTTAGCCAAGTACTGGGCAGTTCCATTAAAACGCAGTAAACTCTTTACACCGGTTGGTGTGGCATTTCAAGTACAGCTCGCACCTTCTCAGGATGGATTTTCAGGCCAGACTTTGTGGCGTAGTGGTCAATCAGAGGGACGTCTTCCAAGCACAGCTGAAGTTTTTCCACAGAAAGCTTGACACCACATTCAGAACATCGTTGAAGAAATGCGATAAGGTTTTTGTTATGGTGACGAACAGCTTGCTCGAAGGTGTCTCCGAAACTGGCAACTATAAAATCATCTGCAACAACCTCAATACCGCCAAGACCTTCAATCAGCTCATGTATGCGTCGCTGGAAGACTTCAGGGGCCGAGCTAATTCCAAACGGCATCCTACACCAGCGATAGCGCCCAAAAGGTGTGTGGAAAGTTGTCAGGTACGATGATTCCTCGTCTAATTTAACGTGCCAAAAACCATTCTTTGCATCCAGGACGGAAAACACTTTGGCGCCATGAAGGCGAGTGGCAATGTCTTCGATAGTAGGCATAGGATAGTTCTCCCTGAGAATCGCCTTGTTTAGATCCTTCGGGTCCAGACGTATTATTGTGTTCCCATTCTTCTTCGGTATGGCTAACATAGATGAGATCCAAGGCGTCGGCCTTGAGACTGGTTCAATGACCCCCGAGCTATATAACTCTTCTAGGCTTTCTTTGATTTTACCGCGAAGTGCGACTTGACCTCGCCGGGAAGCGTGTTGAACTGGCTTGACTGAATCATTAAGTTGGATATGGTACACCGAGGCCTTCGTCGAACACATTGGGAAACATCTCTTTGACCTGTTCCTTGGAGATAGGATTGGAACTAGATATCGTATCCTGGACAGAAAACACTTGACCCGCACTCGTGTCAGGCTTACGGATAGCGTCAGAATCCTTAATTTCAACCACACCCATTCCTTCACAAGCTGTTTTTCCCAAAATAGGACAGCGAGAGCGCTTGCTTTCCACGAGACGACACAACAACAGACAAGTGAATGATCCTCTCCAAAGTTGGAGTTTCACAGTTCCTAACGCTGGGATGTTTCCACCATCATAGGATACAATGGACGACTTGGTTGGGGTCACCTGCTTTAGCTCAAAATCACCAGTCGCCTTCTTGTAAATATGCACAGGCAAAACGTTACAACGTGCTCCGGTATCAATCTCGAATCGTATGAAGTTCCCACTTGGTTCTTTCAGCGTCAAAAGATTCGAATCCACACTCTGGTAAGAAGCAACTTTGAAAACTTGAAAAACAGGCAACTCATCTTCTTCCTCGAGCATCGAAACTTTATTGGAGCTGCCAGAAACGGGGCATTTCTTTGCAAAATGGTTCTCCTTGCCGCACGTGATACACTTCTTTCCCCACGCAGGACAGGCCTCGCGTTTACCCTCGTGCTTTCTTCCACAGAATCGGCAAGGATAACGAAGTTGATTTGCAGAAGACGGCGGCTTATCAGACGGTTTATCTTCTAAGGACTTCTTGCTTTCCTTGAGTAGATGAACGTTGGATGAGTTGAGTTCGCCCACTGCCTTTATCTGCGCTTGAGACATCTCCGAAGCGCGACAAATATCTAGTATCTTCGCAAGGTCAAGTTCAGGTTCACGAAGAAGCCTTTCCCTAACTTTGTTGTCAGCAATGCCAAAAATAATCCTATCTCTTAGAATGTCATCGGGTGTAATAGCATCAAAAGCGCACTTTGCACATCAGCAATTTGACAAAGCGCAGTCACATAACGATCAAACGATTCACCAGGCTCTTGTTGTCGCGAATTAAAACGATAGGGTTCGAAAGGAATACTCTTTCTCGGTTAGCAGTTACTGTCAAATCGCTCGATGGCACCTTTAACATCCTTTTTCTGGGTAGCCGTTAGGTTCCAGGTTTTGAATACTCTTCTTGCTTCAGGACCGATTGCAGTTAGGAGGGCAGCCGCTTGAACATCACCTTCTTGTTTGTTGACGTTCGAAGCGACACTGGAGTGCTCCCACATCTCCTTTCATTCGCTCTGTTTTCAGCCACATTTGAGTCATTGATGTCCAGAGAGTGCGATGCCGGCAACGAGTGAAGGAAAGCCATCGATTGAAGCCAATCCTGACACCATGTAACGTTTTACGCTTTAATAAAACTTCTGTACATCGTGAGTCATGTTGAAAGTACAGCTCCAAACTAAAAACTCCCACGCATAAATTATGAACCGCTTAATATGTAGAGACATGCCACGCAAGGCATTTGCACGTGCTAACGTACAATTACAATTTATAACAAGAACTATCGGCACACAAACGAAACTCTTTCAGACTACATTAACGGGATGCATGAACTGTTTAGTGGACTCGACTGTTCCGAGCCCGAAAAAGTAACGTATTTCACCGAAGGTCTACGTCCATCACTAAAGGTCAAAGTCCTCGAACGAGTGCCTGAGTTGAAGAACTAGCCCGGACGTTCAACTCGATTTCCCGGTGCGTAGGTGGTTCTAGCGAAAATGAACAATTAGAGAAGATACTAAACGCCTTGTCTGCTCAAAATCAAGTACAGCCCACGACGTCAATTCCCGAAAAACCGCCTGCGTGGTTTGAAACCCTACTCGGAAAACTATCTTCGGGGCCAGAGCCTACAAGAGCAACGGTGGCCGCCTTGAATGATAATTACAGTGAAAATCCGGGAGCGGTGAACAAAATACAACGTGAAATCCGGCAGTTAAAAGACATGATACAAAATCTCTGTAGCGAAACAGACGCCAGAATTCGTGGTCTTGCAAGGCGAAATCAGTCCTCACGCAACGAACAGCCCAGAGAAAGAACTTGCGACGGACGCATGGTGTGCTACACTTGTGGACGAACCGGACATTTGCATACAAGTTGTCCTGAGCGAAGGAACTCTGGTCCTCAATCGCAGCCGCCACAACAACAATCGTATCGACCAAGTTACTCGCCAAATTCAAATTATAACCAACTGCGAGATAATTATAGAAATTATTCCCAGCCAAATCGAAGAGATCAACGCTTGGCAGTGCTCGCTGAAGGCTTCAGTGAAGACGAATTGGTTGCTCAAATACAGCAGAATCCAGTTGAACCAGTACTTTACTGTTCCGATCTAGAGAGGTCCTTCCTACAAGAAAATATCGAGCAGCGAGAAAATGTTAAAATCCTTTCAAACGACGCTGTTGTGTTCTCAAAACAAATGCTGCAATACGCAGGAAATTTGTTTGAAAAATTAACGCTGGCTCATGCGCCGCTGTTGCTGAACAGAGCCACGTTCTGTGCTCCGTTCTTCGCTTGACCGTAACCAGGCAACCAGTGAACCAATGGCGTTCAAAACTGTTAGTCAGCCAAGTGCCCGTGATGACGTAAGATCTATATTGGAACCAATCCTCCGCACGATCAAGCAAGTACAGACCAAGCACTCTGTTAATCCTGGTGTCGACTCGGCCAGGGATATCCCCGCCATCCAGGACGAGGGGCAGTTCCAGTCCGCCCAGGCCTCCTCCGTTCAACCAGAAGTCAGGAAGAATCTAGCAACCCAGTCTCCTGGAATCAACACGAAGTCGATCCAGTCCACCTCGGCCGTTCCTGATGTTACGTCAATGGAAGATGACGAAGCCAGCTCGAACCAGTCCCTGCTTATCTCATCGAGAGTTGTAAGCCCTGTTCCACGTACACAGACCGCCCAGGATAGTCCAACTCAGTATAACCCAGCAGCATCCGTAAGCCCTCAGAACAGGGATCTTCCACGTGTTCTCAAGGCAGATAATGTCAAGCAAAATACCTGCTTGATCCCAGACCGCACTCAGCCTGACAGTCACGCACAGGGACCACGCGCCAGAAGTTCCTTTCCGGTCCACCCCTGGCCTTTCTTAGCCCGAACCAATACCTCCGAGTAGTTTGATTCAAGATTCGTCCACCCACGGGCAGGAGTCCGCTCATTTGACACCCTCCTTGCAACCTGACGGAGAACGTGCAGAACAAACCAAAGCCTATCAGCCACGACCTAGAGATCTCACCGTTACTGCAGAACTAAATGGTCAGCATATCAAGCTTTTAGTACACACTGGAGATGGAATTTCTGTAATAGATGAACAATTTTTGCTTGATATTTACGGAGGAAGGTTGCCCAGTCTTTTTAAAAGCGGCTTGGCAAACGTTAAATCTGTAAGTGGTGAAGCGATGCCCATCCTTGGAACAGTAAAACGTCAACTACAAACAGCAGGAGGAACCTATTGTTGTGATTTCCTTGTAGTTCAAAACCTTACCTATGAAGCAGTTCTTGGTCTGGATTTCCCACCCGCAAATGAAGCTGTAATCGACCTTAAAAGTGGAATCTTAAATTGGATGACAGCCCTGCAGAACCACAACCAGATGACACGTGTCACGTTAAAGTCTGGTCTACTTGTGTTATACTCCCAAGCTCTGAGGTCATCATTCCAGCTAGCCTAGATGCACAATATACTTCTTATACTTCTAGAGTGGCTGGCCTTCTAGAAGCCTCACCGCGTCTTATCGAACGGTATCAATTACAGGGAACTGCAGCCTTGGTAACCCTCTCCGCTGACCACACAGTACCGTTTCGGTTAAATAACCCTACGCGAAATCTAGTAACGTTATACCGTGGAGCTGTTATAGGAACGTTTACTAAAACCTATGATGACGTCCAACTGCTTAGCTTCGACAATGAACGACAGGATTCACCTACACGTCCAGCCGGTACTGAAAATGTTCCTGTTGACCTTACCAATACAGATTTAACTAAAGAGCAGCAGACCGTCTTGCAGAGTCTCTTAAATAAATATCGAGATATCTTCGCCTTGTCGTCAGAGGAACTGGGACGAACTAACCTAGTACAACATCACATAGATACTGGCGATCACCCTCCTATCCGCCAACGAGCTTACCACGCCCCTGCAGCTGAGAAGGAGAGAATAGAGCAGTGCATTGATGACATGTTAATTCAAGGCATCATCCGCCCGTCAAACATTGCTTGGGCATCACCTGCAGTCCTAATTAAGAAGCCCGACGGTAGTGATAGATTTTGCTGCGATCTAAGAAGGGTCAACTCTGTCACTAAAAAGGACTCCTACCCCTTACCAAGGATAGCAGACACCTTAGATGCACTCAGTAGTACCCAGTACTTCTCCAGTATGGACCTCATGTCCGTATACTGGCAGACAGAGATGGATGACAAGTCTCGCGAAGAGACAGCTTTTATCACTCATACTGGCTTATATGAGTCTAATTTCATGCCATTCGGCCTGTATAAGGAGCGCGTCCAGCATGGTTTACGCTGGAAGATAGGGCTCATCTATTTTGATGACGTTCTTGTCTACTCACGAACATTTGAAGACCGTTTACAACACTTGCGCCTAGTGTTCCAGCGTTTCCGTGAAGCAGGCCTCAAACGCAAGCCCAAGAAGTGTCATTTTGGCCAACGGAAAGTCAAGTACTTAGGTCATGTGATTTCAAAAGATGGAGTCTACCCAGACCCCGAAAAGGTTAGCGCAATCAGAGTATCCAGTTCCGCGTTCCGTCAGAGACGTGCTTTCGTTCTTGGCCTCGCCTATTATTCCAGAAAGTTTGTGAAAGACTTTGCCAAGATTGCAGGACCACTGTACAACCATACCAAGGAAGGACTCAAGTTCCAGTGGACTAATGACTGCCAGATCGCCTTTGAAAGCTCAAAACAAGCTCTGACCAGGCCCCCATCCTGGCCTACCCAGACTTCACATTAGAATTCACTCTCGCCACCGACGCAAGCCATGACGGTCTAGGTTATGTCTTGGGACAAGTAAAGACGGTCGTGAGGTGGTTATAGATTACGGCGGAAGACAATTACTCCCTGCAGGGCGGAACTACTTGGTGACCGAGAGAGAAACGCTCGGGTTAGTGTCCGCGATTTGCCATTTTCGCAGTTATCTATATGGTACTCATTTCAAGGTCTTCACTGACCACAGCGCTGTCCGCTGGCTAATGCAACTGAAGAAACCCAGCGGTCGTTTAGTAAGATGTGCGTTTCTCCTCCAGCAGTATGATATTGAAATTATACACCGAGCTGGGTCAAGCAACGGAAATGCAAATTGTTTGTCACGGCGGTGTTATGAACCACTCGTCGCAGCCCTTGACTCTCCAGGTGTTCAAGTCGAGAAAGTACGAGAACTTCAACGCCAAGACCCGGCCTTATCAGACATCATAAATTACTTAGAATGGAGGAACTACCAGTCAATAACAAAGCAGCCAAGACCCGCCTTCACACCATCAAACAGTATTACTTAGACCCTGATGGCTTGTTGTGCCACATCTGGATCCCAGCAGGTTTCCATTTGCCAACGCCGAGATCCCAACTTGTCATCCCCACCTCACCACGCCATGAAGTCTTAGTCAGGTACATTACAGTCAGTTTTCTGGTCATCTGGGAGTAAACAAGTCCTATGGTAAGCTAGGAGATCGGTACTTTTGGCCCAAAATGTACATGGATGTGCAACATTATGTGCTTAGCTGTGCATCTTGTGCTATGAAGAAGAGTCCCAAACAGCGTCAAACCGCCCCTGTTCTCCCAATCCCGTCTCTGGTCCTTCGGAAATGATCGCCTGTGACTGCTCGGAACCCTATTCCACTACCCACCGTGGGAATAAGTGCGTGGTAGCCTTTACATGTTATAGTACTAGATAGGTAGAAGCATTTGCAGTCCCAAATATCGAGGCAAAAACTATTGCTGACCTACTAGTGAACGAAATAATATATCGCTATGGTGCGCCCCGTACCTTCCTCTCTGATCGAGGTTCTAACTTTCTGTCCAGCCTGGTCCGTGAAGTCTGCAGTGTGATGAATATTCACAAGGTTTTTACGACGAGCTACCATCCTCAGTGCCATGGTTTAGTTGAACGCTTTAACCACACTTTGACGCAACCATAAGAACTGGGATGATTTCTTGAGCCCCATCCTTTTCGCATACCGGACATCTTCTTCAGAAGCACTTGGCGACACGCCACATTTTATGCTGTTTGGTCGAACTGCAAGGCTTCCAAGTGCTGTGGCTCTCTTGCCCCTTGGAGAAATGACTGCCTATGTTGCAGAACACCGTGCCAGAGTAGTGGAACAGAATGAAATAGCTCGATGCATTGCTTCCCAGAACACGCAACGTGCTCAACAAAAAATGAAAGATTTGCATGACGGCTTTGCAGAGCCAACCAAGTTCCACTTGGGCGATCGCTGCTGGGTATTTACTCCAAAACAGAAGAAAGGAGTGTCCCCGAAGTTGATGCACGCCTGGCATGGCCCTTATCGCATAGTGAAATTTCTCTCTCCAGTTCACCTTGTTTTTAGAGCTTTGGATAATCGACGTGTTTCTACAACGGTGCATGCTTCACGAATGAAATGTTATATTGATCCCGCTGACAGGCCAACTCGACCACCGCCGATCACCGTGGAAGAACCATATCTCGCTAATACAGACCTACCTTCCGACAGTTTTTCTGCAGAAACAGCAGACCAGGAAATCCCCCCCTTACTATTTTTTCCCGTCAAATCGCTCCCCAGTACTTCCAGTCATTCCAGAAATTGAGGAAACGACAGAGAGAAGTGATCAGCTTGTGACATCCACTCCAGAAACCTCCAGTCCAATCCAATCCCGCCCGTCCCACTCTTCCGTTATCCTAGATGATGACGTATCGGCTCCAGAAGAACCACTTACCTTAGGAGATGATGTTTATCAGGCAGAAAAGATAGTACGACACGGCATTCGTGACGGACGCCTACAATTCCGTAGTAAATAGGCTGGTTTCCCCTCCAGCCATAATACTTGGGAACCACGGGAAAATATCATCGATGAGCGACTTTTCAAGAAGTATTTTCAGGCCTGCCCCCGAGCTAAACGCCCGTTGACTGACTATCCCGACTTTAATCCAAGAGTGGCAGTGCTTTCCTGGTCTGAACCCAATTCTATTTCACCCGTTGTCATCTTCCATGGGCGGAAATCAGTGTGCTCCCTCCAGAAAAGGTTTTTTCCGCCAAAACCGCTCTTCGCCACGGTTTCCACTACAGTTATGTACCCACGAAAGGTCGTCCTTTTTCCCCACGTTGGCCTGGCACCAAGAGAGACTACACAGTCTACATGTAAGCCAGCCCAGACAGTACCCCGTTGCTGGACCGTTACCAGTCTCCCACTGGTCTCGTCCGCTGACCAGCTCCGCACCTGCACCGGCATCCGGTAGGTCGGTTTCTCCCACCTTCCCACGGGGTCGATTTTGTCCAGTAACAACCCGATTTCATGCTTTTCTGCTATGGTTTTCTTTGCTGTTATGTGCGGGCTTTGTTCTGTGTAATGGAGGTAAATACAATTCAGCAGGAAAGATTGTTTCCTTCTTTCTGAGTGCTATGATGATAGCAAAAAACCCTACATCTACATCTACAACTACATCTATAACTTGCAAAATCCTTATTAGGACAGTTCGCAAGTGATATTAAAGTAAATCAAACAAACAATACTACTACTAATAAAAAACTACGACGTCATGTTCTGCATGTTCAAAGCTGACTTACATTGACTCAGTGAGTCGGATGTAATTATTTCAGCGGGCAAGTTGTTCCAATCATTGATCGTCCTCGGCCAAAAACTAAACTTATACGCATCACATGATGCTTGAAGTGGAATAAACTTGAGGGGGTGGGCGCGACAGGTACAAAGAAGGCTTTGGTGTTGGACGTAAGTTGGAATAGTCAGATCCGCTTGTTGGTTAAGGGATTTGTAAAGCATGCATAGTCAGGCTATCTGTCTTCTGTGTTGTAATGGCAGCCAGTTGAGATGGTTCAATGCTCGAGCGACACACCCTTCTTCTCTTGAGTTAGTTACAAAACGAGCAGCCCTCCTCTGAACTTGCTCGAGTAGGTCAATTTGGTATTTCCTATAAGGGTCCCACGATGTACACACATATTCCAATGTGGGTCTGACTAGCGAAATATATGTCCAGGCCTTGATCCTTTCAGGGCAGGAGTGAAGATTCCTTTTGATGAAACCTATGGTCTTATTGGCTTTGTTCTTCACGTTTAATATGTGTGTTTTCCAGTTCAGTGTCTCAGTAATGGTTATCCCTAAATATGCCTGGTGGTCAATTACTTCTAGGGCTTGGTTCAACATGGTGTATTGATGAGTAATAGGAAGCCTTTAATTTTGTATCGGGATACTAAACTTGTGAGTATCCACATGGATTTACCCTCTTTTTCTCGAGGTGGCTACCCTGTTCTTAATTCTACTTGTGATCCCAATTTATCGACATTTTACGATAGAGTCTTGTCTTCTATGCGCACTGTTCAACGAGCTATTAATCGCCTCATTTCTATTCATGGTGTCACAGATTTGTTGGAATGCGATAGTTATCTCCGACGTTTCTATGGTTATGTCTCTGGTCTTTCATCGGAGCTAGTTTGCCCTACTAGGTATTATGCAGGCACTCTTCGTGATTGTTAACTTTGGGCCTTGAGCCCTTGTCGCGTTCACCGTTCGCCACACGAGAAAGCGTGGTTGCGTGAACGGGAGAAACGCTCTAATTTTGCTTGCCACATGGGTTAGGCGGAATCCCGAGATTGCTCTATGAATCATTTGGGGGAAAGTGTGGGTCAACCGATTTTATGGGACTATTTAAAGTTTTACGCGACTTTCCTGCTATTATGAAAGACGCTTATGACCTCATAAAAGTCCTCAACGGCAAAGTAACATTTCTAATTAAAACTTTGGATCTTTTAAATTCGAAATTGATCCAGGTTATTAACTCCATGCGTCTGATGGCTGGTGCTTTTACTGGTTGGCAAAGCCGTGCGAATACATATTTCAAGAAAGAATTTTGTCATTTTAATCTTAACAAGGAGTTTATTTCTCCTTATTCTATGGAGGCAAACAAAGCGCTCACGACATTATTACGCCTTAATGAAATTGATGATTTGGTTCGCCGATTGGCTCATTTGTCCAGAAAAACTCTAGTTGGTTCTCCGATATACCGAGGTTTCTCACTGCTGATCTAGAACTTCGGCTGGCACGGTTTTTGTTCTTTAGCTTCTACTATCGACACTTAAAGAAGCGGTTTTTCTTTAACGCTCCAACCGGTAGTGGTTTCCAAATTGCCAAATCACGCGTCATGCAAATTCATCTTTTGTTTACCTTACCAGAACTAGATAATTCTGGTGCGATATGTACCATAGAACAGCTGGTTCCGGTAAGCTATCAAGCAAATGGCCTTTGTTTTGGTGGTCCGATAACGCGTCAAGATTTACTTTTATTGCCCTGTGCGGAGAAAATGTATATCGTTAAACAGGCCGAATTGGAGCAATGCTCTCAGGAGGCGTCAACCATTCTTTGCCCCGCAAATGTGTTGTCAACCGTGGAAGATCCGGTCTGGTTGGGACTGAAATGGATCCCTAATTCCAAACTCCTCTTTAATCAACTTACAATCATTAGTTCACCTCGGCGGTCGATTCTATTTGACTACTGCCCAAACAAATTTATCGCTTACTTCGAACAATGCGTCCCATATGGTTAATTTACATCCTTTGGGAATTTTTCACTTTCCCTGTACCTATTCACTTCCATATCAAAGAAGTGGTTTTGGCTCATGTGCATCAAAGCTTAGCACACATTTTCCGTTGTTTGCTAAAAATCGCTTTCAATTTATTCCCTGGACAGCTGCTATTTTTCCAAATCATACTTTGCCCCTTTCTAATAAAACGTTTACTATTCCCCAGCTATTGTCCATTGATCATTCTACGCTGGATTCTTTAAATCACACTTACAATACTCTTGACCAGGATATGACTTATCTACACACAATCACTAATGATGTGGACTCTATGCGCCGCGCCGCCCAAACTACCGCAACGAGATTCTCTTTTTTTTTCGCTTTTTCGCTGACTCTTTGTAACACCATAGTTTTGCTTATTTTCTACTGTGTGTTCTTGCGCCACCGGCCGCACCATTTCGCCTGGTTCGGCACCGACCTTTCGATCAGCAGCTAATTGTCCCACGGCCATTTAGGTTCCGAGAACTAACCAAAAAAAAAAGTGAAAGCACGAAACTACATAGAGAAAGAAACACAAAAGAAACCACTTTTTGTTATTTTTCCTTTATTCTTATTACATTTCTTATTGTTTCATATTTGATTTTCTCTTCAACTGTGTTTATCCTGAAGGTTTTTGTTCGCCGATTTGGCTTTACTTAGGTAGGCGTGCAGTGATTCCAGCCGTCCGCGGCTGTATCTATTTCCTTGCTCTCCCCGTATTTCAGCTGTTCTATTTATTGAAGTCTCCCCTTGCTTTTTACAACTTGTGAAATCCTTTTTCTTCCACCGACACCCTTTGCTAATAAAAGCTCCTCTGTTTCTGTATCTTTACCACTTGCTTTGGTTTATTGAGCGTTCGTGCTTGTTATCCATTTTGCAACTTTCCTTCTTAATGCATCATGGCCTTTTCTTCTCCTTTGGTGGTGGTCGGTGACCTGGATGCCTTCCAACATGATGCAGAACCTCTGACACAGAGGTGCTTCGCGATCGCTTGTGATCGCGTGGAGATTTCCTACGCCGGGGGGGGTGTAACACTACTCATTTGTTTTCGCATGGAGCAGACTCTCTGCGGACCTACAGCCTCCAGACGGGCAAGGTCCTTGGTCTAAGCTTGTCCTCACTGGGGATTCCACAGGAGCTGTTTCCTCGAGTATTGCAGCACAGCCTTGACAAGGTAATGTTCGAGGTATTCGAGACCCCACAACCCTCATTACCGGACGAAATCATTCTTTTTGTTAAGGAAATGGCGAAAGTCCATTTCTTGGAAGCGGCCCTTCCTTCAGCCCATACGCTGCTGCTGCCGGTGATGGTGCTGAACCTTGAACACTCTAAGTGCCCGACCGTAGCGCGCCTGTCCCCGGACACACCGCCTGGACGCATCTTTCCTACCCGAGAAAAGGCGACCGGGTATAGTCGCTGAATAGCGCTCCGTTTCATAATAGACCAGAAGTTTTACTTGTATTTTTAGCTGCTATTCGCTTTCTTTATTTCTTGAATAGAGTCCAGTTTCACAATAGAATATGAGTTCTCTGGATATAGATTTTGCTTTGTTAAGAGGCTGTCTCCCTAAGAGCGGTCTGGTCGATCTGGGTTGAAAAATAGATTTCGCTTATTTCGTGTGTGTTTAAAGACTTTCATGTACCTGTACTCTTTGACCGTTGAGGTTGAGGTTGAATTCAGCTAGCGGTGAGACTTCAACGACATACCCATTGCACAACTTAATCCAACACGCGAAGACCGACCAATTTCAAGACGTATTTTTGAAAAAGTGAGGCGGTCTATTTCAACCAAACCAACACAGCTGAAAAGTAGGCACCATAGGAAATGTCATCACCGAGAAAAACCTTGCGGCCAGTATTTGATGAAAAATATATTTCTCTGTGAACTTGGCTAAATTCGACGATCTCCAAGTTTTGCCTCGATTTTGAGAGACTTGTCAACATGAAACGTGGCATCAAATTCCCTTGTAGTCAGATCTAAAACCATCAGAAATAAAGAAAATACCAATCTGTTTGTCTTATAGTTCAAGTGGACGCGAATAAATTGTTTTTAAACGACTAAAGATTGACATACCTGCGTCCATTTTCCAGAGGTAAGCTCGTTAGCTTTCGAATTTTGCTCGATGATTCCACAAGAAGAAAACATTCTGCCATCCAGACTTTGGCTTACTGTAGTGTATGAAGCAGATCAAGGTGATTACTTTGTATTTTCCGTTTAATATTGGTCGTACATCGAAGTTTTTTCACGACGAAACGATGCACATCGAGTGCTGATGAAGTATATTTAACAATTATCCTGCGAAATCGCGCGGAATATCACCTGATACGAGGCCGTAGGCCGAGTTGGCTAAATCAGGGGATATTCTGCAAGATTGAGCAGGATAATTGTTTCATTATTCAACAAATTCTCATCGACTACCATTTTCATAACGAGAAAAATTATCGTTCTATGATGAAAACGCTGAAAGCTAGCAACACGTAAAAAAAATCAAAACAGAACTTCAAGAATACGAAGTTTACTACCTTTCACTTAAAAAAGACTTATTTACAAACTCATGTTTGGAAATAAGAAGACAGAGTAAAAAATACTGCTACCTTACCGAGAATAAGTCCTCTTCCTGTGAATTAAAGTCTTTTCAACTTTACAACTTTCCGTGAGCAAGTGTGCTGCTTCCTTCGCAATACCATTTTCTTGGTTGAGTTCTCACCAAGTTAACCTCTGGATATCTTTGTGAGCTGAAGCAAATACTTGTTGACTTTTTGAGAACATTTAATCGTGGAACGTTTCTCCCAGTGAGTTAAAATTTCCGGAAAACACTGCTAAAACTGCCTCCCTTTTCAAAATGTCCGCCAAACAAGCAATGAAAGAAATCTGCAATGAGTGCACTTCCAAATATGGTCATTTACGTATATCGCAGGATATCTGTCATGTACGGATGACAGATATTGAGGGCTTCCTTACCATGTATGGGCATAGTGACAATTTGTTGAATAATAAACCGCCATATCCATGTTCCACGGCAACCGCTGACCATGCTCTGAGTAGGGCTGGCTCACTGGCCGGGATTACATTTTAATACATTTTCATATATTTTTGGGTGGTGGCGAGGAGATACCGGTATGTTGGGGGGAGGGGGGGGGGGGGTTAAAATTTAGAATTCGTCGACATTATACTACGATAATGAGAATTTCGGAATATGTGGGACTCTTAGGGGCTAACATTGGAATGTAATTTGCAGTTGCATCTGCAACTGAAATTGCTATCAGTGCATGTTTGCCGGCGGATAATTTTTCATGGGAAAAAAACGTCAACGACAACAATCCAAAAAACAAAAATTGTTGCACAAAAGGCCCCTTTATTACTTCGTTTACTTCACACGTGTCACGTTCTTTTGGTTCGCTTATATGATTTAGTTCAGCATTTGCGAGATGTCAGTACTGGTGTCATTGTATATATGTACTTTGGCATTCGAAGAGAGTCAATAATCGGAGTAGATATAAGAAAAACATGCGTGTTTACCCTTTTCTACTTTTTTGACATCTTTTTTTCTATGAAAGAAGGCTCGTTTGTTTTTCTCTATTCGATTCATACACGTGTCAGTTGCACAAATTAACTTTATTCACGACTGATCACCCGCACCCGCGCGCACCTCTTCAAAACAGCCATGTCGTGTATTAGGATTCATTATGTCTGTTGACTGCTTCTTGAGAAGCAAAGCTGGAAAAAACTGTGGTCCCTCGCGTGGTGCAAGTGGTGTTGTTCGTTTGGCAGACTGCTGACGATGAAGTAGCAAATCATCTGATCGGTGGTCATCTTTCCAAAGGGGCCCTCAGTAAAAAAGAGGTTAAACGTGCAAGGGCTGGCCCATTTAACTTCCCTCAAAAGGATTTAAATAAAATGTGGATATGCCACAGGCATTGCCCTATATTAGGAAAGTTTTGGAGGAGTTCTAAAGTGACATGCCAGTATCCTGAGCATAGCGGCGATTAGAAGCGTGTGTGAGGAAGAGCTGGGGTTAATTTGGAGATGGCTCAGGACATTTGGAAGCTATCTGGAGTAGTCGTTCCTATAGGATCAGGTAGTTTTGTGATTATTTTAATAAATACAGTTCTCTTTTTCGTATTTTCCTTAATTGATGAATGTTAACTTTTTTCATGTGAATGGAAAAACGTGAACTAGTTTTAAAAAGTAAACCAAGCAAATTTAAAACACCTTTTTATGTTAGTCTTTGTTCTTTCCGGTGTCATACAGTGCCTGACACTTTGTAAGGGTATTTGTATCAGACAGTACCAGACACCTTCTTTTGTATAACGGTATTGGTATCATACAGTACCAGACACGTTGTAACGCTTATATAAGTATTATCCATTGTTGTTATTAGCTGAGCATGTAATCAACATTACCTATAAACATAGAGCTATTGTGATTAGCGTAAAATCCCGATTATAAGCCCTGGGCTTTTAATCGGGATTTTACAAATTCCTAAGGCGTTTTGGGTGGGCTTATAAACGGGCGGGGGGGGGGGGGGAGGGCTTACAAATGGTATTAAAAACGTTTCAGAATGAGCTAATAAGAAATAAGCTTAAACTAACCAAAAACATGCAGCACTATACGCGAGGAACAGGGGTCTTTGTATGGAGCGTCCTCATACTGGAAAATACCGGCAGTACACAAATGTCTGAAATGTAAAACCCTTTGAAAAAGTTGAAGCCTTGTCTAGGTGCCCTGCCGGCATGTTGGCTGTTGATAGCTGTTTTACACTTGAAATTTGAAACGATTAGGAGAAAGTAAAAAATGTATATTTCTCTACGGTCTACTTGTTCCGTAAAGCGATTATAGACATTATATTTATAGACAACAAGGAAAAGTAGAGGAGGGCTTTTAAGCGGGAGGGGGGGGGGGGCTTATAACCAGAACATTTTTTTGTTGCGTGTGGATGGGCTTATAAAAGGGAAGGCTTATAAACGGGGGGAGGAGGGGGGCTTATAATCGGGATTTTGCGGTATTTTGTCTTTATAATTTAAAAGGTTGACTCGTGTTTCTCGAATTCGTTAGTTAAGTTTAACGCTTAACAATTCTAAATTCGTAGATTCTCCTCACAAAATTAAATCATCAATCTCAATCTCCAAATCCTGCTCCACCCCGTAGCCACCCCAAAACCCCTCATTGCCGCCCAAATGACCGCCCGAATCCCACGCCCCCTGATGAGACTACGCTTTGAGTTGGTCAGCGGTTGCCGTACAGAGGTAAACATGGCCGGTCGTTGGGTTTTCATAGCTAAATGTTCATCGTTTCTCCGTAGAAGAAACCCAATGTACGCCTGATATGGAACAGAAAATACAAGGTAATCACCTTGATCTACTTCATATGCTACAATGAGCCAAAGTATGGGTGGCAGAATTTTTTCTTCTTGGGGAATCATCGAGCGAAATTCGAAAGCTATTAAACAAGCTCACCTCTGGAAAATGGACGCAGGTAAGTCAAGCTTTAGTCGTTCAAAAACAATTTATTCGCTTCCACTTGAACTTTAAGACAATCAAATTGGTGTTTCCTTTATTTCTGATGGTTTTAGATCTGACTACAAGAGAACTGGATGCCACGCTTCATGCTGACAAGTCTCTCAAAATCGAGGCAAAACTTGGAGATCGTCGAAATTAGCCAAGTTCACAGAGTTATATATTTTTCATCAAGTACTGGCCGCAAGGTTTTTCTCGGTGATGACATTTCCTATGGTGCCTACTTTTCAGCTGTGTTGGTTTGGTTGAAATAGGCCGCCTCACTTTTTCAAAAATACGTCTTGAAATTGGTCGGTCTTCGCGTGTTGGATTAAGTTGTGCAATCGTTGTGCAATGGGTATGTCGTTAAAGTCTCACCGCTAGCTGGATTCAACCTCAACGGTCACAAAAGCCGCTTCAGTGAATTAAAAAGACTTATTATAACTGGCTGTGGTGTTTGTTTTGTACAGGGTTTGCTAGTTCTTGTTCAATTGATCTTCAAAGTTGGGTAAAATTTCAGCCTCGATATGGGCCGTCACAAGCGTTCCATCGGGTGAACCGAAAATCCCTTAAAACTCCAAACATTTAAAAGATCCGATCAAGCAGATTGTGGTTTTAGTATAGGTACATGAAAGTTTTTCAACACACACGAAATGAGCGAAATCTATTTTTCAACCCGCAGATTGACCAGACCGCTCTTAGGGAGACAGCCTCTTAAAATGTAAACTTCTTTGATCTCCTGACCCCCCACCTTTAGGTGACTGACAAAAGTGCGACCCTCCCCTCACTACTACTGATGGTATGTTCCATGCTGTAGAAACCTCAACGTTTCGCTTGTGAACTCAAAGTGTTTAAATATGAATATATCTCGATATTGAATGTGTGCGCGCTGAAACAAGGAAAATGCGAACAATCAGTGTGGGATATTTACATTTTATAGCTGAAGTTTGAATATGGAAGCATTTGAGTATTATAAAAGTATTAAACATAAAATAGCTAAGGGAAAATACACGCGCTTCTTTCTCCGGCTAGCCGGCAGTGCCGTTTGTTATTTTAACAGAAAGGTTTATCTGTTTAGCATGCGATATCTGCCTCTCAAAAACAAATATTTCCTACATTTCCGACAGAACTAAACGACTCAGGAGATCAGGCAGCGGATAGCCAACAGCAAGAAGGTGAAGAAACGATACCTGAGTCAAGTACTTCTCGATACGGACGGCCGAGAAAAGGACACGAGTCCTCCGAGAAAAACTATGTGCCATGACATAATATACATGTAGAAATGTAACCTAGTACCTATAATAAAACACCAAATAAATCAAAGTAGGTGAAAAGAAAATCTTAATCTGCAAGAAAAATGAAAAGCAACATCACAAAAATTCTCATTAAAAAATTCTGGAAAATATGTGTGACCCTCCCTTGAATAGCTCACATGAGGTATGGCCCTCCTCTTTTGGTGCTCACTTTCACTGATGACCCTCCCCTCGAGGCCCCAGCCCTCCCCCCTCCAGAAAAAACGTACCTTCCCTAAGCTGGCTTTGTTCAGCCTATACTATTGAGTGATCTAGCTAACGATGGTAATAATTGAACATTCTTGTAATTGTACATTGATTCTGAAGTCTCGACGATTAAAGAGTGTTTGAAATCAATCTTCGTGTGTAGTCCGAGATTCAGTTGTTGCGGTTCCTGCACGTACCAGGAATTTGTGACGAGATTCCGTTCCCACTAGCTAAGCGAGTTGCAGAGTAAAGTTCCCCAAAGTCAAGTGTTCATTTTCCCGCCAATTGTCGCCCAGAAGATAACGGTTTTCCCTGCGAAGCTTTAGAGGGGAAAAACCTATCGTCACACTTATTAACCGACTCAATTTTTTTTTGTATCTCAGATGCGCACTCTTTTCTTTCATCACTACACTGAGAAAGGAAAAATTTTTCACGGTGATTTGAACACCAGGAACATTGAAGATGCCATCACGCTGCATCCTATTAAAGAACCCGCCTACATGCACCGCCTACACTCACACTTCATGAACGAACGAATACAACATCTCCAACACGAAGCTGTTAAATTGCAACGCGTCTTAAAAAACATGGATCGACTGATACAAGCAGATGGAAACTGGGTCCCACCTAAAGAGAAAAGCAGATTCCAGGATAAGAGAGATTTTCACCATCAACTGGCCACAGATTATACTGAACAATGGAACATGTTCACTTCAAATTCCCTCTATTTTGATAAAATGCTACAGGCTCCCGGGTCTGGCATTCGTGGAGCGCTGAAGATTGAGTTAAGTGATTTAATGGACAAAAATACGGAATTTTTAAAAGAAGAGGCCAGGGGGGATCCACGTTCTGGGACCATGAATGTCCAAAGAGTAAATTATGGTTACAGGCGTTTTCATCCTTTGTACGGCGTTCAACACATCATGCATGTAACAGTTAGGACAGAGAAGAAAATCCGAGATGAAAAAAATGGAAAAACTAAAACAATTTCTATTTTAGGAAAGAGACGGTTCCACACCCAACAGCCATTTGGAAACCTGCTGTACGGCCCCGAGCCCCTTAGCAACACGTCCCCTTATGTGCACTTTCTTGTTCCTTTGGAAGGCCGCTTGGAAACTTTTCGTCGCTTCATGAAGAATTTCGAAGAGGTCTGCCTCAAACCACTTCTAAAAGTGAAACTTGTAGTCGCATATTCGTCCTCCGTTTCTTCTCCTCACGAGCATAAAGTTATAATGAAGGAATATCAAGATGGATATCCTTTAGCGGATCTTGTTTGGATCGACGTTGCGGGTAACTTTTCCCGCGGGATCGCCCTTTCCCTCGCAGCCGATGAGTTTGACCAAGCAGCTTTGTTGTTTTTATGTGATGTTGACTTGATATTCACCAAGACGTTTATAGATCGCTGTCGAATGAATACAGCCCTTGGTAAACAAGTTTATTTCCCGATAATGTTTAGTCAGTTTGATCCTGAAATATCACAGAGCAAAAACAACAAACCAGGCTCCTACTACACTGTTAACTCAGATGCAGGAATATGGAGGACATACTCGTACGGACCCGCGTGCATGTACCATCAAGATTTGCATGCTGTTGGAGGATTTGACATAAGCATTAAAGGCTGGGGATGGGAAGATGTGGACTTATACGAGAAATTTGTAAACTACACAGAAATTAAGGTGTTTCGGGCAGCTGATCCTGGTCTTATACATGTTTATCATCCCGTAAATTGCGATCCAAAGCTTCCCACTCGACAACTGACTCAATGTCAGGGTTCCAAAGCATCGGGATTAGCCAATCAAAAATCATTAGTCAGAATTATACTTAGTATGCAAGGAAAATAAAAAAAATATAGCTGAAGGGGCAGTTAGCAAAACACAGCAGCAGGTTATTTTTTAGGCCATAAATAGCTCCACTAATGCATCGAAATGTCATATGAAAACTGATTTTGAAAAAGTTAAGTTAGCGTGAGAAAATCATTTAATTGTTTTTGCTGATTGCTAGAATAAATAGATCTATTAAAAATCATTGGTCAGAGCTATGTAATCATGCAAGAAAAGTAACATCATTTGGCTATAATGCATGTAGCGGCAAGAGGAACCAACAATAAGAATTCATGTAGCGATAGTATAGCAATATTTGCAGTTGTATCAGAAACTCATAAAGTTGTATACAGTTCGTTATTGTACTATCCTACAAGCTTGTCATTCCTTGATTTAAGGCTTTATAACTCAGCCCAAATATATTTTTTTGTTGCTGGGATAGTAGCATATAAGGAGCTGCAAGTTGAAAGAATGTTGATGTAAACTGCCGCCTTTTGTCCTCAATCGTTTCTTTTTTTTGCGATTATGTGGCCGCGTAACAAAAAGTCGAGTGTTCTGATCTTCACATAGCACACGAGCAAAAATTCCTTGACAATTTTTTGCTTGTCATGACAAAATTTGTCAATTTTTTTCTATGAAAACTCTTTGCTGAAAAAACTGGCGTCAAATCTGAAATTTGCTCGTGCACATGTGTCGGCAAGGAAAATTTGTCAAAGTTTTTCGGAAAATTAGTTCCCAAACTCATTCGTTCACCCGTTTTTGGAGCTCTCACGGCGCCTTTTCGTGTAAGAATAAATAATGAAAGAATAGATGAATGAATGAATGAACGAACGAACGAACGAACGAACGAACGAACGAACGAACGAACGAACGAATGAATGAATGAATGAATGAATGAATGAATGAATGAATGAATGAAAGAATGAATGAATGAATGAATGAATGAATGAATGAATGAATGATAACTTTATTTATACACGGTTAAAAATATCAGTCTTACATAGAAAATACATAAAAATTCTCAACAACTGGTTTACATATTTGCCGTGTGGGAGCCCTGTTCAGAAAACTATCTATGAATACTTCTCTTAAAGAGATCTAAGGAATTTGCTGTACGTACTTCCTCAGGAAGATTGTTCCATAGAAGAGCGCCACTATAACTAAAGCTACGCTTCAGGTAGTCACTTCTTGGTTTCGGAAGCAATAATTTACCCTTGGCGTCACGAAGATCATAATTCGAGATTCTCGGGGCAAACAAATTATGGAGATAAGCTGGGGCAAGATTATTAGTACACTTGTACATTAAGTTAGCCTTTTGTTTAGTCCTTCTAATCGATAAGTTGTCCCAACCAAGCGAGTTGAGAAAATATCTGGAACTCGTATCAAAGCTTGATTTTGTGATAACTCTGACAGCGCGATTTTGTAGTTTTTGGAGTTTATCACTCAGCTGTTGCCACAAGCCATCCCAAACAACACTGCAGTAATCAAAGTGTGGTTCGATAAGGCCTTTGTCTACATTGCAGTGTATATGGAAACAAATAGCCTGACTCGCTTAAGTGTACCAATACCCGTAAGGAGACTTTTTTTGAGATCTCATGTATGTGGGCCTTCCTCGAGAGATTTTTATCAGTGTAAAGCCCAACAGATGTGCTATGATTGGTTTGGTTTATTTGGACGCCGTCTACATTAGTCATTTAAAGACTGTACTTTTTGCCTCCAGCTAATAATCATAAACTCTGTTTTGGCGACATTGAGACTTAACTTGTTAGCTTTAAGCCAGAGATCAATATGTTTGATTTCACTATTTACCACACCCAAATTGTGAATTAGCCAATAAGAAGCCTTGTTTACTGTCATGATTTTCTACGATATCAAGTCACTGTCCTGATATCCTACGATTTCATGGACAGTTTGTGAAACTCGCATTTTTTTGCAGACTTTAGAGGCGAAAATTACAACAGAAATACAACGAAACGTAAAACTATTACATTTGTTAATCGAGAAAGTAATTTGTTTAACGGTAAGAGAGGGGAAAAAATACAATTTCGCGCCAAAATCGGAAGCGGCTACACTGGTGGGCGCTCGCGTGAACTTTACGGACAGCGCTGAAACTTTTTTGGTTTCAAAATGGAGCCGGATTTTCCAAATTTCTTTCTTAACTTGGACCTCCAAGATTCAGAAAATAAAACTCCAAACAAAAGAATTAAATAAAATGGCAGATGAGGAGTTAGAGAAGAGTATTGACGACCAGAAAAGTGTAAATACGTGTCGCTCTACAACGCCTGACTGATCACGGTAAATGAAAAAAAAAAAACGCCGGGTTTTAGGACGAATTTGGGTACGGTAAATACCTAATCGCACCTAAGCTCGTTTGGTCTCACCATGGGTATTTTGGCTTGACTGCGTCTCGCCAAAATACGAACCATGGCTCGACCAAACTCGCCTGATATGCCGCCGAAGCGTACCAAAAGGTACGATTAGGTATAATGATTTGGGTCTCAACATCGGGTATGGTAGATGCAGAAAAGGTAACATTAGTGTCGTTGTCATACATCCTAGGAGAGCCTACGTTCAAACAATTTGGTAGATCATTTATATAGCCGGAGATCAAAAAGAGAAGGGGACGATTTTTGACCCTTGAGGTACTCCACAGTTTAGAGGGCTCGCGCTAGATAGATGGTTGCTTACGTTGCATCTTTGCATACGGTTAGTTAGATAGGGTTTGAACCATTTCAGGGCATCTTGTTCGACGCTGCATGTATTTAGTAAGTTTTATTGGAATAATCTCATGGTCAATAGCGTCAAAGGCCCTCTTCAAATCAATGACGATTACGCCATTAAGAAGTCCTTTATCAATATTGACACACCAGCTATCGTTTGTCTCCAAACAGGCCATGACAGTGCTGTGCAGGGAGCGAAAACCAGACTGGCAGTTGTTTAATAAGCTATTTTCATTCAGATGGTAGTATAGTTGGTCACAGATAATTTTTTCAAAAAGTTTGGCTACGGCAGGAATGACAGATATAGGTCGGTAGTTGTTAAGGTCAGACTTAGAACCATTCTTAAAAATAGGTGACACTTTAGCTAGTTTCCAGTCAGAGGGGAAATTACCAGTCAGTAGTGATTGATTAAAGATGCCTGTTAAAGAGGGCGCAACAACATCGGCAGCAATCTTTAGTAGCCTGTTTGGAATTTTGTCAAGACCAGTTGCCTTGCCTACATCGATACCTTTAAGTAATTTGATGATTGTTAATTAACTCAGAGAGTTGCTCAAAAGTTGCTCCAAAATCTTAATGTTGCTTTTCGTATTTACTACAAGAAGTTGCTATTTACCCAACCAAGGAATCATTTTTCACTGTTCCTTGACTTCTGAGCTTTTACTGTAATAACTTGCTTAAGGTGGCCCGATACTATTTATTTGTGTGAGGAGCAACTGTTTTGAAATCAAATTTTTACTTGCTCAACAGCATTCGATTGCTGAGATATTTTAGACGTTGAAAAAGGAATGCTTGAAGTTTATCAAAAGCGCACTTTTATTGAGATCGATACGAATATACGAAAATTTTCAGCTATTTTCTTGACCGTGGTTTTCAAAGAAAATGCGTATTATCGGGAAAATGAAAAGACGTTTTTCCTTCATATTACTCGGAACAGGTGCTGGAACCTCGAAGATTTCACGTACCAAGTTTCAGATGAATCTGCTCCACACAACCTTTATAGCGAACGGAGATTAAAATAGTTAGCAGAATATTATGTACACGCAAATAGCCATAATTACTACGCAAAGGATTAAAGCAACAATGAATTGCACTTACTAGAACAAAGGTAAATATGTCTTGTAACTTATGTATCGGAGTCAAAGCGATAAGGAACGGTTTTGTCGACATTATACGGTGAAACGAGAACCCGCCTTGCCGATAAAAGTTATTGCAACCACGTTTTTTCCAGGTTTTACTCAATTTTTTGCTCTTTTTGTCTTATTTCGTAAAACCGTCGTGAAAAAAAACCTTTAGTGCTTATTATGCCTGTTTGGTTTGTTTTAATTTGTGGTATTGTCTTACAAAGGAAGAAGTTGCTCGAAATTGAAAAAATTGCCCGAAATCGGAAAAGTTGCCCAAACGTTGCCGAGCATCTTGTGGACAGCCTTATGTTAGTGTGGTGTAGCAGTTTCAGTCGACATCTTTGCTTTCGAGAAAAGCATTTTTAAGCTACGAACACTACGTTTCTCGATTGTTCATTGGCCAGGCGAACCCACTATCTTTCATTGTTCCACATTTTTAGCTGCTTGGCGCAATAAAAGTACTTCTGTCGAACCACCTTCCGTAATTAAAACTGCCTTATACCCGAAGAACATTTTCCTTTCCGCTTGTTTTTTAATGGATAAGTCTAGCGTCTCTCGTGCGGAACGCAGAAATCTGGGATCACTTGCTTGTTGAAGCCCTTGTTGTTTGGGGGAGCATTGAGATATCTCTTAGTTACGTATCTGACTGCCAACAAGGTTCATCTACTGTACGGCTGTCCGATCAGTGTTCCTGCTTCAGCGTAAAGACCCCGCAGTTTACGAACATTCGCTCAATCGTGATGCTCTCAATTGGTGTTTGTATAAGGTAAAACTAAACTCACGAAACACTCAAAAAAGTAGTTATGTTTCGTAAATTTTGTAAATAAAGGACCAAATTGCAATTTAAAGGAGAAATTTGAAGAAAAAACCTGAAAAGCCTCAAAGTGGTTTCCAGCGAGTGAAAGTAGTATTGCGTCGAAAACGCTTCATTCATGTAGCACTACTTCTTTTTTCTCGCTTATACTAAACAAAGCTACTTGCTTGAATTATTTTTCCTGACATAGACCAGTCTCTTGTCTTCTTTTTCTCAGTTTTGAGTGGCTTTCTGCTACGAGTTTAGTTAGCTCCTTTTCGGGCAGATTCCGGGACAAGTCTCTTAGCTGACGACCCATAAAACAAATTTAGCTTGCAATTTGGTAGCTCGTCTTCTTTATTATCATGTTTTCTCAGTTTACCTACGGGTTCATCCTGCCTTGCAGAATTCCTTATTTTTTTCATGTCTCAAAACCATTCAAATTGCAAAGTCAGAAAAATTTTGCTTGCAAAAATTGCAAAAATAGGTGACGTCAACGTGCAACCCACGAGTTATTGATGATGCGTATCTCCAATCAGAGAGTGCACTTCACCTATGCCGTACTATAATCATTTTTGGGTAATTTTCCAGGTTACTGTACTTTACCACTTTTCCTTCTTCGGGCGCTTCCTGCTCCGCCGGCCAAAAGTCATTGGTGGAACGTGTCAAGGACATTTGTCAAGAAAATTTGCTCTCCCATACACTGGCACGTGCAAATCACTTGTCAAATAAAATTTGTCAAAAAAATTCGCTCGTATACATTGGGGCCTTAGTCTGCCCAGGTTTCTCTTTTTAATGCCTCATTCCTCATAGCATAGACAACCCCCTAACTTATTGTTGAAATAAAAGAAAGAGGCATGTCGTGATTTTCTTGGGATGCGCGAGTAAAGCCGTACATAGCTAACAGAAAGGATTTAAGACGATTTCCGCTCAACGTTCGAGCAGTAAGTGCAAAAATTAAGTTACCAAAAAAATACTTGCAGCGCTGTCACATTTTGAGAACAGATAAGAAGAACTTATCGTTACTTTTGCTCCCAAGCTGACCCCGCGAGAGAAAATTGGATTTGAAGTTATCAATGTTTCAATTAAAAAGACGCTTCATGTCAGTTCAAAACAAAATGGCGCCCGTTTTTAGCATACTTTTACGAGATTTGAAATTAATTTTCTTGAGAATGCTTGAGAATTTCATCGCGGGGTCACTTGGGCAAGTGAACTAGAGTGAGATGTTTCAAATAGCATTTAAAATGTTACCGTGCTATGAGTAGTTTTTTGGTAAATATTTTTTGCACTTATTGCTCGAACGTTGAGCGGAATCCGTCTTAAATGTGACTAATTTTCAACGAGAAAAAAAACATGACTAACAAGCTCGAAAACAGGCGAAACACATTCCTAATTCCTAAAATCCTTTCACTTGGCCTCTTTTTATTCTTTTCTTTTTTTACCACAATTTACTGCATGAGCTTAGAACCGCTGCACATGACTCAACAATAGGTCTTTCTTATTCAATCTTTCTGCAACATTTCTGGCCGACCAAACCAAAGATTTTTAAACATTTCCATAGACAGAAGCCGTTTTCGTTCTTGGCTATTTCATAGAGGATCATATAAATTGACACGTGAAACGTGACATTGACACGTCTTTTGGCAAAGGAAAAAGAACTTGAATTTGATCAAATTGTCGCTGGCAATGAAAATCGGAGCTCTCGCAAAAGAAAGGGAGTTAATTAGTTCGAAATCCGAATGAATAGTCACGGAACATAAACAGCGAAAATTGTGTAAGCAACGTTCAAAATGATTAACTTGGATGTTACTTTCCAGTCACTAGAAGTTCTACTAGAGAAAAAAACTAAATCAAATTTTTTAAAACTAGGACACCTCTTTCATCAACTCGAATGCGTGTCTTGTCCTGTTTTGTCCTTGCGAATTAAGTTACCAGACGGTCCGTCAAGAGAACTTAAAAGAATTCCATGGTCAAATGACTCCTTTTTTCTTTCAACCGCTTAGGTTGAAACACCTTCACTGCGATGATCTTAACATAATTCTATCTTTATCCGCAGTTCAAATATATGAATTTCATATATTAATGTTCATTTGACTCCTTTGTTTATCGGTGATGGCACCAGGGTTGACTTCGGTGTAAGACCCCTGAAAAGACTTTCTTTGTTTTGTATGGCTTTTGTCTTGCTGTACACTATTGCTTAAAATGTTTTGTTTTCTTTGTTTCATGTCTTCTCGTAAAGCCAGTTACTACGTGCTACGCTATATAATTTTATTTTCAGTCATAGAAGTCTACTTTCTTTTCACTCTTTTCGAAACTACTCAGCTTCCTCGGCTCTTTTTCCCCTGCTGTAACATACATTGCAGCTTTTCGGCTAAAAGATGGCCTTGCACTTTGGAAAATTAGTCAGTCAATGCATATTGTTGCTTTGTGGAATTATTGTTGGTTTCCGTGTTACGCTGTTTATCCGTAAGAATCGATGACATTTGACTTATGCAAATCACATACGACCAAGAACACTTGCAAAAGACCTTGGAAACCATAAGTTACTATTTGTTGGTGTTATGACCGCCGATAAGTTAGTGGAGACTCGAGCTAAAGCAGTGTATGATACTTGGGGCAAGAATGTCCCCGGAAAACTGACGTTCTTTTCAAGTGGTGAAACTAGTAAAAGGCTTGGACTACCGGTGGTGAGTTTACCGGACGTTGATGATACGTATCCACCTCTGAAAAAGTCTTTAATGATGATCAAACACATGTACGATTTCCACATCGATGACTACGAATGGTTCATGCGAGCAGATGACGACTTTTACGTCCGAAACGACCGATTAGTTCTCTTCCTAAATTCATTAAACAGTTTAGACGATATTCATCTGGGACACGCCGGGACGGATGCAAAGGAAGAAACGCGAATGTTGAGCCTGAATCCTGGGGATAACTACTCTATGGGGGGCCCGGGTGTCGTACTAAGCCGAAGCGTTTTGAAAAAGGTTGCCCCACATTTAGAGCATTGTCTTGAACTGCACCAACATCACACAAAGACGTCGAAGTTGGTCGGTGCATACAACGTTATGCTGGAGTGCTTTGCACGTGGGCTTAAGTTAGAAGTACAAATCTTTGTAGTTAATTTATTATCTTGCATTCAGTTTCTAAGCAAAGTATATTTAATTTTACTCCGAAAATGTTCTTGTGTGCAAAGGTTCCAGTCAGTTAGTTACATGGTCATCGCATGTTTGTCAGTTTCTACCCCTAAGTCTTGCATGCTACATCTATAGCATTTTGTTTAGCCAAAGGTCTTGAGGTGTCCTGTAAAGCTTAACGATGAACTTTATTTCCACTCGGCAGTCGTGTCGACTCACCGCTTGCATACAGTAGTAATAGAAGTAGTTGACAAATACCACTGATCCTCAGAGTATTATTTTCATGTTTTAAACCTCCCATCGTAATAACCTCCTCGTTTTCTCGCGTCGGTTATTACGATGGGAGGTTTAAAACATGAAAATAATACTCTGAGGATCAGGTTGTATTTGTCAACTACTTCTGTTACTACTGAACAAGGAGTAAATACCACCTCATTCTTACACCGGTATTTTCCTAATTTAAACCACCCAGCGTACAAAAAAGAAGAAAATATTAAAACGAAGCATCTCGTATTATTTTAAAAAATTCTTTCAATTAGATAAACACAAATCTTATATCATATCAAAAGTTTCTCAATTAGAGGATTACATATCTTTGTTATATCCAAGTTGCAATGTCTGTACTTAACATAAACATTGAAGAACTTTTGAAAGAACTTGATCCAGCAACATTACAAGCTTTAGAGCAATTACTTGCAGAGGACGCTCCTGCTGTTCGAAAAATTATTCAGAACATATTAGATGAACCTATTTCTGAGAAAGTGGAGAAGAGTTTAGATAAGCCTTTACTTCCTAAACCTTTTCAACCGACCGCTCCTCCTCGTAAAAGAAGGGGGAGAAAAATACAAGAAATTTTAAGGAAGTTTGATCCAATTTCTCGAGAGAATATCCGAAATGTTACAAACTATCAGAATGATATTCTTGATATGTATGATAATACCGAACATGAGGGAGAAGAGGCAAGAGGGCGCCGTTTCATCCGCTGGCGCTTCATTCGAGGACTGGAAAGAGATCTGACACCCGAATTTATGGCAAAAATACGAGAGAAAGTTCACACATCTTTCTACGCCAGACGCATCTTTTCATATCAGCTACGCAACATTGAAGACAGTTTGTGAATGGTGATGTACACTAACACTGGCTCGCCTTGGTTTGAACGCCTGTCTGAGGCGGAGAAATGGTTGAGTGAGCGGGAGAAGGTACGCCTGGACCCTGACAACATCAATAGACCGGACACGAAGTGGGTGTTTGTAAACCACTTCAATGTTGATGTAAAGGTCGTGCTTGACCAACAACCACTGTTAGGCACAGGCCTCTTACCAGACTGGCTGCGTAACCTTGCGCATGGTCGGTCGATGCTGGCGCTGGACACCTACCAGGACAACTTGTGTCTCTGGCGCTGCATTGCGGTACACCGCGGTGCAAGACCAGATCGAAGCACAACGGCAGCACGGGAGCTTGCTAAGAGTTTCTTTAAACTCATAGTTACTCCAAACAATTGCCGAAAAACCTCGCTCGATGAACTTGATCAGGTTGAAAGACATCTGAATCAGAAAAAAGATTTCTCAGATTGGCTCGGTATTCGTGTTTATGAGCCTGAACGTGTGGAGGGTGAAGTGGTATGGCATCTTAGGCGGAATCCACCAGCCAAGCTAACAAACATTCGGACAATTGGAATTTACGAGGGGCACGCTTTCGTCATCAAGGATATTTCGAAGTTTGCAAAAACGTATGCATGTGTTCATTGCCGTGCAAGATTCACTCATGCTTGCAGCCTTCAACGACATACCCAAACGTGCGCCCAAGGAAAAATGATAATCGATTGCCCGGCGGAAAGAGTCGAAGCACCGCAGACAGCTTTCGAGAAGGCCTTTTATCCAAAACATTCATCTTCTTCAGAATCTCTTCGCTGGCTCGAACAAGAAGCCAAGCGGAGGAAAATTCACATTCATCACGCGACATGCAGGCACGGTGGTGAGAGATGGGTTGAGCGTGCTCCTGTCGACGGGTACAACCATGAAACGAGGACTGTTTTTCAATACCATGGCTGTCACTGGCACGGATGCCGAAAATGTTACCCTAATGATCGTAATAAAATTGTTGCTCACAATAACCAAACACGAGAAGACCGGTTCAAAGCAACTGTAGAACGCACAGAAGCGCTCCGAGCTGCTGGTTATCAAGTAATCGAGGCATGGTCATGTGAAGTAGGAAAAAAGAATATTGAGTTGCCACGTACCCAAATGCGAAGTTACCCACACGCGATATTGTATGATTTCGAAGCATACGGAGATAAGAATAAGAGGAAAGAGCAGACAGACATGCTCACAATCGAAAACACACATGTACCAATTTCGGTTAGCACTAGTGACACCCTTGAAAGAGAACCAATCCACATATGTGAAAGAGACCCCGCGGAGCTGGTTCGCAAGTTTATGGAAGAACTAGAGAGGCGTGGTAAAAACATTCGGACCAAAGTAAGATCAGCGTTTATACCTGAAGATATGCTGATGCTTACAAAAGTGCAGCGCAGCAAAATTGAAGAATGGTGTAATCAGGTGCCAGTTCTTGGGTTTAACTCCGGGCGATATGATCTTAACCTGATAAAAGAGCATTTCGCGGAACGTTTATCTGATACAACCGGTAAAGTAAGAGTAGCAAAAAATGGAAACAAAATCATGTTCATTCTGACGAACAACTTTCGCTTTCTCGACATCATTAACTACTTAGGTCCAGGTACCAGCTATGACAAATGGGTGAAAGCCTATGAATGTGAAACTGTAAAATCGTGGTTTCCTTATGATTGGTTTGACACACCTGAAAAACTTGATTTTCGCGGACTTCCGAAATATGAGGATTGTTATTCGAAGCTGAAGGGCGGTTATGTTCTCACGCGGGAGGAATGGGAGGGGTGCCAGCGTTTGTTCAAAGAAAAGTGCATGTGTACTTTCGCAGACTGGCTGCGTTACTACAATAATCTCGATGTGGCTCCTGGCCTCGAGGCCCTGGAAAAGATGCGTGCTTTCTACACTGATAAGGGAATCGATATTTTAAAAGACGCCGTTAGTATCCCAGGTGTTAGTTTACATTACTTGCTCCGCGGATGTGTTGAGAGGGGCGCGGATCTTTACAGCCCGTGCAAAGAAGCGTATGAGATGTTGAAAGAAGCTGTTGTCGGTGGCCCGAGTCTCGTTTTCACAAGATTCCATGAAGTTGGAGTCACGAAGATTAGGTCTCATCGAATAGCGGAACCCCGTCTTTGCAAAACTATCGTGGGTTACGACGCCAATGCTTTGTACTTATCAACCATGCTTAGAGACATGCCTTGTGGAAAGGGAAGGGTCGTGCACTATAACTACCAAACCGCCGCTCCCATACTAACACAAAGACTAAAAGAAGAAAAATGGTTCGGATTCGCGGAAGTAGACATAGAGATCCCAAAGACCCTGTGGCCAAAGTTTGATGAGATGTGCCCGTTTTTCTACAACAAAGAGGTACCTGTTGAAGCTGTGCCGCAGCATATGCTTGACTACCTAAAACGCACGAAGCGGAACCGCGGAGACGGAAAGAAGTTAGTGGGAGCATTGTCCGCAAAGAAGATATTATTATACGCTCCTCTACTCAGATGGTATATTGAGCATGGAGCAGTGATCACAAATGTTTATCGGACGATTGACTACCAACCAACCAAGATATTCACTTGGTTCGTGGAGCAGGTGACGGAGGCGCGCCGGACTGGAGACGTGGAAAAAAGCAAGGCGCTGCTGGCCGAAGTGTTCAAGCTGTTAGGAAATAGCGGGTACGGGAAGCTCATCGAAGCTTTGGAGCGGCAAACAAACATCATTTACACGAAAGACGAGAAGGTAGTCGACAGAGCCTTGCGAAGCGCATATTTCAGTGATCTTGACGAGATCGGGCAGGCGTATGAGCTGGAAAGCCGAAAGCCTCGGATCACAATCAGAAGACCATTTCAGGTAGGAATAGCTGTATATCAACTGGCTAAGCTTCGAATGCTTGAATTCTATTATGACTTTCTTGACAGGTATTTTGACAGAAGAGATTTCGAATTGATTCAGACAGCAATTACAAAAAAAGAAAATGAATTACACTTATGCCTGTTATCAAAAAAGATTAATCATTGTCCTTCATGCAAGGAGCAACTAGTTTATGTGGTGAATGAGTTCTGTCGTGAATGTCCAAAATGTTGTAGAGTGTTTGAATGTGATGATGATGAACAGTTCCAAGAAGAAAATCGGGGAAGAAGTTCCACTACGCCTCCTACGACTAATTTTCATTTAAAAATGTTTTTCGGAAATGGAACATTGACACAATGTTTTCTTCCAGCGAGGTCGCTTTTCTAAGTAATATTATTGCTCAATTTCAGGGGATAACCGACAAGTCAGTGAACTACCCCTGCTTTCTGCACAATTATTTTGAAATGGTCCCTTCTGAATGCTGGCCCAACAAAAAAGAAATTATGGAATCTATTTCTCATCACCTTCCTAAAACCTTTGCAAGCAGGCTGCGCGCAAAACAGGAGTTTGAAAAGTTCTGGTCAAATAATTAAGGTTCTTCATACACATTTTCATATTTGCCAGTTTTTGGATTTTTCACCAAACGCATGACAGTACCTTTTTTTGGATGAGTCCAAAATTTCTTGCTTGTCACACCAGTTGGTCCCGTGAAAGCATTTTTCGCAATATCACCTTTCCAATACCAATCGAATACAGGTTTTGTGGAAGGAATCATTTTTTTTGTCAAAGTTTCAGCAAATTTCACTACTTCCAATGGTTTATCCAAAACACCAGTCCCTTTTTGTTGTTTCAAACCCAACCCTAACTTTTGTTTAGCATTGATTGTATGTCTTGCAGCCGCATGACCCCACTGACTTTGTTTGTAAGGAACTGCGTCAAGAGCCTTCACCATTTTTTTATCCGCTTTGTGTTTGCATTTTTGAGATTTTCACCCTTTTTTTTTCCACGGTTGGAACAAACATCATAATCAACATCATGTTGCATAGCAATCGCATCTGTTGCACCTGTCGGTTTCTGATATATTTCCAAGATTTCTCCAGTTTCTGGATCGAAGTTTACCTGTTTTTCAAGAGGATTATATGGCCCTGTAAAATTATGCCCCGGTAATGTCCAACCTTTTTTTGGTTTCGGAAATTTCCCAATTGCTGCATGTATATCAAACCCAGCTCCATCCAAATCAGGTCTGTCAGTTTTGTAACGTTGGTTTGGTCGAACTTTAGTTGAAAGTTGATCTAACATTTCACTTCCAACTTTTTGAATGACAGGGCGGGCTTTGTCAAGAGTGTAATTTATTGCTTTCTTTTGCAGTTTGGGGTCTCTCATAGCTTCAGAAGCGTAATATCGTCCAGCTTCAACACCTTTTTTCGCAAGATATGGGATTCCTTTTGTAATAGCAAGATCACCCACCGCCATAGCAACGTCGCCAAATATACCACTGCCCTCCGTGCGGGAGGGCTCACCTAGTTTCCCGGCATAAAACGTGTTTTCGTTATTCTGCAGCTAGCGCATTTTACCTTTAAGAGTTTTCGATTGTTCTTTGTGATTACAACCTTTTCACTTCCCTGCACATTGGGCGTGTGCCACTTTTCTTTCACACAGTACACTTCCATTGTATATATCTTATGAAAAATAATTTTTCACTTTTTCCTCGTTTTGAAGTAAATCGTTGGAGAACATTTTCAAAATATCGGCAAAACTTGTTCCTTTACTTCTTTCATTCAAAAAGAGAAGGCAGTAATAACCACATCTCACACTTTTTCCCCATTGAATTTGGTTATCATTTCTGAAAAAATGTGTCATCCCGTGCATTGACATCTCTTGTTCCCATTCCAAAGGTGGTGGAAAACCAAATGAATAGAAATACTCGTAAGTACCTTTTTCTTTGGCAGGCCAACAACATACCCAATGAGTTCCCAAACTTCCAAAATCATCTAAATTTAAAATGCATGGGGAATGAAAAAAAGGTTTTACTTCGTTTCTGCTGAAAATACCTTTAATCGGAATTCGTAAAAAGTTGCACCATTTTCTGAGGTCTATGTTGGAAAGAGGTTTATCTTCAAACTTTATTTTTTTTAAAATAATAATCATCCCAAGTTCCAAAAAAAGGTGGAGGTCGAATTTGCATTCCTTTACCTTTAGGAGGTGGTGGTAAAGGTGGTGCTCGTCTTGGTCGTGAGCGTGGTGGTTGAGTTTGCAAACCTTTTCCTATTATTTTTCGTACTAAATCAATAGCCAAAGGTACTCCGATAGACGCCAACATACCAAGGAAGCCGCCGTATTGTGCGCCGCCTCCTTTTACTAAGCCTTTTCCAACAAGATATTGTTCTGCCGCCTTTTTCTGAGTAGGAGTCATTTTCTGGACAAGTTTATAAAGCTCAATTTCCTTCGGCCCAAAACCGTTTCCGAATATCTTTTTCAGCACCTTTTCAGCGCCGAAACTCAAACCTGCACTTGCTAATGTCCCAAGGGCTGGCTTTATCAAAGGTCGTGCCAAACCAAGCATAGTAGAAAACAAATTTCCACCACGTTGCGCAGTATTTTGAATTTGGGTCTGGCTTAATTTTATTTCCATTCCTTTACCTGCTGCTGAGGTTTTTTTCAGTCGCGAGATTTGAGTAGTAGTGAGAAGGAGTTCGTCACCGTGCCCAATTTGGCCTGGTTTGACTCTCAGAGTGACAGCTGTCTTCGAAACATAAGCTTTTTGAAGTTTCTTTTTCTGACCATCAGTCAGTGCGATTTTATATGGATGATAAGTTGTGCTCATCGTGTGTATATTATATTCAGAATTTTTTGGTCTAGACGACGACAAGCTCATTGCCAATTTGCTTCAGCACAAATTCTTGTTCATTCAAAACCGCGGCGAAGATCATGTAGTCTTCAGCGTTAGCGGCTTCGTTAAGTCTGTAATGAAATTCGAGCTTTTTGGGGTCGTCTGTCAAACCTTCTTGGAATTTCGCAGATCGAAGTAGATAATTGGGTATAGCTTCTAAAAGTAGGAAAGTGGCAGCTGAACGCCGGTGTTGTAGTCGTTCTTTCTGTATCTGAAATTGATCAAATCATTCAAAATTCTTATTTTAAAGTCATAGTCATATTCAAGCTCAGGATAAAATTACGTGCCGTACTGCAGGCGACAAGTGTCCAATCTTGCTGTGTCATCATCATCGACATTGAATGTGTCAAAGATGTAAGGGTTGTATTGGTAATTATTTTGTTTCCGAGTTTGTTGAATGAATACAAAAACATGCTTGGGGTTTTTTACCCCAGGTGTAATCAACCACCTACCATTCGCATCCCTTCTGGCGCTGCTCTGTGTCAGATTTTCTTGCAGGTATTTCCATTGGGTTGGCTTCAAGAAATTTTCATGGACCAGGGTTTGTCCTTTGCCAGTGAAATGTAATTGTGGCACCCACAACTCAAATTTACGGACAACAATTCTTCGAGCTGTTCCATCGTTTTGCCAAATCATTTCTTCATCGTCTTGCAGAGTAATTTCAAACTCAAAATGTATCGGTGGCATCAACCTGTCGGAAAGACTTTCGAAGAAGGAGTATCTGTTCAAAGGGATAATGGTATGAACTGTTTCGCCTTGGTGTGATAGAAGCGCCCTTGACCGAATTCCAAGGTTCGTCGCAGTGGCTGCTGCAGTCACAGTGGTGTTGTCATTGTCAAGATACCAAGAATAGTTTTTTGCCACACTTCTCGAAAAATCGTCCGAAAAGTCAAGCAGGTTTTTGATGAAAACAACCTTGTGGATATTGTCCGCCTCGTATAATTTTTTCCAGATGATTTAACAGTCAAATTTGTGATCAATGAGAAAGAACCGTTGATCGGAGCCGATCGAGTGTCAGCATCAATATGAGCTCCGTTTGCTTTAGCTTCAAAGTCGAAATCGACGCGGAAATAAGCGTTGTACCAATCATAAAAATTGTCCCGGTCTTTCAGTTAAATTTGTAGCCCGACTTGTTTTGAGTTTGGTTATTCCCAGGGAAGGTGAGCGCAGTGTCCAAATCAACTCGAATGTATGTAGTCTTCTCGAGGTATGGTGGAGTTCTGAACATCTTGGCAAGGTTTATATTAAGAGAAAAACATTTCTTTGATTAAATTTCGTTTGCCAAAATTCGATTCAATTTCACAAGGGCGTCATCTGATTTTTTCGGCATTTGGTTTTGCAAAATATTTGCAAGTTTCTTTTTTGCATTTAGAGATACCGGTTTTTGTTTTTTTCGTTTTCGTAGTTTTTTTTCTGTTTCAAACCTTTTTCAACAGCAAGTTCACCAACTTTCTGACCCGCTTTTTCAGCGATTGTTTTTGTGGTTTTTTCGGCAGTTTTCTTTGCCACGTTCTTTACAGTGCCTTTGAATACTTTACCGACGGTCATGAGAGTGTCACGGATCACACCCGACCCTTTGTGTTTATATCGATAACTTCCGGTGTTTTCGTCAAAGAATCTTGCCCACTCGCTCGGATGACTCATAACTGTATATTTATACCAACAAAATCCTTACTCTTTTTCAATTATTAAGCTAATTGCAATGTCTGTCCCGTTGAGATCCAGGATATTGTTTCTTCCGTCTGTCACCCAAACCCTTATTTCATTAATAAAACTTTTATTCAGAGGTTGCCACTCAAGTCGACGCGGCTCTTTTTGAAATGGATAGCTAACCTGAAGATCTGATGTTGAGAAACTGTATAACACATCGCTTGGAACATTGTTTGTTCGGCGTGTGATAAGATCGCAGTGCAAATATACCCAATCAACACCTCTCGTGATATTTGGAACTTTCCTTCCGACAACATCTCCTCTCAAGATACTTTTACCATAACCAAGCAATTCACCAAAATTTCCTTGAGACAAGTCAAGCTCATAATCATTATGTATCAAAGTCACAACCCTATAAATTGACATATCGAAATATATATTGAAAATGTAATCACTGTCTTTGTCTGTCGGGTCTACTTTACCTGTGTGTTGCTGAATAAAAGTGTTGATTCTTTTGTAATCATACATTCCATTCGGAAAAGTTAAGCTCTTCCACGCTTGTTCTGTTTTTTTCTTCCAGCGAATTTTGTTGTTATTGTAAAAAGCATCGATGTTGTTCCATGAGTAACTCATTGTGATAAGTCTGTTTAGCGCAGCTTTATAGTTTCCTGAACCCAATTCGATCGGAGGATGAAACTTCAATGTAACATCATGTGAAACATTCCGTTCTCCGCCCCTTTCTTGTTTTGCAAGGCTCGAGTCAAGCAGAATATCAAAGCTCATTATTGTTTTATATAATTAGTAATAATTTTTTTCTTTCCTTTTCATTTATTATACCGAGTTCAACAATTGAATCAAGCAGATATAATACCTGATTTTTTAGTTTTATTGAGCTATTTCCTGCTTTTTTCGATCCTAAGCTCAAATGAAGTTGGTTGATCAATTTTTCAGCTTCATCGGCGATGCCACTTCCTTCGGTTCCCAATCTTGTTCAGAAGAGTCATCTTCATTGTCAGAAAGTTCAAAAGCAGGTCTTCGGCTCATGACAGCTTTTTCAAGAGGAGTTTTGGTGATTTCTCTTTTTTCCGGTTTTTCAGGTGGTTTTAATTTCATCTTCCCTTCTTGTAATTGTGTCAATAAAGGTTGTTTTCTTTTAAGTAGCTTTTCTGCATGTTCTCGATGTGCTTTAATGGTTTCGAGTTTGTATTCCCCTTCTTTTAGTTTTTTTATATCATATCCATAATATTTTGATTCTTTACTTTTTACTTTGTAAGTTGGGTCATCTCCATATCTGGAAAGTATAGTTCTTATATTTCTAAGCCGGTTTGATATTTCTTTTTTTGTTTCATCTTTGGAAGATCCTGGCATAACAGTTTCTTCCATCAAAGGTGGAGGTGGTAATGGAAGATCATCAAATTCTTGATATGGGGGTGGTTCTGATGTTGGTACTATAGGTGTTGTGGTTGTTGTGGGTGGTGTTGGTGGTGGTGATGGTTCTGGTGATGGTGCATCCGGTCTGAATTCATAATCAAAAGGGTTGGTTCTGTCAAATTCATCCATTGTGTAATCAGGAACTTCCTGCTCCTCTTCTTCTTCTTCTTCTTCTTCTTCTTCTTCTTCTACAGTGGCGCTGCTCTTTCCATCAAATCTTTTTGTGATTGGTTTAAAAAGCTCTTCTCCTGAAAGCTGACTAAACTCTTTGTTAATTTCATCCATTCTAAATTTTTGATGAATTTCTTTTGTTTGTTTATCGAGCTTCGATTTTGCTTCAGCCAGCTGATGCCAATTTTTATTGACATTTTTTCCAGCGTTGATATATAAAAACCAAAAAAAAATGAAGTTTGTAAATTTTGACCAAGGTTTTTCCAAGAGTAACTACAAGCAAGGTAATCCTCACATGCCTGACGATTATTTCCGGATGCTAATTTGTGGACCCAGTAATTCTGGCAAAACAAATATATTACTGAATATGATTTATGATTTGTTGCTGTTTGATAAAATCTACCTCTTCGCAAAAAACCTGGAGCAGGATAAATATCAGCATCTTTTACAGGACTTTGCTGAAAATATCAACCCTGAGGTTGGTTATGAAGTTATCGAAGCTAATAGTGATAAAATCATTCCACTCGAAGAGCTTCCGGTGGACAACCAAAAAACTGTTGTTTTTGATGATTTTGTTTGTGAAAGCAACCAAAACAGCATCATTAATTATTTTATCAACGGGTGGCACAGAAACCGCTGCGTTATTTACCTCACTCAAACCTTCTACAAGGTGCCGAAAAACATCCGTGATAACTGCAGCCATTTTTGTATTTTCAGATTTCTTCCAAGAGAAAACAAACGGATTGCAGACGAGACAGGTGTGGATCATGACGTTTTAGATCGCGCTACCGATAAAAAATATTCTTTCTTTTACTATGACAAGCCCCGAAAATTAATGAAAAAAAATTTTGATGGAGATATATAATGGGGTATATTAACAGCCAAATAGGTGGCACTAGCCAAACGATGAGTGAAAGTGAAAAGGTGGGTCCTCCTGGCCCAGGGGGTCCTCCTGGGCCGAAGGGTGACAAAGGCCCAGTGGGACCACAAGGTCCTTATGGACCGAGGGGTGAAAAAGGTCCCACGGGACCACAAGGACCACAGGGTTTAAAAGGCGATAAAGGCGATAAAGGTGACAAAGGTTATAAAGGTGATAAAGGTGATAAAGGTGATCGTGGACCTCAGGGTAGTGCCAGCGGTTCTGCTAATATTGACATGCAAAATAAGTACGATATTTTGCGATTAAAAACCAACCCTTAACCTGTCCACGGTGATCTGACAAAGGTAATAAACTATCAGGACACGAGAAATATCTTTCTTTCAAAAAAGGAAGGCGGAAAAATGGAAGCAAGCATTGATATGAACAATAATACAATCTACAACGTAAAAGACCCAGTACAGACAGATCAAGCAACAAACAAAAAAATATGTCGATAATCGGCTTGTGAAAAAATTGGATAAAGACGTTGATATTGATATGAAAAATAATTCAATTATCAATCTTGATCTTCCGTCAAACCCAAGAGATGCCGCATGTGTTGAGTTTGTTAACTACAGAATTGATGACATGACACAAAAAAAAATTCTCAAACTTGATGGCACTAACAATATGACTGGAAACTTGAATTTAAATAACAATAAAATTATTAACTTACAAACCGATTACAAAGATTCGAAATCCGCAGTTAATGTTGATTTTATGCAAAATGAAATAACATCTATGAGAGATTTTGTCAGTCAAAAAATTCATGAATCTCATATCACTAGCTCGGCACAAAAAAGGGACGCCTTCAGATACTTGATGGAAGACACTGATGAATCTTCGAGTGAAAACAACATCGAGGTTTTGGGCATCAGAGATTTTTCCGAATCTCCACATCAAATAAATAAAAAAGCTTACTCTCTCAAACTCCTGTTTGAAAAAGGCTCACCCAACCAGTACCAGTCACGCCTCGGTTATTACACTATGGTTGTAGAATGGTTTCCACCAGAAATGAATGAGTTGAGTGTGACACCACAAGCTACGACGATTTCAATTTCCAATTATACAACAAAAACATTCGAGAAGTACACCAAAACAGTTATCCACTTTCACAGATGGGGTAGCTCACCCCCGCAATACATATATCTCGATCTGCGCGGTACGGTCCGTAAGCCATCATTAATAACAATTGGTCATCTAATTGTTTATGGTGTTAAAGAAACAATTTCAAACGTTGATCCAAGTGTCTATGACACCGCTTTTGTTATTGAAAATAGAAAAATGGTAATGCAAACAGATTTGTTTTTAAACGGACATCGTTTGCGTGGTTCCGTTCATTACATAAATGGAATGTTAAATACGAAAAATGGGAACACATTTTTATTGAATGGTTGTGACAAAATAATCATTCCAAATCATGGCCACATATTAACTATAAAAGTGCTCTATTTCAACCTCAAAAGACAATATACGCCTATTTCTTTAAAAGTAAAACACAGTTCATTTAACTCAATCAAAAACCTACAATTCAACCGAACCAACTCAATTTCAGACAATAAATATTAATTTATCACTGGGGTTTGCTCTTATGGCTGTGGAATTGGCTTCAGTTGTGAAAGATGAAGAACTCTTAATGTTGATTGAATATAGAGTGCCATAAACATTTTTTTCATTCATTATATAACACAATGCGGGACATTTTCGAATTCAACCATATCGACCAAACACTTTCTAAAGAGAAAGTAAAAAAAAATGAGAGATTTATATGCTTATTACCACAAGAAACATTATGGCTATGAAAAGTTGTACCGCGGTTTTCGAAGAAAAAATTTTGTTTGTAATCTTTCAGCTGGCAAATTAATTATTAGTGCCACAGTAGCCGGAGGAATTACGTTGAACCCGTTGTCATTGCAACTTTAACAGGGGTCGGTCTTATTTTAAAAGCAGTGGCAAGCCTTAAGAAATACGATAAGAAAACAGAACAAGCAAATTTTCCCCGTATCGAATACCAAAAAATCCTTGATGAGATTCGTTTTTACCTCAGAGGCGAAGCTTTCGACGAAAAGGTCTTTCTTGATAGATTGAAAATGATAGATAATTTCGTCACTGATCATTGTATGGAGATTCCGCCATCTATTTCTAAAAAGTATGAAAAAACATTCGCTCCGTTGTAGATTTTCAAAGTAATTATATACGCTTACAAAATGATTGCAACTTTGCAAGCTATTTGTTATTTGGTTATTTTTTAACTTCTTTCGCCGCCAGAAATTAAGCAAATAAGATTCATTACTCGTGAGTGTGTTTCAAAAATATTGTTAGCAACTCGTGACAAAGATGGCTACCCCATTTCAGGACTAGATGTGGTTCCATAATACGATTTTTTCCTCATAAAGTTTCTCCTCGAGCAGAAAAAGAACATCTAATTAAACAAATGTATATTCAATGTATCTTACCATGGATGTCTATACAGATCAACAAACGATCATACTAGACTGGCCAACAGAGGAAAGTTTTGAAAGAAAAGAAATTTTAAAATGGCGGGATATTTCAGACACTATTTACAAAATTAAAAAAGTTAAACATAGAAAAGGTAAATTTGGGAATTCCGCTATTTTAACTTTAGAAACAAAGAATGGAGATGACTTTTGTGTGTGGGCCCCTAAACGTCTTGTAGAAGACCTGTTGGAAGATGATTATTATCAATTTGTTTACAAAATAGGTCTCAAAACGTCTGCTGATGGTAATGAATATTTTGATTATGAATTAATGCAATCATGTCTGTGTAAGCTTATATTGATTACGACTTTATTGGACCGCGAAGTCACGCGCCTGTAAACACAATTTGGGAAAACCCCGATCGGCGATAAGAGATTATGTCACAGATATTTTAAAAATAAATATCATGTGAATAGTCACTGAGACAAAAGCCGTTTCACGTGCAAAACAAAAGAATACATACCAAATCTCCCTGGCAACTAACTGTTTGAAAAGTAAATTAAAAATCTCTTTATACTTTTTCAGTCTCCAGGGAGATTTGGTATGTATTCTTTTGTTTTACACGTGAAAAGTTATTGTTTTTTAGCTTCTCTTTTTTTTGTTTCACGTGAGCTGTCTGTTATAAAAGGTCACCGGTTTAAACTTGTTCATTAGACCATTCGATATATTTGAATTTAAACTTAGCTCGATGCGCGAAAGAATATTTAATCATCCTCTTCCCAAAAACGAATAAATTCTTCGTTGTATGGTAAGTTGATATGATGAATAACTCCATTTTCAAAACAAATTGAACATACCCCGGTTGATTCAGCACCTATATCATAAAGATTGCTAAAAGTCTTTACATTTACGATTCGTTGACGCTCTTCACAAAACGGCGCATTGATAATATCCTCATGAATTTCTTTCCAACCCCTTGCTAATCCGTTATATACATTGTGCCAGTCGTAAGTATCAGAGCAAATTTTTACTAAAGACAAATTATCGATCGGAGGAGTGTACAACAGTTTATGTTCGATTCCTTGTTTAAAACAAGGGTAACAAAGCCCTTCCCAGCGGCAGTTATTATACTCTAAGCATATTATACGCACAAGTTGCTGCCTGTTATGGCAGAAAGGCTGTTTTAATAACTCATTGTGTACCTCTTTCCAACCAAAAGCTGTTTGTTGCCTTATTTTCATGGTAAGATATGTAATGCTCTAATTGAGAAACTTTTGATATGATATAAGATTTGTGTTTATCTAATTGAAAGAATTTTTTAAAAAAATACGAGATGCTTCGTTTTAATATTTTCTTCTTTTTTGTACGCTGGGTGGTTTAAATTATGAAAATACCGGTGTAAGAATGAGGTGGTATTTACTCCTTGTTCAGTAGTAATAGAAGTAGTTGACAAATACAACCTGATCCTCAGAGTATTATTTTCATGTTTTAAACCTCCCATCGTAATAACCGACGCGAGAAAACGAGGAGGTTATTACGATGGGAGGTTTAAAACATGAAAATAATACTCTGAGGATCAGGTGGTATTTGTCAACTACTTCTATTACTACTCATACTGATTAACTTACATGTGCAATATGCTAATGATTACCTTACATGTGCAATGGGCTAATTGAACTCAACAGAAAACAATGCGATATGTTACATCCCTTTCTCTTAACTAATAACATACGTTCTAAGGAAAGGGAAAAAACAATTATATTAAATAACTATAGGTTATAAATATCTATTATAAATGTATTGTCTCTAGTAGTCAAAGTTCACGCTTTTCAACTATTAGTTGCTTAAATAATGTTCACTCATAAGTTAAGCCTTTCCGGTGCCCGGATTTCACGGCCAACACGAGTTTTTGTTGGACGGCTTTCGGTTCCTCTCGTTCGTGGCTTGTCCGCTAGGGCGAGATCTTGTGGGTCAACATGGTCGCTACTTGAAGGTACTTGAATCTCGGTTATGGTTGTACTGCGTTGTGGAGTATCGCATGTTGATATACTTGTTGGATTGTTGGGTGATCTGCTTGGTCTTAGATGGATCCTGTTTCTTCGTAACTGGGCGCCGGTCTCGGTTTCCACGATATAGGACCGGGGTGTATCTCCCTGACCAATGACCTTGGCGGGATTCCACGTCTTTCTCACGGGGTCTTGTATGTGGATCGCTTGGTCTTTGTGTAGCTCAGGGAGTTCCTTGGCGTGTCTGTTGTAATAATGGCTCTGCTTGACCTGTCTCTCCTTGAGCCAGTTTCTGAAATCCTCTTGGTTTCTTGATGGATAGATCTTCCCAGGGGGTGTGGATTTGAAAATTCGGCCATGTAAGAGTTCAGCCGGTGATGCTACATTGGAACTCAGTGGCGTTGTTCGCAGTGCCAGCAGGGCTAGGTCTATGTCCTCCCCAGTCTCTCTGCATTTTAGGATAGTCTTTTTCACAGTTTGGACTTGACATTCAACAAATCCGTGGCCACGTGGATAGTGAAGGGATGACTTCACGATTTCGAAGCCGTACTGTCTTGCTAGTTGCTGGAACTCGGCAGAGGTGAATTGGGTACCATTTTCACACTGTAGGGTTTTGGGAATTCCATTTTCTGCGAACAGCATCTTGGTTTCATTGACAACGGCTCGAGCTGTGAGGTTGTGAAGCTTTCTGACAAATGGGAATTTGGAATAGTAGTCAACAACTATCAGGAACCAGGACTGCTGGGTGTAAAACAAATCTGCACTCACAGTTTGCCACGGTCTCGAAGGGATTTCCGAAGGTATCATGGGTTCCTCTTGCTGGGAGTTTTGGTACTTCTGGCAAACAGTACACGAGTTTATGAGAGTTGCTATTTCTCTGTAGATGTTCGGCCAGTAGACACATGACTTGGCTCGCAGTTTACATTTTTCAATGTTGAGATGTCCTTCGTGAATTTGCTGCAAGATATTACCTCTAAGGGATTCAGGCACTATGACTCGGCTGCCCAGGAGTAATATCCCGTCTTCCACTGATATGTCATCTCGCATGGACCAGTACGGTTTTACTACTGAATCAACTTTCTTAACACTATCCGGCCAACCTTGCACAACCTGGCGGGAAAGCAGCTGTAAGGTTTGATCTTTTGCAGTTTCGTCTTTAAACTCTTGCATTTTTGCCGGAGTGATTCTGATTAGATGGTGAACTTTCACTTTAATGTCTGGTACTTCAAATTCATCCAGTGGTGAGAGGCGGGACAGGGCGTCGGCTGTGACCATTTCTTTTCCCGGAAGATATCTGATTTCACAATCATAGGGTTGTAGACGCAACAGCATTCTTTGAAGGCGTGGAGGTGCCTGCATAAGGTTCTTCTTGTGGATTTGCTCTAAAGGCCGATGGTCAGTTTTCACCACAAACGATCTTCCATAGAGATAGGAGTGGAACTTTTCACAGCCATAGACCACTGCTAAGAGCTCTCGCTCAATATTGGCGTATCGGGTCTCCGCGGGGGTAAGTGCTTTCGATGCAAACGCTATCGGCCGGTTGTTCTGGAACAAAGCTGCACCCAGGCCTTTGATCGATGCATCGACGTGAAGGACGACGGGTTCATTTTTGTCATAGTACGCCAGGGTCGTTGCTGTAAAAATCATGGACTTCACCTTCTGAAAAGCTTTCGAGTGTGATGAATTCCCTACAAATTCAACGTTCTCTTTTAGGAGGTCTCTCAGTGGTGCAGTGTGGTCAGCTAACTTGGGGATGAATGAGCTCATGTAGGTTGCCATTCCCAAAAAGGTGTGGAGTTCCTTCTTATCTTTGGGTGTTTCCATTTCTTCTATGGCTCTGATTTTATCTGGGCTAGGCTTTACGCCGTCTGGTGTGTAAAGCATACCGAAGAAATTGCACTCCTTTGTCTTGATGGCACATTTCTCGTCATTGAGCTTAATGCCGGCTTTTCTGGTACGTTCCATAGTTTCATGTAGGTGTAAGTCATGCTCTTTGTCATTCTTTCCAAAGACGGTAATGTCATCTGCGATGCCGATGGCTCCATCACAGTTGCGATATGTTTCATCAATCTTGAATTGAAAGATGTCTTGACTCATACGTAGGCCAAAAGGCATTCTAAGGAATCGGAATCGGCCGAATGGTGTGTTAAAAGTTGTTAGATACGAGGATTCTTCATCCAGTTTGACATTCCAGTAACCGTTTTGAGTATCAAGCTTGCTAAACAGTTTTGCTACCGTTAACTTAGGTGTTATCTCCTCGAGGGTAGGGATCGGATGGTGCTCTCTCTTGATTGCGTTGTTCAGGTCTTTGGGATCGAGGCATAGCCGCAGTCCTCCATTTCCTTTCTCTCTAATAACCAGGGAATTTACCCAATCCGTGGGTTGTGTTACTCTTGCGATAATACCTTGATTTTCCATTTCACCTAATTCTGCTTGTAAATTGTCTTTTAGCTAAATGGGGACTTTACGGGGTGCATAAACCACGGGTGGCACTTTAGGATCCAGCGTGATGTGGTATGTGTAATCTTCGAAACATCCAACTGTACCGTTAAAGCATTCTGGGTACATTTCGATCAGCTCTTGTTTATTTCTGATTGGAGACGCTCTTCGAGTGGTACATGGCTTCTGATGTAATTCGGGTTTCTTTTGTTGGTGTCTGAATGTTGATTTGAGGCGTTGGAGTTGCCAATTGCATTATCCTGGTCTGGTTGCTTTGTTTTGATGTAGCGAGACTAGTTTCAATGCAGTACATGCTTTTAAGCCGAGGATAGCTGGCCCAGTGGTGTTTGTAACCTAGAAGATACAGTTAATTTTCTTTTCTTTGTACTTGCAAGGTATGTTTACAGTGCCAAGCTGCTTAATTATGGAACCACCATATACTGAGAGGATGGCTTCATTCTTTTCTAAAGCTTCTGGTGTAGGGTTTCGATCGTCGTCAAACTTCTCTGGAGCAATAATGCGAAGCAATCGGACGGGCAACACATTGCTCTGCGCGCCTGTGTCCACCTTGCACTAAAGGTTGATTTTTCGCTTTCTTTCAGGCTGACTTATCTCGAGTATTGCGAAGGCTTCGTCGCGCGTGTCGTCACCTTCCATGGCGTTAATGTCGATGGTACTAATTGTTAAAACTTCGTCGTCGTCATCGTGAAACGTTTCCTCAATAGTGTGGATAGTTTTCTTGAAGGGTGGTTTTGTTCCTTGATTGGGTCGTTTCCTTTTGCTAGATCTACAGACTGATTTCCAGTGGTTGGCTTTGCCACATTTTAGACACGTTGATCCGTATGCTGGGCATTTATTTCGCGGATGAGGCGGGTGTTGTTTACCACAATTATTACAGAATCCTCTCTCTTGCTCTTTTTGAATGGAGTCGATATTCTTGCTTTCTTGATAGCTTGTACTTTGCTCGGTCAACGCCCTCATGTGTTTGCTCGTGGCTTCATGGCTTCTTGCGATTTCGATTTCGATTTTTAGTTTTTTATATTATTTCATTTCAATTTTTATCTCAGTTTTTATTAATTAATTTTTTTCTTTCTTTTTGTTTTTCACTACATGTATATATTTATATTTATATAGTAGGTTTTAGATTTTTGTATAACTCATTGTAAATATTTTTCTTGATAATTCATTGTAAATATCTTAGTAAGTTAGGAGGGCCACAAGTTTATTAGTGCTTCGCACTATTTCGTGCCACTCTCGTTAAATAAAGTTTTTATTATTATTATTATTATGATAGCGGCCGCAAGGGTTAGTGTTTTGCCTCGTGTAATAAGAGCTTTTTGAACATCAGGATTTTTTGGACCCCAGATAAGTTGATCCAATACTCTATCTTCGACTTTAGCGTTGTCGCGGAATTGGCATTTTACTGCCGGGTTTTTTATTCTTGAGGTAAAATCATCGACTGGCTCGCGTAGTTCTTGCCGCATCCCTTGTAGTGTATGTCTATGGATACGGTGACTCTTCTTTGGCTCCAGTTGGTTCTCGAATTTTCCGAAAATGACGGCAGACTGTTTGCTATCGTCTTCTTTTTCGAATGTCCAGCTGTTGTACATATCAAGCCCTTTTTCTCCCGACCAGAGAAGAATATAGCTAACTTTCTCTTCGTCGTCGGTGTCTTTGAGCACGCTTTTGAACATAAGCTGACATTTCTGTTTGAATTTTCCGAAAGCATTCGCCGGGTCAGGGGCGTCCCAGTTCATCTGTGGCGACGTAAAGGGCGCCATGCTGCCATATTTCGCTTCTTCTAGGGTTTAACTAAATCCCACCGTTGCTACCATGTAAAGCTTAACGATGAACTTTATTTCCACTCGGCAGTCGTGTCGACTCACTGCTTGCATACTGATTAACTTACATGTGCAATATGGTAATGATAACCTTACATGTGTAATGTGCTAATTGAACTCAACAGAAAACAATACGATATGTTACATGTCCTCCTCCTTCGGACCTATGCTGCAACTTCAACAAGACCCCGACAAGGGCCAGCTGTGTGCAGGCATCCCTTGCTTGCCTGCGTAGCTGGCGGTATTGTCTGCGAAGGTAAAGTTTTGGGGCTGGAGCTCAAACTTCGCGCAAACCATCCCGCCAGCTACGCGGGCTAATCCCTTGCCCTTACAAATACAAGTGTAACCAGCCGTCCAACGATATGCAGCATCACGATCTTTCCAGTACCATTCTTAACTTACAATTAGCACAGAAGAAATATCTAAATCGTCTACAAGCTGTAGTAGTTCCTCCCGTGGCAATACCTGATTTAGACCCTCTCCCTTCTTTCACTTCCAAACGGTGGCATAGTACCTCAACGTGATTTATTATCAATTACCTCATAACGACCGCTAAGGAATACTCAAGCCTACCTTGCACTGAGGAAACCCTGTTATAATCGGCGAGAACTTGCAGAAAGGGTCATCCTAAACCTCACTACTGGTCCCTATCTTCCCGCCTTCTTTCCTCCCAAACGGGACCCATTAGGTCCATTGCCTAGAAACATTCTTGTGAATGGTGTATCATTTTCAACCAGAGGCTTACTCCCTGCTGTGGATCAAATATCATAACACTACAGTAGAACCCCGGTAACTCGAACTCTGAAGGGAAACGAAAAACAGTTCGAGTTAGGGGGGGTTCGAGTCATCGGGGTCGATTGAATAATTGAATTTGCCATGTTAATAATTGGTAGTTTACTGATTTTTCAGCACTAAACTAATCTCGTCAGAAACTGTAACACAATTATGGAGTTAACCTTTAAGGAGACTTCACTAACAACGGACAATTTTAGATGTACGGATTTTAATTATATATAGGGAATTTTTAAAATAGGATCAAGGGTGCGAGGATTTTAATGTGTATATATATATTTTTTATAAAGTTTAATTTTAGTTTTTATTATTTTGCACGACCCCACAAGCTGCAGAGCATTAATTTTAATCGTGCTGAAATAAAGGCTGTCTGTCTGTCATTCTTATGATAATACAGTACTGTGAATGTAACTCAGTTACACTCAAGATCATAAGACCAGGAAATGACTGTCAACTACGTGATCTGTTCGTTGCACTAATTAAAATCAAATTGCTGTAGTGTTAGATTTAGTGTTTAAATCCGATTACACGACAAGAAGAGCTAATGGGATATTTCAATGGCCATCCGAGTTATCGGGGTACATTTCGATCAAGGGAAACGAAATTTAGTTCGATTTAGCGGGGAATTTGAGTTATTCGAGTTCGAGTTAACCGAGTAAAAATGACTGAAAAGTGGGGTCAAATCCAAGGGAAATGGGACTTTGTTCGAGTTACGGGGGAGTTCGAGTTATCCGAGTAACGTTCACATTGTCGACTCTTTTCCCTAATTGTACCCCAACTACAGGCAAACTGCAATATTGTGTCTTGTGCAAAGTTTTGCATCATGCAGGAACTGAATGTTCCTTTGAGCACCTGCAAATACCTTTGCTGCATTCAGCTCCATGGAATTCATTTTAACCTCCACAGACATCCGCTTCCGCATTAAGGTTCCCTCAATCGTCCTATAAAATATCCGCTACTTTACAGGAACTACAATTCTTTGCGCTACCATTTTTTGCCGGTTAAGTGGTTTCTTTTGGTCGCCACTTCATCGACCGTATCTGTTTTAGTTCAATTTTATCCTTGATTCAATTTTTCTTTTCCTTTATTTTTTTTTATGTTAATATACGATAATGAATATGAAACAAAGGAAAATAAAAATTGAACCAAGGATGAAATTGAACTACAACGTATCTTTCACTCACCCAATGGTGTCAAACGTCCCACTGGCATGTCAGATTGAATTCTGTGTCGATAAGGATATTAAAATGTAGAAAGATTTCCCTCAACGTTGTAACACAGCCTTTTTGTAGCCTCGAATAACTCCTCCCCATCTGACTCCAACCTTATAGCGATGCTTTTTCAATCACAGTAAGACGTAGCCATTGAGGTCAGAAAAGGAAAAAACAGGGCCAATCCAGGGTGGATACCCTCGGTCGTAACTGATCTGGGCACCACCCTCCAGGGGAGTACCTTCCTGGTTTCCTCATAACGGATCCAGACCTCCTTGGGGGTTGTTACTCCCCAAAACCCTAATGTATTTCTTCTCCAGATTATAGCCGCACTTCCCTACCACCCACATTTGTTCATAACGTGCTTGTTGTGTTATTTATGAAATGTTGTTTTAAGGCTCAGAAATTTCCTAGACTCAATAAAACTTCATCAACCTACCAAAATTGAGGCCAAAAAGCAAAAGCGACCTTCATGACGGTGGGTCCTTCAAGAAAAATATAGCACAAGCAAACGTGACTTGATGTACAATTTTCAGATGACTGATCGGTTGAAAGGAACCTTTTTAGGTTGTTAACTGATCCAGAGATATGCTTTTCAAATTTTCAGATGAGCACCCTTTTCTTTCACCACCACTCTGTGAAAGAAAAAATTTTTCACGGCGATTTGAACACCAAAACCATTCAAAATGCCATCACGCTGCACCCTATTAAAGAACCCGCCTACATGCACCGCCTACACTCACACTTCATGAACGAACGAATACAAAATCTCCAACACGAAGCTGTTGTACTGTAACGTGTTATAAGGAACATGGATCGGCTGATACAAGCAGATGGAAACCGGATCCCAACTAAAGAGAAAAGCAGACTCCAGGATACGAGAGATTTTCACCATCAACTGGCCACAGATTATACTGAACAGTGGAACTTGTTCACTTCAAACTCCTTCTACTTTGATAAAATGTTGCGGACTCCCGGGACCGGCATTCGTGGCGCACTGAAGATTGAGTTAAGGGATTTACTGGACAAAAATATGGAATTTTTAAAAGAAGAGGCCAGGAGGACGCCACATTCTGGGACCATGAATATCCAAAGGATAAATTTTGGTTACAGGCGTTTTCATCCTTTATACGGCGTTCAACACATCTTGGAAGTAACAGTCAGGACAGAGAAGAAAATCCGAGAAAAGAAACATAGAAAAACTAAAAAAAAAAAATGCAAAATAGACGGCTCCACACCCAAGTGCCATTTGGAAACCTGCTGGATAGCGCTGAAGCCCTTACCAACACGTCCCCTTATGTGCACTTTCTTGTTCCTTTGGAAGGTAGTTTAGACGCGTTTCGTCGATTCATGAAAAATTTCGAAGAGGTTTGCCTCAAACCAGTTCTGAAAGTGAAACTTGTAGTGGCATATTCTTCCTCTGTTTCTTCTCCTCACGAACACAAATCCATAATGAAAGAATATCAAGACAGATATCCTCTAGCCGATCTTGTTTGGATTGACGTTGCGGGTAACTTTTCCCCCGAGATTGCCCTTTCCCTCGCAGCCGATGAGTTTGACAAAGCAGCTTTGTTGTTCTTATGTGATGTTGACTTGATATTCAGCAAGGAGTTTATCGACCGCTGTCGAATGAACACAGCGCTTGGTAAACAAGTTTATTTTCCGATAGTTTTTAGTCAGTTTGATCCTGAAATATCACACAGCAACAACGACAAACCAGGCTCCAACTACACCATTAACACAGATGCAGGAATGTGGAGGGCATACGCGTACGGACCCGCGTGCATGTACCATCAAGATTTGCACGCTGTTGGAGGGTTTAACACAAGCATTAAAGGCTGGGGATGGGAAGATGTAGACTTATATGAGAAATTTGTCAATCACACGGAGATTGAGGTGTTTCGGTCAGCTGATCCTGGTCTTATACATGTTTATCATCCCGTAAATTGCGATCCAAAGCTTCTCACTCGACAACTGACTCAATGTCAGGGCTCCAAAGCATCGGGATTAGCCAATGAAAAATCATTAGTCAGAACTATACTTAGTATGCAAGGAAAATGACAAAATGTGTTTGTAAAGCACGGTTTTAACAGTGAACGTTTTGGGAAATAGGATTAAAATAAAGAAAGAAATAAAAGATGGGCAAAATTTTTGTACACACCACTAGACAAGCTAATTCCAGGTGTCCATCTATTATTAACTTTAAGTCTTAATGTTAACTCGCCTTTAAATCTTGATAATTTTCATTTTTCTTAAAATAAATCAACCTCCCTTCCGTTTTACTTCTTTACGTACGTTTTAAACATCGCCAAAAAAATTCTTACAGATATATGGAAGGAAACTCGCACTACAAACCTATGATGTCATTTTTGGATTGAATGAAACGTCAAGGAGATAATTACAAGAAAGGGCGAAAACGTTGGGAAAACATGGTGTCTGATTGTAAATGTGATTTAAAGAAGCATAAAGAGTGATTATTCATACACCGATGTCATAATGTCGATTTTGATTGATTACAAGCGCACTGCTTACTCCGACTGGTACTACTTTCGTTACGTCATTCCTACAATAGTTTTTTAATGCATGTAAAAGTGACGTCAATTTATAGAAGACCGTTACATATACGGGTTTTGAAGAATTGAAAAGTAACTAATTAAGTTCATCGCGTCTATTTATACCACGAGGCTCCAGTGTCATGGCTCTCTGTGTCGTTCCCGGGGTGTCGTTGGGTTTGAGCTTTTTGTGTGCGCTCTTGTCTTTATAAACACTCAAGTAGGTGCATAATAAAACAATTATTGGCTCGGATTTGGTTTTAGCATGATAGCAAGAATTTTCAAGGCCGGGAATTGCGTTAGCTGCCGAAGCAGAAAGCTGAGGCAGATAACACAAACCTCGGCCTTGATAATTCTCGCTACGAAAAGAAAAACGAGTGGGCTCTGCTTTTGGGCTTGGCTAAATCTATATATTGAATAGTCTTAATGCAAACCATTCAAACCATTCAAAGGAAATAACAAGACTATTTAATATATAGATTTAGCCAAGCCCAAAAGCAGAGCCCACTTGTTTTTCTTTTTGTTGCTGGACCTTATTTATTTTTTAAAGTAATAAGCAAAAAAAAAAAAATTAATGAAAACAAAAAAAAAACTTTTCTCCCTCACGGTTTTGAACCCCAGCCGCCAAAACGCTAGGGAATTGCTCTAACCAGTCGACCAACCTGCCACTACGTACAAAGAGTGTGTTCATTACTATACTTAGACTGCTTTTTATTGATGGCAGTTCGGTCGACTAAACAGGCGGGTGTTTTTCTGGGAAAATGTGTTCGGACTGCCGCAAAAACCATGGTTGTGGACAGAAAAAACCAGAAGGCACTAGCTCTGCTATATTTGAGGTCAGGACCGCTGGAAATACTGCGAACTCAAGCGTTGTGCCGACCAAGTTCGCAGCAGATTACCGACATCAAAGATGAAGTCGTGGAAGGCAAATTTAGTAACTTGGACTTTTTGCCTTCCACCAAAAAGACAACTGAGTATTCTTTTGAACTTTTTCTTTCCATTTATAGATATTCGATATTTTTTCTCAAGTTCTAAACTTCACTTATCTCGAACTAAATCGTTTTGCTGAACAAGCTAAGCTTTTAAAAACCTCTTTTTCAAAAGCGACGGTGGTCATGCAGTTTCTCGCCAAGAAAAACATCGGTTGCCCAAAAGCACCGCGCGGTTTCCCGCCAAGAAAAGACGGAATTCTCCACCTCCCCTCCGTCGGGTTGTCTTGGAACTCCCCTCCCTCCCCCTCCCCCAGAGTCTGTACGGGCTGGCGTACGGGCGTACGCTGACGTCAGAACCAAAATTTCTCGGATCGATAGGTTACCAAATTTGCTCAGCAATGGTCTTCCGCTGGCGCGCTAGCGCGCGGGCTCCGCTATTATTACGCCAATGGAGTGCAATAAATACCAAGTAGCCATAGAAAAAGATGTTTGTGGGTCAGAGTGAGTGTCGTAAAATCAAAGCCAAAGTAATAAACCTAGACAATCACCACACACTTAAACCACACACACAAGCAACTCAATGAACCGATCAGAACTTAGCCTGCGTGGGAAGCGTTTCCGTAGGCTATTCCTCTTCTATTCTGCACAGTTCGCCCTCGCCCCAAATTTGGCGCGGTCAAAAGCGAAAAATGTTTGAAACGTACAGGATAGGTTACGGAACCTCTTGCTACCAGGCTAATCAGGAACTCAAAGCAAGCCACAATAGCTAATGTGGACTTTCGAGTTTAGTTGTATTTCTACTTATGGTTGTATCTTAATTTTTCGAGGAACGAGTGTTAGATATGACGTAGTAGATAACCAACGAGGCGCATAGATGTGCCCCTGTTTTTCTATACACGACAGGCGATCTTAGCGCTCGTTACGCGCATTGATTCTTGTTTAACGTATTATCCCTGAAAAAGGGACAATTAAAGCTCCATGGTCGAGTGGAGTCCGCAAAGGATTGTGGGAGGAGAGTCTGGCAGTTTCATTGGCATTTAATAAACAAAGATATGAAGTTTCGCCACATTTCATCAAACAGAAATATATGGCACGTATGCAGTTGTTAAACTCAGCGTGTCGAATCTATTCATGGAGCAGGGCTTAACTGACAGACGACCAATAACATCACGCTTCAGTTCTGCCCATTCCTGAAAACTTCGCTCAAGAAGTAAACAAATTAACATTTAAGTTCCTGTGGGACGCCAAACCCGCTAAAATTAAGAAATCCACCATCACTGGACTGAAAGAGAAAGGTGGACTAAAAATGATAGATTTCGATCATATGAACAAAGCTCTAAAGTGTGCTTGGATCAACAGGTTTACCAATGGCAATAAGGGAGCGTGGAAAATAATACCAGATAATACAACTGCGCATCTAGGAGGCTTCTCTTTCCTTCTTCAGTGCAGCTACAAAGTCAAGGATCTCGATGTGAAAAATGTACCGCTTTTTTACGAAAGAGTGCTTAATTATTGGGAGGAGGTTACATGCTTGGCGGGCAAGGCTGATCTTAATCCAAACGAAACATTCATCTGGAACAACAGACACATTAAAATCAACAATAAAACTCTATTTTTTCCAGCGTGGTACCACAAAGGAATCTACAAAATTAACGATCTAATAAGTGATAACGGTAAATTTCTCCCTTTTGACGTTTTTTGGTCGTATATTTGATGTTAAAGCTTGTTTTACAACATACTGTGGTGTATGTAATTCAATCCGTCAAAATTGGAATGCTATCTCCAAAGAATCCCATGGCGTTTTAAAATTAATTTCAAATTGGCGTACTAACAACTCGAACTTAACCACTGCAGATCTGCTGCGTGTTATCGCAGATAGTAAATTTGTGCCTCCTTCAGCCGAGCAAAAAATTCTTAATTCAGGTGTTTCTAAAGATAACTTATCAAAAGTATATTTTCTACCATGGAGTATAACAAAGGAAATTAAATTGTGCATGTTTCAGTTTAAAATTATTCATAACGCAGTGTTCACAAAGGACAAGCTTTTCAAAGCAAATATTTTACAGGATGACAAATGTTTTCACTGCAAAGACAAAGCAGAAAAACTTTGTGCAGTGGCTTTTTGGAACGATTTTCGGGAATGGTGGCGCAAAAATACCCATATTGTACTGAACCTTACACTTACTATGGTGTTATATGGTGTGATAGATAACTCAAGGTTCTTCACGCTACTCAATTTGGCCCCGTTAGTTGCCAAGTTCTACATATACCGATGCAGTCTAGACGATACGCCTCTATACTTCCCTGTATTTGAAACAGAATTACGTTAAAAAGCAAGGATTGAGAAAGATATTGCCACGAGAAATGGTAATCTAAAGCATTTCAAAATTAAATGGGAACCTCTGATCCGCAGCAAATTTATTGGAGATGTCGATATTTGAGAGACCTTTGACCCGCCTTGCAATTTATATAGTTATTTATTTGGATGTATTTATTTGTCTATCTTTTTATTTAATCGCTTGTGCTTTCTGTTTGTTTCTATTTGTAAAGAGGTGCAAAGTATTACTGTAATTGCTTTATACTTTTGTTAATTTTTTATCTACTGGTTCTATTTGTAAAGATGTGTATAGTACTCTTGTAATTGCTTATCTATTGTATTGCAAATTTTTTTTGTATTCTTTAATAAATAAAATTAAAAAAATAAATAAATAAATAACATGACGAGATCGTCGAGCAATCAGGACAACGACCAGAGACTTATAACATCTACTGACGATGCACAGTTCACTTGACTGTGATGATGACTTCCGCTCAGGTTGTCGAAACGTCAGTCAGTGTCACCACAAACAGTCCTTCTCAGGACTACACTCACCCGGACGATCATAATTGACCGACTTATGATTGTAGCTTCTATCAGAAATACTTCCCATTCTAGTCTGCAGAGTTATGATGTAATATTTTCTTTTTTTTATCTACATTTCTCCACCCTCACATTTCCCATTTACATTTTATCATCCGCAAAATATCATAGCAGGAGGCCTTTACCTAACAACAAGAGCAACGAAGCTGAAATAGAGAAGAAAATAGAGTGAGATGTTTTAACGTCATTTTGACTATTAAGAAAAGGTGCTAGCTACCTAAGCAACCACAAGTGCTTAGGCTGCCAACCATAGACACTTAGGCAGTTAGTATAGTTTACAGCGAGATTCACTTTAGAATACACAGTCACTCCTTAAGCTTATCAAGGACCTAAAGCAACAGCGACTTCAAAGCCAACGAAAGTAGTATAGCATATGGGGGTACCGGCGCATTTCTCCATCAGAGTTTTCCATCAGATTTTTTCCATTAGATTTTTCATTTAATAATTTCCATTTAATAATTTATATTTATTTTTTCACATTATGTTTTCATATTTTGTGATGGTATAATAATATGACTCTCATAATATGACTCTCATAATATGGCTCTCATAATGTGGATTTCATTTTTTGGTAAGTTAATCATTTAATAATTTCATAATATAACTTCAACTTTGTGGTGCATAAATTTTAATCTTACAAAAGAGAAATAAATATCCTCTTCAAATTATGATCTCATTGCGTGACATTCTCAGAAAAACAGGAAGTTTATGATGTAATGGGACTTTCCCGAGGAAATGAGTCATCATAAGGCAGCACTACCGTGGACCCATGAACTAGACTGCTTGTGGCACTTGTGATTTCGCCACAGCTGTGGCGTGACGTCATGTTGTAAGTAACATAAAAAAATCTTACATAATAATATATAAAATGAATTGTAATATAGAATTACATAATGAACTGAAAGAATCAGGAGAGATCCATTGTCCTTTTTGTGATGAAAAACTACAAGATTGTTTAGTAAAAGATGACTTACGTTGTGATATACAAGATATAATTAATGATAATGGTATGCGAGTTTGTCGAAGTTGTGGTGTCATTCATGGTTATGATGTGGTTAATGAGTATATATATTTTTATGAAGAGATGTATAAGGTAAGGAAAAAATCAGTATATCATCGAAGATATCATATAGAAAATACGATTAATGATTTGTCTACTAATGGAAATTATATATCAATACAAGCCATATCAAAAATCTTAAGAGTGTTTAAACAGATTGAAACGATTCTTCCACAAGTTAACGGAAAACGTAAACGTATGATAAATATAAATTTTATTCTAAAAGAGATCTTGAAAATGATGAAACCACCACATGATTATGTGAAAGTAACCAAATCAAAAAAAAAACATTAACTTTTTATGAACAATATTGGAAGCACGTCATGTTGTTGATAGGGGATAAAATAAAATCTATTGTTGGATGAACACCTTGTTGTATTTCTTCTCAAATTTGTCAGTTAATGGACACATATCAATGATTATATCATCGAGAACTTTGACATAATCAAGAAATTCTTTGTTATTATACTCTATTCCTCTCATGAAGGACCGCAAATCTGTTAAAACTTTTTCATATGAGGTGTATGCGAATTTACACATTTCAATCTTTCTTTTGTAATTTTTGGCTTCTGAAAAAGTTTTTAATAATACACCTACACCTGATATCGTTCCAAGAACAATGGGATTTAATGTTACACTACCTGCTACTGTTCCTGTTACTACCAATACAACAGATCCAATATTTCATACAAGTAATATTTGAACGTCATTTTGTAAAGCCAGTATTTTTTATGATACAATTTGTACAATGCTTTCAACTCAGATATTTGATCTTCTGTTAATTTGTCCGAAATATGGTTCCAATTGAAAATGCTCATTTTCCGTCTGTCAGCCATTGAATATATTATATGAATAGATAAATCTATTTATTCACTGGTGAAACTTGTGACATCAGATGGCAGACCTGAATTTGTGTCCAATTTTAAACCGGCTATCTCTTGAACCTCAATTGAGCTCACAGTGTAACTGTTCCAATCTGCATCTAGATTATTAGCGATGGAATTCACTGTGAAGGTTCCCCCATCTATTACTCTTGTCTGTAATTGAAATTTATGAAGCTTGTGTTTGACTACAACCTTGAAAAAAGAAGCGTTTGTGAGTGTGGCGATGTTTTCATAGTCTGGAGCCAGCTGAATACCAAAACCTGACCGGAATCTTTTTCCTAAAAAAAGGGAGTTAATTGTATTGACTTGTATTATATGGGTTTTTCGACGTTGTTTGTCACTGGGTTGATAATATAGACAACCCAACGGCACCAAAGATCGCCTCCATGTTGATCATTACTTACCTGTAGATATGTTTTCAGTTTCACGACATTGTCAACAGTTGGTTGATTGAAATTCACATAATAGTTGGGTAGGTCTTGCCAAGGACCATCTGTTAACCATGCGATAGTGGAAACAATCTTATTCATATACTTAACGATTCTCATTCCATGGTTGCTGTGATCATAGTCGTACACTTCTGGATTGATAGTGTCTTGCCAATCTTTCACACCATAAACTACAAGATGTGCTTTCACAGGTGTTGCTGTCGCTGTTCCATGCATATTGAGATAAATATAATCCGGTGTATCCTTGCTTCCATTATTGATTTGTACAAGTAATTTCGAATAATTTGAAAAGTCTTTTTGAACTTGTTTATGTATATATACCAGTGTCCCCTGACAGGAAATTCGTATATTTTTCATTTCAGGGGGATAAAATTCAAATATCATTGTGAACGTACCAATATCTTGTGGATACAAATTGAAACCTATTCTTGATCTATAATCATTACTCCCAGAATCCTTTTGTAGTGTTTAACAGTAAGCCTTTTTATTTTTGTGCGGGGATTGGTTGAAATCAGTGATACCATTAACGATGATGTTACTCTCAGAAGAGCTCTCATCTTGATCTAAAAGGTATTTGATTTTTCTATCTTTTCATCAACGTACGCTTTATTTACTCCATCTGTGTTATTTAGGGGAGTTTTTACATTTTGAATTAGGTTATTACCCATATTCAGATCTGATTCCATTGATACTGATCCATCTTTTTTGATGAAATTCGATGTATCAAGTTTTGGAATCTTGCCTATCTCACTATCAACGTATTGTTTATTGACTGCACTACTATTGCATTGTGGTATCCCGAGGTTGTGAATCTGTTTTTTGTTATTTGATAATGAAGATTGGAAGGTGATAGGATTTTCCATAGTCCCACCAGTGTTTTTATTTAAATAGGTGTTGTTTATATAGTTGATATTTGCAACATCCAATCCTGAATGCGATGACTGATTAAAATCAGAATCCTTAGAATATTTGAGTTGTTGTTTTTGTAAAATCAGCCTTATTATTCACGTTATTGTCAACATAATCCTTGTTTGCAGCCTGATGGCCTGCAGTGGGAGGGCTGATTTTTTCTATTTTATTGTTATTCATATTGATAGCTGTCTCCATTGGAAACGCTTCCTTTCGTGATAAAAATATTTCTCTAATTGTTTCATAATTTACGACTTTGTTAAGATCTCCTTGAACCGGATATGAATCTTTTGGTACGAATTGAGATGTATCCAGACTTGGAATCTTGGCTATCTCTGAATCAAGATAAGATTTTGTAACCACATCATTATTATTAGTTCCTTGTTTCACATTAACCAGTTTTTTGTTTTGCATATCATAATCATTATTTGAATCTAATTTGAATCCAATGCCTGGTAAACCTCTTTGACCTTGTCCATGAATATATTCATTGTGATTTAATATTCCATTATAGAAACTCATATATATTATTAGATTATATTTTTTCATTGAAATTTTTGGTATTGAATTTTTTTACTTTGTCAACATCGAGAAAACTATACGGGTCCTTAGTGGCTTTGTGATAATCTGATTTATTTGTTTAATTCTCTACAAATCATTGATTGTTCATTTCTTGATGGAAATTCAAAAATACAATAATGTGAGCTATTTAGTCTCACTGTTTTATCAGTATTATAAAAAGACTGACTCAAATATATACATGAACAATTTTTATTTCTGGAATTAGTGTAATAGTTTCGTATTTCTTTTTGTCATTTTTCCTTCCAGTATTTAAATAATCATCAAATATCGTAATTTTTGATTTTCATCAGACATTTCTGATAAAAAAAGTTATTTGATCGTTACTAGCTTCAATTATATCATAACCAACCTGTTTTGAAATTGGCTCAAATGTTTTTAACAAATTTTGATACTTGCTTTGTTGTAAATTTTTGGCATAAAGATAGATTTTATCAAAATACAATAGTCTATATATCATATCCAATAATAGATTGGTTTTACCTGATGAACTTGGTCCCATAAGCAACATTCTAAAACATCGGTCAGGCATGAAATCATATAATTGAATATAATCATTATTTTCCTCCTCTTTAACATCATAATTTTGAATCTTCATAATAATATTATGATATATTATTTTCACTAGCGTCTCGCTATGTGTCTCGGTAAGCGTGATTTTTTATATATGATAACACAAATTTTATCTAAACAAATAATATTAATGAGTTTACTTAAATGGAAAGAGATGGCTGAGAAAAAATCTGAACTTGGTAAAAAGATTAATGCTGTAAAAGAAACAGTAAAAAATATATATATCCGATCCAATAGGTGAAGTTCAAGCAGAAAAACTTTTCAAACCCATAACTTCTGGGTTAAAGGATCTTACAAGACCAAAAATACCAATAAGAAGATTACCAACTAAAAAAAACCTGTTCCTGATTATGGACTTGAAATAGGAGATGATGAAGAAGTGCCTGATTATGGTTTAGAAGATCTATTTGGTGAAGAAGTTAAACCAGAAAATAACAAACAGTTAGTTCCATAACCTCCTACTTATGAAGATGTTCTCAAAGATTTAGAATCAGGTGAAAAACAAATGTATATCAATCCAGAATATATGCTTCAACCTGAAGATCTTCCTCTTGAATATGAAGATCTTCCTCCAGAATATGAAGAAGATGAAACACCACATGATAATATTTTTGAAGAAGATAGAATTAATTATGATGATATTGAATTACAACTTAATAAACCTGAAATGAATGACGAGAAAAAACAAAAATATATCCGAAGAAAATTGAGAGAAGCTGTTAAGAAACGACAACAACTTCCTGGTTATAAAACAAATGTTACAAAACAATTGAAACAAGGTTTAATAAGTGAAGCTGAAGCACAATATCAAAGAAAAATTATTGACGATGCAAAAATAAAATATTTCCCTGGAAATAGGATTTTTATGCCACTTTTTCTCTGATGGTGTTTTGTTTAATTCGGAGAGGTCCTGGGACCAGCAGGAGGGTTGTCGGTATAAGCACAATGCATTAGACCCCCTATTAGGGTTACGTGTAGATCACATGACTTACGAAGCCATGTGCTTGTCATTGCGTCCTGTTTGTCTGCGGTGCAAGACGTGTTTCTAAACTTCAAGGTAAGGAATTTTTGATTTCCTTCGATTCCCTCTTTTGATCGAGTTGTTGTACCTTTTATATCGAATTTCGGAGTGTCTATTTTTACTCCCTTTACGAAGTCTTGCTTATAGTCTCGGGTATTGTTTTGTTTCGATTGTTTGTCGTAGCGTTGTCGTTGTCTGAGCTTCGCGTGAGCATTTCTTTGGCTTCTACTGCATTCATATGGCCTTTTCTCCTCGCCCTGTACTTTTGCTTGGTCATTCGTTTATTAGGAGGCTTAGTGAGGACCTTCAATCACAGTTCGATGAGCGGGCGAATGCGAATTTTAAGCTCTCGAGAGATGCCATTGTTCATTTGCACAGCGTCGGCGGTCTTACTGTGAGAAGATTAGTTCGGTCTAAACTTGGCGTTGTTTCTTCTCTTTCTCCGCATGTTGTTATTCTGGAGATAGGTACCAATGACCTTTCTACCTTAGCTCCTGAGGTCGTTGGATCGGAGATCGAGGAATTGGTACGGTTGTTGCTCGAAACTTACTCCGTTCGAGCTGTTGGTGTGTGCGAGGTGATACCTCGTGTTCGAGCACCGCTTTTTAACGCCGCTGCACGAACGCTCAACCAGTATCTTAATGTAGTCTTGGATCCCATTCCGAATGCTTTCTGTTGGGAGCATCACGGGTTTTCTGAGCCATCTCAGAACCCTTATTCGGACGGAGTCCATGTGAATTCGTTTGGGCAATACGTGTTGTATCGCAGCTATCGGGGCGCCATCTTGCATGCTTTACGCATGTTGTCTTGATTTAGCCCTTGTTGTCAAGTTATTTTATGATTGAGCCCTTGTTGTTCAAATTTATTTTATGATTGAGCCCTTGTTGTTCAAATTATTTTATGATTGACCCCTTGTTGTTCAAATTATTTTATGATTGAGCCCTCTGTTGTTCTGATTATTTCATGATTGAGCCCTTGTTGTTCAAATTATTTTATGATTGAGCCCTTGTTGTTCAAATTATTTTATGATAGAGCCCGAGTTGTTCAAATTATTTTATGATTGAGCCCTTGTTGCTCAAACTAATTCATTATTGACCCCTTTGTTGTTCAAATTATTTCATATTTAAGCCCTTGTTGTTCAAATTATTTCATGATAGAGCCCTAGTTGTTCAAATTATTTCATGATTGAGCCCTTGTTGTTCAAATTATTATTTTTGAGCCCTTGTTGCTCAAATTATTATTATTGAGCCCTTGTTGCTCATATTATTGTTATTATTGAGCCCTTGTTGCTCATATTATTATTATTGAGCCCTTGTTGCTCAAATTATTATTAATGAGCCCTTGTTGCTCAAATTATTATTGAGCCCTTGTTGCTCATATTATTGTTATTATTGAGCCCTTGTTGCTCAAATTATTATTTTTGAGCCCTTGTTGCTCAAATTGTTGTTATTATTGAGCCCTTGTTGCTCAAAATTATTGTTATTATTGAGCCCTTGTTGCTCAAATTATTTTATGATTGAGCCCTTGTTGCCCACATTATTTGCTACTGCTGGCCATGCTTGCCTTTTCTTCAATTTTGCTTGGTGTTTGTGTGTTCCTTTTCAGATGCCTCCTAGAAGGTCTGTGCGCAGGAAGCGCCCCTCCACTCAAGCAGTGGAGGCTGTAGCGAACTCTGAAGGTCCTCCAGTGCGCAGAAGAAGAGGCCAAAATCAATCATCCAATGAGACACCACCTCCACCGCCAGTTAACCCTGCTCTTCAGGAAACAGTTTTGCCTGTTGGTTTTTTAGAGCAGGTTGTAGCCAGAGTGACAACGGAAGTGACCAAGCAGTTACAGCCACTTCTCTCTGCCCACGTCCCCCCGGTGAACGAGTCACCTCAGCTCCCTCCAAGCAATGGGGCCAATGAAGCTGTGCCACCTGGACAGCCCAATGTGCCAGCTGGACAAACAGAGTTGCCAATTGTTGGGAACCCTATGCAGCGGGTAGTGGACACCATGCAGACCAATTTGTCAGGTGAGCAAGTTTTGTTTCCGTCGATGACACAGCCGGAAGTTCCGTTTACTTCAATCAATTTACCGGTGGATGCTAGAGTCCCCCAGAAGTTGAAAACCAAAATTTGGCAACAGGAATACATTGACTTTGGTTCTTTGCTGGTCAACCCTACGCTGGAGGGCAAGTTTCAGCTTACCATCCAGAACTCAAACGAAGGGCTCTCACCTTCCTTAGCGTTAGAGCCCCTAAACAAACCTAAAAAAATAGGTACGATTGATATTTGGCTTCAAGCCTTTCACGTGTTTGTGGGTATCTATGCCAGTCGCTACCCCAATGAAGCCCCAGGACTCATGGAGTATGGGTCCACCATTCAAGATCTCGCGGCTCGTGGCCACAACTGGCGTTTCTATGATGAGAATTTTAGGTTTTTGCGCCAGTCCCAAGCCACTTGCCTGCCTTGGGGGACTGTGCACTGGGAGCTTTGGCTTCGTTCTCAGAGCAACTTTAGGAAACCGCCGGCCTCAGTAAATAATGTTAAGTCGTTTTCCCCCATAAGTGTCCCCAGGGGTTACTGCTTTAAATATCATCGGGGTGGTGACTGTGCTGGCTGCTCGTTTAAACATACATGCTGTAAATGCGATGGGGCTCACCGGGCTCTTCATTGTAATTTTCGTGGCTCCAGAGGAAATCCCAAATTGCCCTCCCCGGTGCGAGGAGACAATAAGTCTCCTAGCGGATCAACCTTGCCCCAGGCCAACCCAACCTCCCATGCCAACACCCGTAAAAATTAGTAACTTACTTTTATTTCTGTCTGGGTATGACAATTCAATCATGCAATATTTAGCGAATGGTTTTATGAGGGGTTTTCCCTTACATTACGAGGGAACCCGGTTTTCGTGTCAGTCTAACAATTTACTATCTGCTATCCAAAATCCCACTGCCATGGATGCTAAACTTGCTAAAGAGCTGGACGCTCATAGGCTTGCCGGTCCTTTTTCTTCGCCACCTTTTCCAGTGTTTCGTGTCTCCCCTCTGGGTTTAGTTCCCAAGAAAGTTGAAGGAGAATTCCGTTTGATTCACCACCTTTCATTTCCTAAGGGTTCATCGTTGAATGATGGAATTCCGACAGACCACACAAGTGTTTCCTATGCCACAGTTGAAGATGCCATTCGGCGCATCAAGACTGTAGGCCCTGGTTGTTTTCTGGCAAAGACTGATATCAAAAATGCTTTTCGAATAATTCCTATTCGCCCTCAGGATTATAATCTCCTCGGAATATGTTGGCGAGGATTATATTATTATGACCGGTGTATGCCTATGGGTTGCTCAAGCTCTTGTAAAACATTTGAGATATTCTCAACTGCGATTGAATGGATTGCCCAGAATAAGTTGCATATAACTCATATTTTGCATTTGTTAGGTGACTTTTTAATAATTTCTCCAAGGGAGGAACTATGTCAGAAACAATTGGATTTATTTTTGATGCTCTGTAGCTATTTGGGCATTCCCATGGCACCTGAGAAAACAGTTGGCCCATCCCAAATTATTTCTTTTGCTGGCATTGAGCTCGATTCCATATTGATGGAGGCCCGGTTGCCACAAGAAAAGTTAGATAAGTGTCAAACTCTTATTTCTGCATTTCTTACGCGCCGCAAGGTCAGCCTGCAGGAAATTCAGTCCTTAACAGGATTACTTAATTTTGCCTGTTCCGTTGTTGTTCCTGGTAGGGCCTTTTTACGCCGTCTGATTGACCTTACAATTGGTGTTAGGCGTCCTCACTTCCAAATTAGGTTGTCTAGGGAGGTGAAAGCAGATTTAAATGTTTGGCAAAAATTTCTGTCGGGTTTTAATGGTCGTTCATTTTTTCTCTCTGATGATTGGCATGATTCTCATCAACTCCAACTGTATACCGATGCTTCTGGCACCCTTGGTTTTGGTGCTGTTTTTCGTAAAAATTGGTGCTATGGGGAATGGCCTGATAGCTGGAGGCTTCGCAATATTGCATTTTTAGAATTTTATCCTATTGTGTTAAGTTTGCACCTGTGGGGACATGAGATGAAAAACCGCAGAGTTTTGTTCTTTACCGACAATGAGGCCTTAGTACATGTCATTAATAAACAGTCTTGTCGGGATAAAGACTTGATGTTCTTTGTTCGTGAACTGGTGCTGGTTTGTTTGCGTCACAATGTACACTTCAAAGCTAAGCATATTCCGGGTCTACACAACAAATTAGCTGATTCGTTGTCTCGGTTACAATTGCAGACATTCAGGCAGCTGGCACCAGCTCACATGCATCCATTCCCCACAGAGATCCCTCAACATCTGCACCCACTCAATTGGCATCGATAGCCTCGTATCTGCTGCGTTCAAGTCTTCAGCCCTCGTCTATACCCACATATCAGCGTGCTTGGAAACTTTTTCATCAGTTCTATAATTCAGTATTCCAACACCCCTTTTTTGCCCTTCCTATCTCACCATCTGTCATGGCCTTGTTCATAGCTTATTTGTATAATGCTAGTTATGCCCCATCCACTGTAAATACTTATACCTCTGCCCTTGGCTATAGTCATAAGTTAATGGGTTTTTCTGACCCCTCCAAAGTTTTTTATGTCTCCCAAATGCTTAAGGGGTATGGGAAAGTGGGCTTTCGCCTCGATTCTCGTCTTCCCATTACACTTCCTATATTAGACAAGCTTGTTGCTGTTGCATCTTCTCTTGAAGGTTCGGCATATCAAATACTTCAATTTCAAGCTATGTGCTCACTGGCTTTTTATGCCTTTTTACGCATTGGAGAAATAACCTCAGTTTCTAAGCGGGGCGCTCCTTCCCCTCTCCAACTTTCTCAGCTCACCAAATTGGTAAATGCTGCCGGTGAATTGACTGCATTTAAGTTGACGTTTGGCAATTTTAAGCATAGTTATAACGAGCGCCCATTTTCAGTGGTGGTTTCCCGTCACCCTCATTCTTGTCCGGTTGATTTATTGTACAAGTATTTAGCCTTGCGAGGCTCAGGCCCAGGCCCTATTTTTATTACAGTGGATGGGTTGCCCGTTTCTCGATCATATTTTTCTCAACGCCTTTCAGCTGCTGTTCAGCTTTGCGGTCTGGCTCCGTCCCATTATAAGGGCCATAGTTTTCGCATAGGGGCTGCCTCCCATGCAGCAGATCGAGGTTTGTCTGATGCCCAAATTCGTGCGTTAGGTCGTTGGAAATCAAACGCTTTCCAGCGTTATATAAGGATACCTAGCCTCGCATCTTAGTTTGTTGTATTATACCAGACCTTTATGTAGGGAGCAGCAGGGTGGGTTATGTTTGCAGGGGCGGCTTTCCTACCTTGTTGCCCCTTGTTTGCTTAGTTGACCTGGGTGCATAAAATTTTACTATGGGCAAGTGGTGCAGTAATTAATTTATTTCACTGACATGTCGAGGTGGCAGGGCGGGTTAAGTTTGCATGGGCGGCTATCCCGCCTTGTTGCCCCTCATGTACTTTTGTTGGCCTGGGTGCATGGGGTTTAATAAATGAGCTAGTGATATTGTAATTTAATTATTTTTAGACAAGCAATGGGCAGCAAGGCGGGTTAAGTTTGCATGGGCGGCTGTCCCGCCTTGTTGCCCCTCATGTGCTTTGTTGATCTGGGTGCATGGGGTTTAATAAATGAGCTAGTGGTATTGTATTTTAATTAACTTTTCAGACAAGCAGGGGGCAGCAGGGCGGGCTAAGCTTGCATGGGCAGCTGTCCAGCCTTGTTGCCTCTTTTTTACTTTGTTGGCTTGGGTTAATATAGGTAGGTTTCACACAGTCATGTCATTTCTTTTTTAGTCATAAAAGGGGGCAGCAGGGCGGGCTAAGTTTACATGGGCGGCTTTCCTACCTTGCTGCCCCCCCCACCCCACATGTAATTCATTGGCTGGGGTGTACATTTAACAGGTATAATTCCAGTCGAGTGGCATGATAATGTCACTTAACGTCGTATTGTTCGTTTCTATTATGCAATGGGCATGGGGTGCCTGAGTCATATATGCAAATTATAACTGTTGTATATTTTTGTTTCAAGTAATCTTGGGTCATCAGCGTGTGTACAGTTTGCATGGGCGGCTGTATCTCACCTGTTGGACACTCGTTCAATTAATTTCAATGAGTGGTTTTGTTGTGCTGCTTCCCTTTTGAGGCATAAAAATTTTATTATTAAGACATTGCTTTAAGATTCTCCATCAGTCTCGGTTATTTATTTTCACCTATGTGGCTTCAGTTTGCTTGGGCTGCTGTTGCCTTATCGGCTATCTGCCTTGAGGGAGTCTTGTTTGTTGTGCTGCTCTTGCCTGGGGTGGGGCAGCATATGTGACCATATGCTTTGGCGATTTTAGTGCCCACACCTTTACTGGGCCAAACTACTTATAAACGATTGTTAAGGATATTGGATGTTTAAATAAAAGCGGCTATGGGCCTTTGCCCATAGCCATATTAGTCCAATCATTTGTTGTGTTTTATTTAAGCCCAGTAAACAGAGCTCAGGCAAGGCAGCACTGGGGGTGTTCTTTTAGGGTAAAGGAAAAGGGCATAAATAAAATATTTCCCTGGAAATAGGATTTTTATGCCACTTTTTCTCTGATGGTGTTTTGTTTAATTCGGAGAGGTCCTGGGACCAGCAGGAGGGTTGTCGGTATTAGCACAATGCATTAGACCCCCTATTAGGGTTACGTGTAGAGCACATGACTTACGAAGCCATGTGCTTGTCATTGCGTCCTGTTTGTCTGCGGTGCAAGAAGTGTTTCTAAACTCCCTCCTCCTCCCCAGGTCCTATCCACAGTTTTTTCGTTTCAAATCCAATAATATTGAGTGTTTGCGATTTTAGTGCCCACACCTTTACTGGGCCAAACTACTTATAAAAGATTGTTAAGGATATTGGATGTTTAAATAAAAGCGGCTATGGGCCCCTGCCCATAGCCATATTAGTCCAATCATTTGTTGTGTTTTATTTAAGCCCAGTAAACAGAGCTCAGGCAAGGCAGCACTGGGGGTGTTCTTTTAGGGTAAAGGAAAAGGGCATAAAAGGTTCTTAAAGATTATATTGATCCTTATAAAACCAGATTGGAAAATATTAAAGGGTCTGGTTTCAAAATAAAAACAAAAAGAGGTGGTAAAATTATGTTTTTTAATGATCCAACAGAAATGATAAAAAATTAGAACTCATTATTGGATCAATGGCTGCTGGTAATAATAGCAAGGAATTAAGAAACACAGGCGTTGCTCTTCTTAATATTTTATTCAGAAATTCAATACTTAACAAACCACAATACAATAAAATATATAAAAACTATTTTAATCTAAACTGAACATATATGAAAAGACAACTAGTTTCATCAAGTCATACAGTTAAAAATAATAATGGTAATAAACCAAGTGATTTCAAAATTAAATATACCAATCCAATAACACTTGATCCAAACAAAGAATATCAAATAGGTTTAGATAGGATTATTTCCATGAGCTTCACCTGGTTCAATGTAACACCCGAATTGAACAATCAAAAAATAAGATTTTCATCTGATAATGGTAATAATTGGACTGATTTGAATTTTTCTCCTGGTGTTTGGAATTATGTTGATTTTAATAATTATATTAAGGAGCAGACAAAAACAGGAGCAGCAAATAATCCAACATATCCAATCACTCTTGAATTTGATGATACAATATTTAGAACTATAATAACATTAGCCACAAATTACAGATTAGATTTGACTCAATCTGATTTTAATGATTTAATTGGGTTTAATCAACGGGTTTTAACTAATTCTGAAAATATTGGTGATTACATACCAAATCTAAGTCAAGACAGAGAAATTCTCAATATACATTGTGATATTATATCTCAAAGTTTGGTTGATGGTGATGAAACAGATATTATCTATAGTTTTAGTACAAGCACTCTAACTCCGAGTTACAGTTTCACACAAGAACCTCGAAGAGTTCAGTATAATCCAGTCACTAAAAACACTATTAATACAATACAGATTTATATCACTGATGGTAAAAAAAGAATTATAGATCTGAATCATAGTTATACTTCTTTTAGTTTGATTTTATGTGAAAAAATTAATTGATATTTTTATCTAATGTAATCATATAATGAAACCATACGAATTTAAGCGTATTTGTCACCCAAAACTAGGTAAATTTGTTTATCAACACGAAGGTAGTGGATTGATTGTAGATAACATTTTCAAACCTGTTAAAAAGATGTTAAGCAAAGCTTCACAAATGTTTTTAAAACCTCTTGCTAAAAAAGCACTAAAATCAGGAATTGATCATGCTGGTGATAAACTTGGTAAAAAAGCTGCTGAAAAATCTGGTGAATTGATCATGAAAAAATTACATAGTTCAACAAAACCAACATCCTCAACTAAAAAAGTAACATTCATGAAACCTGTAAAATCCAAACCAAAACAAGAAGATTACAATATTATTCTTAATAGATTAATATCCGGAAATGGTTTTTAAAAGTAAAAATTATCTAACTAACTATATAAATGAGTTTTAGAACGAGTGAAAAATTACAGAGATACGAATTTGTTCGTTTTCAACTTGATAATGTAATTGAACAGCCTGCCAATAATCAAGCACAGGAAAAAACAGGCTATAGATCCACTATTAATGATAGATCAACCCTATTCGATTTTTATAGTGGATATTTTGAGGTCACCAAAGAGCTTCAGAAACGTGCCGAATGGCGCTGGTTATGCAGCTGCTGATCGTATTACTTTGATAAACGGAAGCCATTCTCTTATAAGACACATGGTAATTAAATCTTCTGGTAAAATTGTTTATGAAAGCGATAATTTACATCGAATTACAAATGCCAAAAATCGTTTGGCATTTATCTTTTCAAGGTCTGTAGCTAAAAATTCATTCTGGTATTTAGATAGTGATTCAACAACAGCTGATACTAATTCAGGTTTTGAACAACGTCGCATTTTAACACAAGCTGTACAAAATAATGGCACTGGAGGCCCAAGATCGAATAATGTAAATATTCCATTGAATAGATACAGCTTTTTTGAAAAATTAGAAAATAAAATCCTTCCACCAATGCAGCTTCAAATTGAATTGACATTGAATGATGATTTTGAATTAATGCACAAGGCTGCTGCTGCTGATGATGGTAGAGTAGTAGTTAAAAGATTTTATCTTTGGCTTCCAAAAATAATACCAAAAGATAGTTTATACAGTGAAGTCGTGGCAGATTTTCTCAAACCAGCTAAATGGAATTACATGAGAGATTTGTATAATCAATCAGCAAACACTCAAGCTCTTCAGAATATGTTTCAAATCAGTCCAGCCATTGATAATGTTAAGCATGTATTTATTTATCTCCAGAGAACTGATGGTCCCAATAATGAAGAAGATGAAAGAACTCCTTATATATATATGATACATTCAAGCTTAATGCTGCTGATAACAACAGTACTCTTGCATCTTGTCGTTTGGAATATGGAAATAATGTTTTTTATCCTGAGTTGGAATATGATGGAGATAGTAAAATAAGGATATTCAATGATCTTATGTCTTATGCATTCAGAAAGAACGATTATAATACAGGGACACAATTGAATCTACATAATTTCACATCTCTTTATGGTTTGATATATTTTGATCTTAATTTTCAAAAAGAGGCTATCACAAGAGATCCAAAACAACTAATTTTACATTATTGTTTGAATGTAGCCCCAACGGCTAATGTTAGAGCTCATTCAATTGTTTTCTATGAAAATGAGGTTATCCTCGATATGGTTGGTAATGAACTGATGATAGTGTAAAATGAAGTTAGGTTTTAACAGTAATATACATTTTTAATTAAATATGTTTCTTAATTTATTTAATATAACATTATAATATATAGAACTAATGACTCAACTCTGTGAAATTGAAGTGAGCTTGAGTGATAACCAGAAAAAGAATCTTAGTAATGCTTATCATAAAAGGGAAACAATTGTTTTGAAGCTAACAAAAGACTCTTTATCTGGGAATGATATTTTGTATGTACCTCAGAATACTGTAAAGAGATTGGAGAAAAATCGGAAACTGAATAAAGGAATGGATATAAAACTTGCTAAAACAAATATAAGAAAACAAATTGGTGGTAGTCTATTGACAAGTATCCTTAGTTTGGGTAGAGCTTTTTTCACCAACGTTAGCAAAAACTATCGGCTTATCAGCTTTGGCTGGAGCAGCAAGTGAAGGTGCTAGTCAGATTGTTAAGAATATATCTGGAAATGGAATACAATCAGGTGGTTTCCTTATACCACAAAATAAAATCGACCAGTTATTAGCATATAAACATCTTTTAACCACAAAACAAAAACAAGATATATTAAATGCTATACAAACAGCTGGAAGTGTTCAAATAAGACCAACAAAAACACAACAAACAGGTGGATTCCTAGGTACTCTGATAGCATCAATTGGAGTCCCACTCGCTATTGAGTCTATAAAGAAAATAACTGGAAAAGGTGCTCCACAAATGGGTTTACCAAAACAAAGACCACCTAGATCTATACCAAGTAATGATGATAAAGGTGGTAAAGGAGTACCAATATTAGGTATACCAGCATCATTTTTGGGAAATTGGCCAACGGGTACTATCGGTATGGGAACTAAAAAGAAGCTCCAAAAAAAAAAGATACCGAAAAAAAAGGGCGAAGGAATGCTTCTCGGCAAAGACAGTCCATTCAAATACATCCCGCTCTTGAACATTCTATTATAAAACCAAAATTCCATAAGAATATCGCGTTAAGCAATTATGATTTAATAAAATGGTGTAAATATCTGAATGTACCAATAAATAATGTATTTTCAAGAGATGAAACTATCCCACATAATCATAGGCAGGCATTGTTTATTTATAACTTAGAACCTTCATATATGAGTTGAAGACATTGGGTTTCTACATACGTGAAAGATAACGTCATCAATTACTTTGATTCGTTCGGGTTGCCTCCATTTCAGGAGATTGTAAACCATGCAAGAAAAAAGAATTTGACAAAGCTTCATCAAAATAATCAAATGCAAAATATCAACACCACCACATGTGGATATTTCTGTTTATATTTTTTAAACGAGATGAATAAAGGCAAAACATATTATGATCTGTTAAAAGTGTTTGACATACATGATACAATGAAAAATGAGAAATTCATAGAACGGTATTTCAAAAAAACATAACTTATATTATATATGAAATCTTATTGTGTTAAACAAAAAAAGGTCACGGAATGTAGACCAGGAAGTGAACGATATGAATGAACTAAAAACGGGCGAATGATGTTGAAATGTAGTTGTGCTGAATGTGGTATTACAAAAACCAAATTCGTAAAGACAAAACAAGGAACTGGTGTTTTAGATAAACCACTTGAAGCAGCTAAAATAGCTGAACAAATATACAGAAAAATGATACCCTCAGCAAACCATGTTTTTGATCGATATTGGTCTGGTGACGCCTTGAAAGGCGCTTTCACAGGACCAACCGGTAGAACCAGTAAAAAGTTCTGACTCATCCTAAAAAGGTACTGTTATAAAATTAATCAAAAATCCAAAAACTGGTAAATTTGAGAACGTATATATTGAGCCTTAATCTAACGTATACATATATATATATATATATATATATAATAGTTAAATCATATTGCGTGAGAAAGAAAAAACAAACAGAATCTATACCAGGTTCTGAACATTATGTTAAAACAAAAAATAATAGACTGATGCTGAAAAGCACATGTGCCGAATGTGGTGTTACGAAAACCAAATTTGTAAAACAAAAACAGGGAAACTAGTTAGCCCGTCTGAAGGGGCGGGCATTTTAGATTCAGCAGCCTCAACAGGAGCTGATTTGTTAATTCATCATGGAATTCCATGGCCAGGTAAAAAGGCTGTTGAAATTGGAAGATATTATGGTAGTGACGCTCTTAGGAACCCTAAACTGCAAAATAAGGCTATCGATTATGCATTATCAAAAGCAACTCCTTTCATTCAAAAAACAGGATCAGAAATGCTTGATGAATTATCGCCCAAAATACGTCCTAATAAAAAAATACAAAACCGACAGAAAAGATCTGGATGGTGGTGCAATTGATATCCACAAAGCTATTGGGAAGCTTCCAAAACCAAAATCAGGATGAACTTTACCTGGTCATAAATACACTGGGCCTTACAACGATTTAGATTCGCAAGTAAAGTACGATCCAGTGACTGGTGAGATATTAGAAGTCTACGACACACCAACAGGAAAAACCGATGGAATAGCCATGCAACATGATGTAGATTATTCTGTGTGCAAAGATGATAAAAAGTGTAAAAATGAAGCAGATAGAAAAATGGTGAAAGCTTTAGACAATGTGCCATTTAATGAAAGACACTGGGGTCATTGGTTAGCTAGGAATATGATCAACACAAAACAAAAACTGGGTCTTGGTGTAAAACAAAGGAAGACAAAAAACGGGAAAAGCCGTCGAGCGAAGAAAACTGGCAAAAAAAAATTAGCGGATGAATTACATAAACCCATAAAACGTAACTTTACTCGGCGACGGGTAATTGTAAACCACATTGATGAGAGATCGTATTCCGATCTTGTTGAAATGCAACAGTTCAGGAAATGGAACAAAGGCTACAGATACCTTCTCATGGTTCTAGATGTGTTCAGTAAATATGGTTGGATTGTTCCATTAAAAGATAAGAAAGGTGAAACTATAACTGAAGCATTCAAATTAATTTTTAAGAAAGGTAGAAAACCACAATATCTATGGGTTGATAAGGGTAAGGAATTCTATAACAAACATCTGAAAGAACTCTTAGAAAACCATAATATACAGATGTATTCAACAGAAAATGAAGAAAAGTCGTCTGTTTGTGAAAGATGGAACAGAACTATAAAAGGGAAAATGTGGAACCAGTTCACTATTCAAGGTAACACACAGTATTTAGACATTTTACCCAAAATATTAAAACAGCATAATAACACTAAACACAGTTCAATAAAAATGACACCCATAGAAGCCAGTCAAAAGAAGAATGAAGAAATTGTATATTTTAATCTGTATGGTGATACAAAACCATCATCAAAACCAAAATTCAAAGTTGGTGATAAAGTAAGAATAAGTAAGTACAAAAGAAAAGAATTTGATAAAGGATATACTCCAAACTGGACTGAAGAAGTATTTACAGTTGATAAAATCCAATATATGAATCCAGGGAGTTTTTACGAACCTGAATTATTAAAAGCAAAACAGGATGTATTCAGAATTGAAAAAATCATTCGTAAAGATCACAAGAAGAAACAAGCTCTTGTCAAATGGAAGGGATACAGTGATGACTTTAACAATTGGATTCCAATCAAAGACTTAAAGGATATATAAAAATATTTAAACAGAATTATCTAACGTATATTATATCAATCGATACAGTATATGCTGTTTATTTGCTATTTTGTAGCCAAAAATATGATTGTTTCTGGCTATCTTATTTGCATCTTTTGTTGTGGGTGTATCTACAACTATTTTTTATTGTTTTATCACATTTTGGACATCTAAATTCTTTTTGTTGCCATCTTTTAACAGCTTCTTTTTGATGCTTCTTTTTATCTTCGTCTAATACACTTTTTTGACGTTTATTAGCCGATTTTATATAATCATCCGGCATATTCTCTTTGTTTGCATATTCAAATTTGTATCTTTGTCCGTCCTTTTTCGAGATACCTGATTTACAGTTATTAATACCTTCACAGACCATTTTCACAATACCTGCATTGATACCAAGATGTTGTTGAACTGAATACAAACTATGATAGTAGGAAACTTCATTGGTTCCACTTTTAGTTGCTCTAACACATCTTCGGGTCTCATGATTTTTAGCTACAAACGTATAATCACGAGCTTTAGCACTCTTGACAATTCTGTTGTTGAGCCATAAGTTGCAAATTACATAGACAATTGTCCTCCTTATTATTATTTATATGATCAATTACCTTGTCTTTGGGGATCAGACCGTTGAAACACTCCCATACAAAACGATGAACATATACACTTCTCTGACCCTTCTGGCCATGTTTTCTGACCTTACACATCATATAACCATCTCGTTTTTTATTGCCCTTGTGAGGGACCTTCTTGATGATGTTTATAACATTTCCAGCCTTGTCAGCAGCATACAAGTCATATAATGGATGGCAACAATAAACGCAGTTTTCAATTTCAATCTTACTCATTATAATATAGTTTATATTAATATATCTTTAAGCCGCTTCAGGAATATTTTCCAAAAACTAGCTTAAAGACAGAATGATAATATATATATATAAAATGGAATCAAAAAAATCTAGCAGTAATATAGATATGAATAAAGCAGAGCTTAAGAAACTCAGTAAATCAGAGATTATCAAAATGTTCTTGAAGTTGCAAGCAAAACAAAATAAACCCGAAATCACTATAACAGATGATCACAAACCAGTTCCAGCACCGAGGACATACAAACCAATTCCTAAACCAAGGAGGCCTATCCCAGCACCTCGAAAAAGTGTTAAGGATATGGTGAAGGAGTATGAAGAAAGCATCATACCTCCACCACGTCAGTTCAGGGATGGATATAAACCAACACCAAAACCAAGGACTATTAAACCAATTGAAAAACCTGTCCCTAAACCAAGGACTAAAATAGAGCAAACAAACAAAGCTTTAAAAGGCTATACTAAATCGTATGAAATCAGTACTAAAAACGATAAAGACCCATTAGTGCAACTACAAAACACAAGAAAGGGTATTGAATCTTATATTAAAGATATATTAACATTAATGAAAGGAATTAAATATATTGAAACACTAAAGGTTACATTTGAAAAATGGTCTGGTGATGAAATAGTATCTAAGACAGCATATTTTAATAGTGTAGCTCAAACAAGTATTAACCACACAGAAATCGCTGACGCGTTACAATTGTCTAAACAACAAATATTAAATAAGGTAGCTCAATGGATATCAGAAGGATCTGGGTGGTTGATTAAATCAGTTGACAATCATTACCTTAATATAGTCAAATACCAATCATTAAAAGGATCAAGTTACATGATACTACCAACAGAACTTAGAAATTGTTCTAAAGGATTGATCAACATAAAAAACAAGGATGATAATGAATGCTTCAGATGGTGTCACATTAGACATTTAAATCCACAGAAAAAAGATCCTCAGAGAATTAAAAAGGCTGAAAAACAATATATTGAAAAGTTAGATTATTCAAACATTGAATTTCCAGTATCACAAAAACAGTATAACAAAATTGAGAAGCAGAATAATATTAATATCAACGTGTTTGGATATGATGAAAAACAACCATTTCTTATTTACGTTTCAAAAGAAAAGTTTGATGATCATATAAATCTTTTATTGATAACAGAGGGTGAAAACAAACATTATATTTTGATTAAAGATTTTAATAAGTTTATGTACAATCAAACAGAGCACAAAGAAAGGAAACACTTTTGCATGTATTGTCTCCAGTGTTTCAGTTCAGAAAAAATTCTAAACAAACACAAAACCGACTGTATAGTCATCAATGGTAGACAAGCAGTGAAGATGCCTAACAAGGATAATAATATACTAAAGTTTACTAATTACCATAAACAATTACCAGTACCATTCGTTATTTATGCTGATTTCGAAGCTATTACAAAAAAAGTACAAGGTTGTAGACAAAATTATGATAAATCATACACTGAGGCTTATCAGACTCATGAAGACTGTGGTTATGGTTATAAAGTTGTTTGTTGTTATGATGACAAATATACAAAACCAACACAGGTGTATAGAGGTAAAAATGCTGTTTATAAATTCATGGAGAAGATGTTATATGAAGTAAACTACTGCAAGAAGGTTATGAAAAATAACTTTAACAAGCCATTAAAAATGACTAATGAAGATAAACTGTGCTTTAAACAAACTGATAAATGTCATATATTTGATAAAAAATATACAGATAAAGATATACGTGCTAGAGATCATTGTCATATGACAGGTAAATATAGAGGTTCAGCCCATCAAGAATGTAATCTAAAACTTAAAATCAAACCAAAAGAGATAAAGATACCTGTTATTTTCCACAATCTGAGAGGTTATGACAGTCATTTTATTATGCAGCAAATTGGTCAAATTGTAAAAGACAAAACATGGAAAAATAAAAAAGGAAAAGAAAAACAAATGAATATAAATGTGATACCAAATAATATGGAGAGGTACATGACTTTCATGTTAGGTAATCATCTAACATTCATTGATAGTTTCCAATTCATGAGTTCAAGTTTAGATAAGCTAGTTAGTAATTTACCAAAAGAAGCTTTGAAATATACAACTGAAACGTTTCAAGATGAAAAATTAAATTTAATGTCTAAAACGGTGTTTATCCTTATGATTATATGGACAGTTTTGAAAAATTCAATCAAACAAAATTACCAACAAAAGAAGACTTTTTTAGTATTTTAAATAACAAGCATATCAAAGACGAAGATTATAAACACGCTCAAAATGTGTGGAATACCTTTAACCTAAAATCAACGGGTGAATACCACGACCTTTATCTTAAATCTGACATCCTTCTACTAGCTGACGTTTTCGAGAACTTTAGGAAAACATGTATGCGGTATTATAAACTCGATCCATGTCATTACTTTACATCTCCTGGTTTATCTTGGGATGCTATGTTAAAAATGACTATTATTAAACTAGAACTGATGGTTGATATTGATATGTTTCAATTTATCGAAAAGGGTTCGCGTGGTGGTATATCATATATAGCAAATCGAAAAGGAAAAGCGAATAATAAGTACATGAAAACATATGATGAGAAGGCGCCCTCAAAGTATATCATGTACCTTGATGCTAATAATCTTTATGGCTCATCTTTAAGTCAGTATCTACCAACTGGAGGTTTTAGATGGTTGACAGAAAATAAAATTAACAAAATAAACTTGCAAAAATATAAAAAAATGGCAAAAAACGATTGATTCTAGAAGTCGATCTAGAATATCCTAAAGAACTACACGATCTACACAACGATTACCCATTAGGACCAGAAAAAGTAAAAGTAACTGAAAATATGTTATCAGATTATTGTAAAAAATACAGAAAAAATATAAAATATCAATTGGACAAGTTCATAAATTAATACCAACCTTAAACAACAAAGAGAAATACGTGCTTCATTATAGAAATCTTCAATTATATATTGATCTCGGTTTAAAAGTAACAGAAATTCATAGAGTACTAGAATTTTATCAGTCTCCTTGGCTTAAACAATACATCAATTTCAATACAGAAAAAATGAAAAATGCCAAAAATTCTTTTGAAAAAGATTTCTTCAAACTTATGAATAATTCAGTATTTGGTAAAACTATGGAAAATCTCCGTAAACGAGTGAATGTTAAATTAGTTACTGATGAAAAAAAAACTGTCAGAAATGGCTGCCAGACCAACCTATGTAAGTAGTAAGATAATTAATGAAAATTTAGTTGCAGTTCATAAGATCAAAGAAACACTAACCTTAAACAGGCCGGCATATGTGGGTATGTGTGTCCTCGATCTTTCCAAGACATTAATGTATGATTTTCATTATAACTACATAAAAAATAAATATGGGAATAAAGCAAAACGTCTTTTTACTGACACCGACAGTTTAACTTATGAAATTGAAACTGAAGATGTTTATAAAGATTTTTGGAATGATAAAGATCAATTCGATAATAGTGATTATCCAGAAGGAGTTCATCGGTTGACCGAGTCAAGTCCGAGTCCGAATAAAAATCCGAGTCCGAGTCAAATTGACCGAGTCATCGGTCAGCGGTTTGTAAATGACGAAAATACTGGGAATGCTCATCGCCATTTTGGATACGTGTTTGTCTGTCGGATCTGTCTGAGGATCAGGAGGCCTTACAAGTGGGAATACGGCGGTAATGGAAAGATTTGTTGCTAAAATTGTTTTTAGACAGCTGAAGTGTGAAAATCCATCGATCGTCCAAGAATGTGAGGCCTCAATACCAGCTGATTTACACCTGGTTTGCAGGGATTCCTACCGGCCGGGCGATTTTTGCACGAAAGCAGATCCTTTTTAATTCCTTTCTCACTGATTCCTAGCAGGCATGATTTAGCTTTTTTGCAGAATCCAACAGGTTATAAATTAGAATGACGTTTTGATTTCGCAGTGTCCGACATGACGGGTGTCTAGTTCGCGCAATCACAAGTTTTAAATCTCTGTCACACGAGCTGTTATTTTTAAAATACCAAGTTTGAAAATCACATCAATTGCCTTCTGTTCTCCTCGTACTGCCAAGGAAATTAGACTTTTTTAATCTTCTTGTAACTGATCCTTTTACCTGGGCTAAATGGTCTATGTATGTTGTGTTTGATTTGTCTCTCAAACATACTACAACTCAAGGTATAATTCTGATATTTATTTTTTATCTCAGGTGTGTGTGTGACAAATTTTGATCCCTGATCCCTCTAAAATGGTACAGCCTGATCCTCGAGAAACTATGCAATCTCAGTTTGCGTTGGTAGTTATACCCTGGGATTATGCAAATGAGACTGGATTTGTTTCACGGCAGCCCCGAGTTATAAATCCTTCGGCTGCGCTTGTTAATAGCCAACTGGTTTGCCTCCCGCCAGTTGGGATTTTTAAAACATGTGCATGTTATGTTTCATTTGCAATATTTGTTTCAGTTGTTTGAGTGGCACGCCTGTGAAATAGCTGGTCTGTCATAAGGCAGTATCGAGGATAGCTAAGCGCGCTGACCACTATAATCATCAATTTACGATTACAATTTACAGTAAAAGAATATAAAAGTGTTCCACCGTATCACTCTCCCAGGCCGCGAAAGTGAAGAGGTTGGCGACCCAACCTCCCACTCAACGAGTAAGTCGGGCTTGATCCTGTCCACTTCTACGTTTGCCAGGTATTAGGCTTGTCCCAGGCCAGAGCGATTCCCCATACCTTATTACCATATCATGAAGAACAATACCCAAGGTAGAATATTATAGTGCTAATTCTGATCCCATGGCCTCTGCCTTGGAACCAATGAATTTGAGTAAAAACAAAAGATTCAGTTTGCCTTGCCAGAGTAGAGCACGAGCTTAGCCGGGCAAAACAAAGCTTTTTGTTCTACTGGGGTTCCAAATAGAAGAAGAGTCTATTACACCCCTATTATCCTTGATCCCACCTACTTGTCATAACCCTGAAAATGGAGAAACTTTCCATATCTCAATGTGGAGATTGATTGTCGAACGGTCAATGTTTGCTGTAACATTTTATTTTTAGTTGGTCAGTGTAGGTCATGGTACAATGCATGTTATTTTACAAGCTTATTAAATAATTAATGAAACTGATGAAAAACAAGTTTTAGTTTCTTCATAATATTATTTTTACATATATACAGCCATTTATTCTTTCTTTTCCCTTTCTCCTTTTCTCCTTTCTCTTTCTTTGTCCACTGTATATGGCCTCTTTGTACCCTTCAAGAGTTGGTTGCGTGACTTGTCTGCTATGAAATTAAAATTAAAATTTATTTATTTCAGCAATAAAACGAAACAATTGAATGAATTCTTAACATCATCTATCTAATACCAAAATAAATAATTGCAGCAACTATTAAAGTTGTTGATAAATGAAATTTAAATCATACATCCTGCATGGACTGTGGCTGCCAATGGTGGAGGGAAAACAAAAAATGGAAGTAGAATCCGGTATGTTCTTTGGCCCAGATAGAAAGACTAAATTATTCTTTCTATAATTAAATGGGCTTTTGACCCATGAAAATACCATTTTACTGTGTACCGCTGTAAACATACTACACAATTTTCAGGTTACAACTTAAATATTCTGCAAATATTTTCTTAATTTATTTCATTCAAGATACATAAATTTGTTAGTTATTCATTTATTTATCGTCTTCAGAGATACTAGCACATGTATTGTGAGATACCCCAAAATTGAAAGAATAGAGTTTACAGTATGTGTGCAATGGCTCGCTGCTTACCGTTGGGGCATCTTTTGCCACATTTTGTTGTAACCGTGAAAATTGACTCTAATAAATCCTCATCACTACCGTCACTACAAACAAAAATTATTTGAGTTAAACATCATGCACTCCAAGAGAGTGACACAACGTTGGATGACCTCATAAACCAGTGCCCTCATATTAATTAATACATACATCTTGGACAGGACTGTTAAGATTCTCCTAATGAATGAAAATTCTTAAAGGAACAATTCTACCGTGTACCCTCTCTGCCCTAAAAAGAAGTCTTATTTTATTGTCAGACCTTCTCTTCAAACGTGTTTCGGGGGAAGGAGAGGGAAAAAGGAAAATCATGTGCTCGTTCTGCATTTGTCTCGACTACTTTTAAATTAAAAAAACGTAGAGCCAATGTCATAACAACGTATCAATCCCGGTTGATAGTCAAATCCCCGGGGAGCCCCGGGATCAAATCTATCACGTCTATCACTGAACTTGAGCTGTTAAATCAGGAGTCTGTGAAAAGTCAAGGATCAAGGACAAACATTATTTTGCTGGTTACAACAAGAAAAAGAATACAAAATCTATCCTGTCTTTCCATGACATTACCTCGAGATTTGGTCACGTCTCTGTCCTTGAAATCTGTCCAGAAATAAAAAGAAAAGACCGTCAGTTCGGCTGTCAATTGATGTTTACAACACAAAATAAATGCAAAGAAAAGTCCTTCAGCCTTTTGTAAACTAATTTAATACCACATTCACAAATAAAAGAACAACATTTCAATAAAGGCACTTAGCTTACTACTCGCCATTTTGTTCGACGTTGGGGAGCTATACCGCTGACCAGTGACTCGGTCTGCTGACTCGGACTCGTATTTGACTCGGGCTCGGTTGTGACTCGGTAAATGGATTTACTCTATCCAGAAGACTCCCCATATTTTGATAAAACCAATAAGAAAGTCATTGGTAAATTCAAAGATGAAGCAGCTGGAATGCCTATTACTGAATTCGTAGGGCTGCGTTCTAAAATGTATAGTTACATATAAGACAATAATAAAGGAGGAAAAACAGCCAAGGGTATTAAAAAGAACATTATTAAAAATAATCCAACTCATGAAAATTATAAATCTGTTTTATTAGAAAATAAACAAATGCATCATACAATGAAAACAATCAGAAGCAAAAATCATAAACTGGAAAGTTATGAACTTAATAAAATATCATTGTCTTGTTTTGATGATAAAAGATATATATTAAATGATGGAATAACAAGCTTTGCATATGGACATAAATTAATTAAATAGAAATTATTAACATATTAGTATACATATAGATGAAGATATTTATTTCTTTTTTATACGATTAAAATTTATGCACCACAAAGTTGAAGTTATATTATGAAATTATTAAATGATTAACTTACCAAAAAATGAAATCCACATTATGAGAGCCATATTATGAGAGTCATGTTATGAGAGTCATATTATTATACCATCACAAAATATGAAAACATAATGTGAAAAAATAAATATAAATTATTAAATGGAAATTATTAAATGAAAAATCTAATGGAAAAATCTGATGGAAAACTCTGATGGAGAAATGCGCCGGTACCCCCATATGCTATACTACTAACGAAAACGTCACAGGCTTTGTAATTGTTCCATCCCGTTCAATTTGCACAATGACGCAAAACCATTAAGTAAGTAGCGATAATTTATTAACAGAAAAGGTAAGCTGTAGTTCTAGCCTCCTTGTAGTCCGACTTTTTTTTACATATCCTTAAAGTAAAATACAGTGGAACCTCTCTAATACGGACACCGAAGGGACAGAGCGAAGTGCCCGTATTAGAGAGGTGTCCGTATAAAAGAGGTCACCACGATGACGTCACTTTTATGACTCCACTCACAGTTTTAAGTGTTCAGTAGCTAAAACCAGGCTCACACTCGTCTTTAAACTGCATTTGCATTTATTAATTCACAGTACAATGAGACTGTCTTTCAGTAGCATACAACATTGCACAATTCAGCTACAAAGTAAGTAGACAAATCACTGTTTTAAAACGAAACTAGCTACAGCGCACTGCTGCATGTAAAAAAGAAACATAAAGTAAAATTCTGAAAGCGTCTTTCGCTATTTTGCAAGTGTAACTATAAGTGATCAGAAACAGTTTTACATAAATACATATTGAATCAGCTACTGCTACGGTATTGTAGTTTATTTCATTTTCTTTTGTAAGGCTTAGTTTGAAAAACACTAGCTCTTTTTTTCCCTTTGGTTACATGTTGTGGTATTTTATATTAAATGTTGAAATCTCCAGTTAAAGTGTTTTTGTTTTTGTAACCACAAACAGGAAGTCCATCCATACACAAACTATCATCACCTGATCACCGCAGTGTCCGTAATAGAGAGGTTAAGTTTATATGAATTTACTCTCTGGGGCCGAGATTTGGTGTCCGTTGTCCGTATTAGAGAGAGTCCGTATTATAGAGGTTTTTTAAAGAAAATATATGAGAATTTTGTCGGGACATTGGAAACTGTCCATAATAGAGAGGTGTCCGTAATAGAGAGGTGTCCGTACCGAGGGGTTCGATTGTACTATTTTAAATCACCTAATTTCCACGCGGCAAGGAACAAATTTGCGAGTGTAAGTGTGTTTTTGTCACGGACGTGTTTACAAAAGTTGTATGTATAAAGACAGATTTACACGGTACGATTTTTATAAACTAATTGCGATTTTAAGACGGCAATTCTGCATTATATTGACGGCTAGTTGGAAGAAAATATATTCCGTATTGGGCGGAGTCGCGAATACGGAGAATATGTTTTCTTCCAACGCCGTCAACATAATGTAGAATTGCCGTCTCAAAATCGTAATTAGTTTTGTATCACGATTCAATCGTTTTTCGGGCAAAAGAAACGCAAAACTGAGAGTTTCCTGCACGGATTGAAAGATAAACTCTTGCAACTTGTCAATTGTTGAACACGAATCTTTCTACGCGCTATCAAATCTTTGTTTTGCAGACAAATAATCAAAATATGGACTCTCGCTAGAATAGTCACGATTTCTACTTTTCGAATAAAATACACTAGAATTGCTCAAAGAAAATATTGAAAATTACGCAAAAGTTAAAAAGGAAATTGAGCTTAATTAAGTTAAGCCTAAATATCAGATTGCTCACTAATGAAAATTCCTTTAATGAATAAACACAGGAAAAGGGACAAGAAACCTTCAAAAACGTGAAATGTCATTCACATACGAAGCACTTGTTTGCCTAGAAAAGCAAACTACATTAAATTTTCCCCTCGAGTGAAGTTACTCGCAAGCCGGCAAACGGGAACTACAAGGTAATTTCACAGCTATTTTAAACAAGTTTTTAAAACATTTCAAGAAAATTACCGTAATTTACTAAACAAGTAAAGTCGCTCAATTAGACAATTTTTACAATGTAAATCCACAATCAAATCTGTAATTTACTTTACCACTGAACTGAAAGAAGGACTTGAAAATCTAAACGAAAGTCGCCGGGCTCTTTCCAGATCTCCTTAGCTTTGAAAAAAAAAAAGAAGTATGTCCTCGAACAAGGATTTCTTGCCTTCAAGCTCTGCAATATCTTGTATATGCGCCATCGAGATTGAAGCAATCTTTTCCTTTTCATGATGAACTGTTACAAGTCTTCATTCCAAGAATGTATTACAATTATTGTATTGAAAATCGAGCATACGAAGAGCCAACCGCCATATTGTTTACTTCAGCCACAACAGTCCAGCACAGTTATCAAATTTGATAACGTCGTGACGTCACAACATGGTATTAATTTAGAACTCGGCGAATTTTCGGAGAGGGTTCCCTCTCTTCGCCAATTTTTCGGTTGTGTTCGCGCTATTTACCCAGAGCTTCAGGTGGTAAACATAAGAGAACAATGAACTTCAAGCTTGTATGAAGATGGCGGCCGTTGGCTAACTACTTACCCAGATAGTCCATCAGAACATGAAGAATCAGTTTAAAATGACAGTCAATTTCAGGTATGTTTATTCCCTTTGTCATCAGTTTTTGGTCAGTTGTGGATTTTTCTGGCCCACGAAAAAAAAAGGTCGTTGTCTTCGATCTGTTTTCTTTTGATTCAACGCTGATTTATTGGAGTACACGAAGGATTAAAAAAGTGCACTAGGGTATTTTGATTTGCGCTCTGATTCCGCTACTGACGGCCATTTTTAATTGACTGCAGTCTTAGGAAATGAGTTGCGTCGAAGGCCAAGGTTATGGATCTTCACAGGGAAAAAAATTTCCAATTCATGTCGATTTTGTGTGAAGAAAGCAGAGACCAAAACTGTGAAAGCAACGTGATAATATTTGGTCCGGAAATGCCTCAGTAGTGAATCAGGAGTGAATGTTATGTTACACAGATAGAACGCGGTGAATAGGAAGACTTAAGGAGGCTCGCAACAGTTTTTTTTTGGCCTTGGAGTGTATCTTTTGAAATCAAAATTTCGCATAGAAGATAAACTTCGATTTCCTTGATACTATACCACCTTTTCAACATATGACCAAAGTTTATTTTTTCATTGGTCTCTTAGCAACAACTGTCACCATAGCAACTGTAATGGACAACCCCTCATTTGAAATAATGTCGAATATCTCGAAAACTAGTCAGACACTTTATGACGAAACTTGAACTATTTGAACTACTCAACCTTCACAACTTGTATGCGAAATTAGAGAAAAATCTGTAAGAGCGTTTTCAAGTAAATCGTGATTCATTTTTTGCGGGCTGATTTTGGTCATTCCTGCAATTTTCTCCAATATTTCAAGAAAGATGAAACTTAACACTTTCTTTTTTCAGTCGAAAGATCTTTCATGACAGCAAAACATTCTTAATGTACATTGAGCTTCCTAGGTGGTTGCGATTTTAAGATATTTATATTTAAAAACTGCTAAAATGTAGCACAATTCAGTCAAAAAGTTCGTAATTTGCATAAATAGAAATATTTCTAAACTGCCCCTACAGATTTTTCTCTTAAATTGATTGCCGTTAGAATAATAATTCTTTTTGATTTCCAGTGAGTTTTAGGCTGAATAAACGTTTCTGTTATTAGATAAGAAGGCTGAATCTCGGTCAGGTTTCAGTCGTTATTAACTTTCAACGAGCAAGAGTTTTGTTTGCTTTTTCCTGGTATATTTCACGGTTATTCACGTGCAATGAATAATTATACACGCTGCGCTTGTGTCCTCTCGTGCATTTATAATTCCTTGTCATAATAATAAAAAATCTTGGTCTTCTGAGCTTCTTCCTGGAGACTCTTTGCCATTATTCTTTAAATACTGACTGACGTGTTAGCATTTATAATTACGGATTGCCTACATGTTAACGCCCACGATGGCATTAACTGGGGCAGAAAAATAACGAGAAACAAGCCAGTAGAGGAATATATATATTTTTATTATGAGAAGGAATTATAAACGCACGAGAGGACACAAGCGCAGCCTGTTTAATTATTCATTGCACGTGAATAACCGTGAAATATACCAGGAAAAAGAAAATAAAACTGTTGCTCGTTGAAAGTTAATAACGACTGAAACTTGACCGAGATTCAGCCTTCTTATCTAATAACAGAAACGTTTATTCAGCCTAAAACTCACTGGAACATCAAAAAGAATTATTATTCTAACGGCAATCAATTTAAGAGAAAAATCTGTAAGGGCAGTTTAGAAATATTTCTATTTATGCAAATTACAAACTTTTTGACTGATTCGTGCAACATTTTAGCAGTTTTTAAATATAAATATCTTGAAATCGCAGCCACCTAGGAAGCTCAATGTACATTAAGAATGTTTTGATATCATAAAAGATCTTTCAACTGAAAAGGAAAAGGGTTAAGTTTCATCTTTCTTGAAATATTGGAGAAAATTGCAGGAATGACCAAAATCTGCCCGTAAAAAATGAATCACGATTTACTTGAAAACGCTCTTACAGATTTTTCTCTAATTTCGCATACAAGTTGTGTTGGTTGAGTAGTTCAAATAGTTCAAGTTTCGTCATAAAGTGTCTGACTGGTTTTCGAGATATTCGACATCATTTAAAATGAGGGGTTGTCCATTACCGTTGCTATGGTGACAGCTGTTGCTAGGAAACCAGTGAGAAAATAAACTTTGATCATATGTTGAAAAGGTGGTGTAGTATCAAGAAAATCGAAGTTTATCTTCTATGCGAAATTTTGATTTCAAAAGATACACTCCAAGGCCAAAAAAACTGTTGCAAGCCTCCTTAAAGAACATTTCTTCGCCTTTATCAGGATAATTGCGATTTCAAAATCGGTTGTCCTAATTCATTTTCACCTGGGTAATTTACATCGTATTGTTATTGTTCTTGCTAGAATAATAACAGGCTAGCCTACAGAAACTAAACGTACGCCAGATAATCAACGTGGTGGCGTCAAAATATCCAACAATTTGGTGGTGTCTACTTGTCCTGTGTGTGGATGATTCATTGCACGGGAGATTCAGCGATAGAAGAGGTTAGAAGAAGAATTGGGGGCTTGATATTCAGGTCTTCAGAGCTCGAAAATGAAGGAGCTGATTTGGATTTCACAGACCTTGCGACCTGATTGGCAAGTTGATATAAATACTCAACTCCAGAGACATTTATATGATTTGCCCTAAGATATAATTTTCCATTACGAATATTCGCCATCAGACTTCAAATAGTTCGAGCCCATAGCTATCAAAAAGCCATTCTTTCTCGACATGCAACTGAATAGTAACGGATGGAACGAGCCACGGTTTATTGTTGCTACTCGAATCATTCCTTCTTGTGAATTCTTAATAGTAGGGTTCCTTTGTTGTCTTTGCACATACATTTATTTACCGCGCTTCAAATATTTCTTCATTCATACAGATTGCCGAAGGAAGTGAGTCGCGCCAACCGCTGGATGCTTCGCCTTGCAGCAAGAAGTTTAAATAATGTTAAATGCTATTAGTATTTATCAAGAGAGAATATATCCTCTCTTGTATTTATTGAATGACCTTTGTCAGGTTTTGGTGTCTTCTTACTGAGGTGTTAGAAATGAAATAAAATTCAGATAAAGACCCTCGAGCTTGTCCTGGTGTACCAGTACACTACACGTAGTAATACACTAAACATGCTCAACAACTACACCAAAGCAAAATCTCACAAACAGAGAAAATGAAATGCTCAGTTCCTTGTGCTAGGATACGCTTGTAGCGCCGCACTCGATAACTTAGCCTGAAAACATGTAAACACTCAATCAGATCGGCCAAAATTGGTACGTATTTGTTTGCAGGCAAGATGAAATCTTTTCGTTTATACAATTTGCCGAGCAGGTCCTCCATTGGAATCGGGTGATAACTCACGAGCCGTATTTTTTTGAACTGGCTGCCATATTAAAAAAAACACTATTGCTATCAAAACAGGTCACATGAACTTCAAGCTGTGAGTTGATTGGCTAATGGTTTGTTTTGGACGCGTTATCAAATTTGATAACTGTGCCGGACTGTACAAGAAAGGATGGCATTCTGCCTCCCCCGGTCGGGCTGTCTTGGGACTCCCCTCACCCTCCCCCAGAGTCTGTACGGACGTACGCTGACGTTAGAGCCAAAATTTTTCGGATCAACGGGTTACCAAATTTGCTTACCCATGGTGCTCCGCGAGCTCCGTTAGTAGTTATTTTTGTCAATCAGATGGTGCTTCAAATGCTAGATTGGACCCATTACATGATGCTAAATGCAAACGATTGTGATCCAGTGGCAAAAAACAGGCTACATGTAGCTTTAGCAAATGCAAGTTGAGCTGATGCAAATACATAAACTAGAAATATTTTCAAGAAAATTGTGCTTTGAACCTGAGCATTTCCCTGGTCACAAATATAGCGCAAGACTGTTTTTTTTGCTGCATGTTAACCCGATTTGGGCTTAAGACACCATTCTAGTATGTCACGGTGCAACTCTTTGCTGCTGTTGCTGTAATATTTACTGTCGTTACACAAAGAAGCTTGCAATTACACTATTTAACCGCGATTTATTAGTGCAGTGAACTGTTTTGATCCTAATGCAGTACAGCCACGACAAACATTTATCTTTTTAAGGCTGGAAATGTGGAACAACCAATGGCCTGATGATCCATCATGGTTCCATGCGAACCCCTTTGGACAGTATCCACCCTCAGCACCTCCACAACATTCAGTCTCCTCACAACACTCAATCCCTTCACAAATTTCAGTGCCACCACAAGTATATCAGTCAGCATTAGGTGCCTGCTCACAAAGCATTCCAAACAGAGCAGCTGCAGCAGAGTCGCGGTCACGCACCCCTACTCCAGTCAGTTTTAGTGGTCAAGGAGCAGTAGGCAGCTCACAAAGCATTCCAAATAGAACATCTGCTGCAGAGTTGCGGTCACTTACCCCTAGTCCAGTTAGTTTTAGTGGTCAAGGATCAGTAGGCACAGATGTAACTCGACTCTCGTCCTTCAGACCTCGTAAACTCGAAGAACCGGTCAAAACAACACAAAACAATGACAGTTTCCATTGATCTGACCATGTGCTTTTTAATACAAGGCCGCTTGGGCTTATGGGGGATTTACAGAACTAGTTCCCAGTCTATCACACTCCCCCCCTAAAAAATGTTCGACTTAATTGAAATTTCTGCGTGTACTTTACACTTTCTTCTTCTAACATACACTTGATTTCACTCCTACTACTACTGTCCACATCTGTTGGTTGCGCGGGCCCACAATGTTGAAACTTATTCCTGTACTCTGGATTGAATATTGGTTGAAATAATGCCTCCTTTGTTTGAAAAGAATAAACCTCAATTGCTTGCTATAGCTATGTTAAGGCGTAACATGTTCACGTGGCCAAAAGGTTTTTTTTTTACTGACACGGTTGTAAGGAAAAAAAACATGCACAGTGTTCACATCTTCAAATGTCCTGATCTTTGGGCTCTCTAGCGTCTCTTTACTGGTTACTCAGGAACGGACTGTAGATTGGTTGGAAGGGCACGGTACAATGTGGCCAATACCATACTCGTCGGTGCGGTGGTGTCATCCCGAACCACGCTGGAACTGGGTTTGGTGCAACTAAAGCAGTGTGTAGGTTAGTAGTCACAGCAGGATAATATGCAGGTTGACCTGGAACATCATACGTCATACGGACTGGGGCTCTTCGAATTCTCTGTGGCCGACTACCAGCAGTGTTACATGTTTCAGGAACCTGGTACTGTTCAATCTCTTCATTAGCTGGTTCAGAGTTGGCCTCATGGGTATCTGCCAGTCGCGTATTACCACAGGGTTGCACGGCGACTTCCTCAACAGCGTCATGACCAGAATCTCCACCTTGTGCGTCTAACTGTGTGAGGGAGTGTTTAGAAGTGTCGGCCTGAGTGCGGTACTGTAACTGCCTTGGGGCGAATGACGGTACGTCTTCATCAAGGTCTTCTGGTTCATCCTTAGATTCTTCTGGGTTAGGCAACTGTTGTTTAAGAGGTGTACTCGTCTGCTTCTGTTGTCTGCTGCCGCCCCTATCAGAATATGGCTCTTTTAAGCTAGATTCATCCACAGGTAAGTACGTACAGGGCAACAGCAAGTTTCGGTGTAACACTCGGGATTCCTTTGTTCCTGATTCTGGTTTGACTTCGGACACTGGGATGTTTTTATCCTTCTGCTCGACCACAATGTGTACCTCATCTTCCCAGTAAGCCCTCAGCTTTCTTGGACCACCCCGTTCGCTCATGTTTCGGACCAGCACTCGATCACCAGGCATTAAAACAATATTGCGGACTTTCTTGTCATACTGCTTTTTCCCTCGCTGAGCATTTCTCTGAGCAGTTTCTGAGGCTACTTTGTAAGCTTCTGACATTGCACTGCGCCATTTCTTTACATACTCAGGGTAAGAACTAAATCCAGGAGGAGGCTTGAGATTAAACATCAGGTCGATCGGAAGACGCGGGTGTCTGCCAAATAACAGGAAGAAAGGTGCGTAACCCGTAGAGTCGTTTCTTGTACAATTGTACGCATGGACCATTTTGTTGAGGTGATCATGCCACCTGGATTTGTGCTTTTCAGGCAGGGTTCTAAGCATTGACAGCAGTATTCTATCAAACCTTTCTACTTGTCCATTGCCCTGGGGATGGTAAGGAGTTGTTCTAGAGTGGCAGGTTCCAATGAGTTTATCTAGATGGTAAAACAACTTATTCTCAAATTCACCTCCTTGGTCGTGGTGTATTGTCTCAGGAAGCCCGAACCGCAGAATGAAATCATTGTATAGTTTTTCCGCTGCCGTCTACGCAGATTTGTCTTTGGTTGCATATGCCTGGCCATATCGGGTGAAGTGATCCATCACTACCAAAATGTACTGGGTACCTCCTGCACTTGGTTCAAGATGGAGGAAGTCGACGGATACCATTTGGAAGGGTGCTGTGGTGATAATTGGGTGTAGTGGTTCCCTCTGTTTGACTGCCGGTGGTTTCTGCTTTAGGCATCTGCAGATCTGAGTGACATAATGCGTGATATCACTCTTCATGTTTGGCCAGTAAAAGCGTGCACTAGCTAGATCGTACACTCTTTCGGCTCCAAGGTGACCCAATTGTTCATGCAGCTCTTTAAAAATGGTCTTTCGTAGATGCAGGGGCAGTACAACTTGCTCTCTCTGGCAGGTTTTTCGGTACAGGATGCCGTTGCTTCCTAAGTGCAGTTTGTTCCACTCAAACAGTGGCCTTTGGACGCCTCTTGGCTCAACTTTACTTTCTTTTACCGAAGGTCGTGTCCCTGTCTTCATGAAGTGCACCACTCTGCTAATTACTGGGTCCTGTCCTTGGGTTCACACAGGTCGACGTGTTGTTCTACACCTGGAACGCTGTCATAGTCATCAAGTGCTGCGAGTGAGTCGGTCAGCGCTGTTAACCATGGAAGATCCTCTTGGCTTTGATACTGCACAGAACATATAGCAGCCTGCACAACCTCCGAGCTACTTTCTTCACAACATGTTTTCATATAGTCTTCAATGTTCAAGGGCCTTCGCGACAACGTGTCCACGTCAACATTGGCTTTCCCTGGGCGGTATTTCACCTGAAATCGGAAGTCTGCAAGTTCTCCAACCCAGCGTAAAGTGGTTGCATTTAGCTTCGCAGAAGTCAGTATGTACGTCAGTGGGTTGTTATCGGTATACACAGTGAAGTCAGGAGCATAATAAAGATAGTCTTGAAATTGATCAGTCACCGCCCATTTCAAGGCAAGGAACTCCAGTTTTCCGGCATGCAAATTATAGTCCCTCTCTGCAGGTGTGAGGGCACGGGACGCATATGCGATTACTCTAGTTTTACCGTTTTGTCGCTGATAGAGTACTGCGCCTAAACCGTCTTTGGAAGCATTTGTATGAACTACGAATGGTTTTTCGTAATCCGGATAAGCCATGAGTGGAGGATTGGTGAGGTGTCCGATGAAAGTTTCCAGCGATTGTTGATGAATATCCGTCCACTTAATCGGCGTTGCTGATGGCAACTGTCCTTCTCTTGAAACTGGAGTCCTTTGGCTGGACACTTTGGGTGGTCTTCCCGTTTTTGATTTGTTTAACAACTCATATAGAGGCTTGGCGATGTGGGCAAAGTTTGGAATATAACGACGGTAATAGCCGAGAAAACCCATTAGTTGTCTCACCTCGCCAACAGTTTGGGGCTTCCTGTGCAAGGTTTGTAACTGCAGTTATTCCACTAGGATCGACTCTGTACCCGTCTTTCGAAACAATCCTTCCGAGGAAACAAACTTCCTTCCGAAACAGTTTACATTTAGCTGGCTTTAGTTTAATGACTTGTTGTCGAAGGCGACGAAGTACCGTCCGCACGTGTTCTACATGTTCCTCAAAGGACCGGCTAAAAACAATGATGTCGTCCAAGTAGGGGATAGCAGTTTCGTCTCGTAATTCACCAAGGCAATGTTCTATATACCTTGGGAAATTGGCAGGTGCGTTGGTCAAGCCAAACGGTATGTGTATCCATTCGTATAATCCCCATGGCGTGATGAATGCCGTGTAGGGTCGACTTTTAGATGCAATGAAACCTTGGTGGTACGCTTTTCCTTGGTCTTATACGCTAAACCACGAATTGCCACCTAAGCTATCAAGGGTTTCTTGGATACGTGGAATGGAGTGTCGATCAGGAACAGTGCGACGATTTAACTCTCTATAGTCCACACATAGACGCAATGTTCCGTCCTTCTTTCTAACACACACCACCGGAGAGGAGTAGGACGATCGTGACCTGGTAATGAATTGTTTGTTTAATAGGTCCTCAGTATAGCTCTTAACTTCTTGATAAAGAGGTCAAGGGATCGACACATAATTTCGCTGGACAGGTGTACTGTCTGACAAGTCAATGTCCATATGAAGACGTTCTATGCACACTATATTATCCTCGTTCTTTGCAAAGGATGCTGCTTCCTCTTTCAAAATCTTCCGGACTACTTGCTGCTGTTCACTTGTGAGGCCAGACATATCAACTTCAGGTATGACGTCATTTGACTCCTGCGGTGATTCTTCTTTTTCTACTCCAGCAACCGTATGCAAGTTATCAGTACACTCAGGGTTGCTACCCTATCACTGTCCGGTTCTGCCAATTTGACTTCCATAGGCGTGACAGACTTAACCAACTGCAATCTTCCTAGTTGGGTACGACCAGGGATTATAATGTCATGTTGGCTGGTATTGTGAACTTCGATCTCAATTCGTGGCACAGATCCCTTCCTCACAGTCTTCAGTGTTTCAGAGATCTCCAAACCTGCTGGCCATGGCGACAGTTCGTCCGGTTCAAATAGTACGGGTGTATTAGATGTCACAGGCCCGGTATTCGCCCTACAGGGCACCTTAGTTGTTTAGCCCCGCGGGATGATAGTAGCTTTCTTTGATGTTCTCAAGGTACAAAGGTAGTCTTTGCCTGCCGCTTTCATCAGGTTAATCAACGCTTCTAACTGACTCTCGTCACTGTCTACGAATCCCGCCTTGAGGGAATTCAGGAGACTGGATCCTAGGGAAGACTCTCCTTCCCATCTATCCATCGTAACTAATTCTTCAATGACATTGTAGCCTAATATTGGCATTTCCAAACGATCAAGTGTAATCGGGAACGGAACATGTACTTCTAGCTTCTCCTCAGTGGAAGAGGGAAGTTGTATCCTCACATCTGCCCATCCAATGAAAGGAATCTTAGTCCCATTAGCCGCCATCAAGTCAAGTCCTACATTGATCAATTCTGATATGTCTCTGACTACTGTCCCTGGAAGTTTTTCCCCCAACATGCCTTTTGTCATTATTGACACTTGGGCACCAGTGTCCCAAAGAGCAGTTACTTCACTATCATTCAACAGACACTTAATAGTACATTTTCTTCCAACAAGATTAACAACTTTTGCATGCTGTGTAGGTGTCAAGTGGCTCACGAATGCTGTCTGTGGGGTGGGTACCCTTTGTGATAGTTCTTTTATCGCTTGGCATATCTTCATGTGATCAGGCCACTGTTCCTTCTGACATCGTTGGGAGCAATACCATACCACCTGGCACTGGGAGCAGCGTCGAAATGGAACTTGACTTTCTACCTTGGCGCAGCAGTTACATCAGTGGGACACTTGAGGGTTGTCGACTACGTCTGGTCCCGCGTAAGCAGCCGGTTCCCGTTTAACGGCTTTGGTCCAGCGGACTCACCCTGACGGCAACCAACAGCGTAATGGTTGTCACTCCCACATTTAAAACAATGGTTACACCATTCCGCACCCTTTTCAGTACATGTTCTGCACTTAACAGGTCGGGGTCTCGAATCTCGTCTTCCACGTCCTGTCCACCTGCCCCTTCCCTCTGAGCCTTGCAGGGAGCTTTCTCTAGGCCTACTTTTCATCTCAGTCTTCAATGCTTCTATTTCTGCCTTGAGTTCCTGCAAATCTGCCTTAGCTTTCTGTTGGCTTGGTTCTTGTTTTTGAGAGGGTGTTTTCCTAGGAGATTCACTGGGTGGCTCTACTTCTTGACCAATCTGAGTAACATAAGTTGGCTTCACTTTCGATTGCCCCTTAAGTTTGCGACCCTTTCCTCTTCAGCGGAGACTGCAACATTAAGCTGGTGTATAAGTTCTTCATCTGCAATTTGTGGGTTACTCAGGTATGGACGGAGCAATTCCCGCCTTCGCCGATTTTGTGGACTTTGTTAATGCAGAGGCAGGAATTGCAACTGATCCAGTTTTCTCGCGAGAAGCTCTCCGTCGCTTGGATGGTTCATCAGACCACCCCGACCGTTTTAAAAGAAACAAAGGTCCTGGCAAGTTTAAAATTTCCGGAGAACGTATACGTAACTCATACCGACAGAGCTGAATAACGCACTGCGCATGCTCGTTACGTCACTGCTCGCCTCCACTCTCGTCCCCGAGCTGCGATGCTTTCGGCCAGCGCCACGGATCACAGCTCTGGATTGTGGAAAATTTGTGTTCGAAACGGACAATAAAGTGTTGAATATTTTGTTCTTAATGCCGATTTAGAGCTGGGAGATGTTAAAAGAAGAATTCGGTGTCTTTGGCGATATCATTAAGGTAAGTAAAGTTTTCGTTCAATAGAAATTGTGGTTGAAAAGCTTTTTATTTAAAGCTTTATTGCAGCAACTCGAAGTGTCGTAAAGCGGCTGTGTCACGGTTCATAAAGATACCTTATTCTCTTACAATGAACTTTTAAAATTTTGTAATTGGAAATTTTTAAACTTGTAATGAAGCAAGTTGAAAGTTACACTAATACAAACATGTGCTTAATTTTAATTCAACTAACACCGACCATAATTTTTGTTCAATGACGGTGTTGCTCCGTAAAAAACCAAAATCTTAATTTAAGATGTTTCTATTGAACGAAAGCTTTACTTACCTCGGTGATAATAATGTTATTGGAATTTTTGACAGTTTACTCTTGTCTGAAGCGGTGCCATGCATATGACACGAACACCTGTTGTTGTCTTTCTCGAGTTGTTTTCTGTGGCGCTGAGAAGCGAGCGATTCAGCATTTACTTGACCAACACGACAAAGTCTAGCCTGAGTATCAGGCTTTCTGGGAGAAAGTCGTCATAAATCGCCTTCGAATTCACTTGCCCTTGGACTTCCACATTTAAAAGCATTTTCTTGGGCCGACACGAAAACAGAGGAAAAAATAAAAGTCCCACACCTAATAAAACACCACTTGCAACTTGCGCGATAAAATAAGGCGACTGGGACATGTAAGCACAATTCGTAAAATCTCGTTTAAGCCAAAATTTCACAATTTTACCGATGAAAACAAAATTTTTTCAAACTGAAATAAGATACAGTATGGTATTGGCTGTCCAAAAACACACAGGCTTTTCTTAACCACGCAATACTGTGCTTAACCAACGGGTTTGTTTACCGTACGGGAAAGTCCCACAAATACCGGCCATTTTAAATAGCCCGCCAGGCCTGCCAAGTCGCCAAGTCGGGTTCGCGCGCGGTCGCCCGCGTTTCGCACCGCTGACAGTTCATCGTTATTCAGCTCTGTCACTCATACCGCGTTTCTAGTCATGCAACAGGGATTACCGCTGACCAGACGATCGACTCACGCAACCCCAGCAGGCTCTGTAAGCTTTGTAGCAAGCACCATGACTTAAACAGCTGCCAGGCTTATCTCAAGAAGACCTTAGCAAACAGGAAAGAGTTCCTTAAAGAGAAAGGGCTGTGTTTAGCATGTTATGACTCAGGCCACAGATCAAGCGGGTGTGCTCAGAGAAGAACTTGTAAGAAGTGCTTTCGTCGTCATCCCACAGGTCTTCATGATGACAATTTTTGCCTCATTCCAGCGGCTTCCGTACAGCAGATCTCGTCCCCTCCCCAGCAAGAAGATACAATGGTGAATGCTCACACCGAAATGAACGAAGCTGCCTGTAACACTACTGGTATTGACAAGACCGTGTCCGCTGTACCCATCGTTCCTGTCAGGTTGAGATTTGCGGCGTGTGAAGTCGTTACGTACGCCATGCTTGATAATTGCAGTAGTGGTTCCTTTGTTCTTAAAGAGCTTGCAGCTAGCTTAGGTGTAAAGGGCATTGATACGCAGTTAATGGTAAAGACCGTGAATGGTACGAAGTTACATGACACTGAAGTTTTAAATGACTTAATCGTTACGAACTTGAATGGTGACAATACCTTGCAACTGCCGAAGATATTCACCAAAGAAGATCTGTCTACGTGTGAAGATATGCCTGAACTTGCCTATCGTTGGGAACACCTCAAGCGCATAGCGACAGACCTACCACCACAGTTGCCTGACGCCAAGATCGGTCTGCTGATTGGCTCAAACTGTCCGAAAGCCCTTGAACCATTAGATATATTAGCTAGTCAAGATGGCGGTCCCTTTGCTATTAAGACGTTCGCTGGATGGGCTATAGGAGGCCCCCTTTACATGTCCAACAAAGAGCTGCCAACGATGAGTTGCAATAGAGTGGCTGCTAAGGATGTTGGTTCTGGTAGACACCTTGATCATCACTTCATGGTAGAGAATAAAGTCAGAGAAGTTGTCACTCCACAATCGCTGAACAAGATGTTCGAGTTAGATTTCAGCGAGAGAACTGAATACAAGGGGCTAGAGTACTCACAAGATGACAAGAAGTTTCTCAAGATAGTTAACCAGGGTATTCGCCACACAGAGGATAATCACTACGAGATTCCTCTTCCTTTCCGCCGTGATGATCCTCACTTTCCTGGAAACAAAGAGCAAGTCCTTCAAAGAGCATATTGGTTGAAGAAAAGGCTTATCAGAAGTGAGACGTTTTACAAGGACTATGTTAATTTCATGAACACGATCATCGCCAAGGGATTTGCTAGGAAAGTCCCGTCAGATCTTCTTTCTGCAAAGACAGGCCGAGTTTGGTACATACCCCACCATGGCGTTTACCATGCGAAAAAACCGAACAAGATCCGGGTTGTATTCGACTGTAGCGCCAGATTTGGAGGCACATCGCTGAACGACCAACTGTTTCAAGGACCTGACCTGACAAATAGACTAGTGGGAGTACTAACAAGATTTCGCCAAGAACCAGTCGCTTTCATGGGTGATATCGATGCAATGTTTCACCAAGTCCGGGTTCCAGAAGGCCAGCGTGACTTCCTTCGTTTCTTATGGTGGCCCGAAGGAGATTTGACGCGAAATCTTGAAGAGTACCAGATGAACGTCCACCTGTTTGGTGCGGTGTCCTCACCGAGTTGCTCGCACTTTGCACTACGAAAGGCAGCCGATGACACTGAGAAGATTGTTGGAGCAGAAACCGCTGATGTGCTGAGGAAGAATTTTTATGTTGACGACTGTCTTCGTTCTGAAGAAACTGAAGAGTCTGCTATCCAACGAATACATGGTGTTCGTGATGCTTGTGCCCATGGAGGTTTTAATCTGGCAAAGTTCGTTAGTAACGGTAGAACCGTGTTGGAAAGTGTCCCAGAGGAAGCACGTGCTCAAGGAGTTAAATCATTAGAGTTGGGCGATTGCTTCCTTCCTGTCGAGAGAGCTCTTGGTGTACAATGGGCTATCGAATCGGACACATTTGGTTTTAGGATTATCGTGAAAGACCAGCCATTGACACGACGAGGAATACTGTCTACAATTTCTTCCGTATACGATCCCTTGGGAATAGCAGCGCCATTTCTGTTGGTTGGAAAGCAAATACTACAGGATCTTTGTCGTATGAAGCTTAGCTGGGATGAAGAGGTTAGCGAAGAGTTCCGCGTACGTTGGGAGAATTGGAAGAGCCAGTTGCCTGCCTTGGAACGTTTCTCCATGGAGCGATGCTTCAAGACTGAGAACTTTGGTACAGTCGCGTCGAGACAGATCCATAACTTCTCCGATGCTAGCTCGACGGGTTACGGTCAAGTGTCATACCTCAGAATCGAGAAGGCGAAAGGTGGCATCCATTGTGCGTTTCTTATGGGAAAAGCTCGCGTAGCTCCTGTCAAAACTACAACCATTCCACGTCTTGAGCTCACCGCTGCCACGGTTTCAGTTCGAGTGGGTGAAATGATTGGCAATGAATTGGATGAACCTGTAGAGAGCAAGACTTATTGGACAGACAGTACGACTGTGTTGAAGTACATCCGAAATGACAAGAAGCGTTTTCACGTATTTGTAACAAATCCCGTACAGATGATTCGAGATGCAAAGAATCCTGACCAATGGAGGTACGTTGAGTCAAAGTTAAACCCTGCTGATGACGTATCACGTGGCTTTAAGGGAAATGAGCTATCTAAACAGTATCGTTGGATTAGGGGTCCGAATTTCCTGTGACTTCCTGAAAGTGAATGGCCTCGGCCTCCTAATGACCTGGACGATATATCGGTCAATGTTCCTGAAGTCAAGAAGGTCCAAGTGCACAGTATAGACGTCAACGAGGGTACGGACCTTCTGACAAGACTTGCACGTTTTTCAGATTGGTACCGAATGAAACGATCCATAGCATGGATACTTCTTCTTAAGCCAAACGCAAGTAAGAAGTCGTTGTCACCAAAGGTTGTCGCAAATAGAGAAGGGCATACAGCAGGCTTAAGAGACAATCCCTTGAAAGTGGAAGAGCTGGAAAAAGCTGAGAAGGTCATTCTAAAGCTGGTGCAAAGCAACGTATTTCCTACAGAAATTAAAACCTTAAAGCAGATTCAACGTGAAGATTGCAAGAACGACTGCAATTTTGCGAAGGCTCAAAAGTCTGAAATTAAGAAAACCAGTTCCTTATATCGCCTCGATCCATTTCTCGACCAGGATGGTTTAATTCGTGTCGGAGGTCGACTAAGTAAATCTCAAGGGTTACCAGAAGATTTTAAGCATCCAGTGATCCTCCCGAGGAAGAGTTTCGTCGTTAACCTCATAGTTAGAGACGCTCACAAGAGAGTTGCTCACGCTGGCAGAGGCATCACTCTAAACGAACTAAGAAGTCAATATTGGATTGTTAACGCAAATTCCGTTGTGAGACATCTCATCTCCAAGTGCGTGGTCTGTCGTGGTCTTCGTGGACGAGCAGGTGAACAGAAGATGGCCGACCTTCCTGAAAAGCGAATAACGCCTGCCCCTCCGTTTACGTATTGCGGCGTTGCCTACTTTGGTCCCTTCCTCATCAAACAAGGAAGAAAAGAAGTAAAACGCTATGCGGTGCTATTTACCTGTTTGGCCAGCCGAGTGGTGCACATTGAAACAACAGACTCGCTGGAAACAGATTCCTTCATGAACGCTCTTCGGCGATTCGTAAATAGAAGAGGACCGGTTCGTGAACTCAGATCAGATCAGGGCACCAATATCGTGGGAGCGAAGAACGAGCTAAAGAAAGCCTTAGAAGAAATGGACCAAAGCGCAATCCAAAGAAGTCTTTGCAGAGACTTCAAAGCCGATTGGATAATCCAATGGAAACAGAATCCTCCAGCGGCGTCCCATATAGGTGGCGTCGGGGAGCGCCAAATACGGTCCATTCGATCAATTCTATCTGCATTGATGCGAGATTTTGGCCACACCCTCGATGATGAGACGTTTAGTACCCTGCTAACAGAGGTTGAATGCATTATTAACAGCCGACCGCTAACTGTACCGTCGAGCGATCCCGAAGATTTGGATCCTCTTACACCAAACCACATTTTAACTTCCAAATCAAGAGTCGTGATGCCGCCACCTGGAAATTTTCAGAGAGCCGACGTTTATCTTCGAAAAAGGTGGAAGCGCGTCCAATACCTCTCTAACGTGTTCTGGACTAGGTGGAGGAAAGAATACGCGCAAAGTGTGCAACAAAGAGTGAAATGGAATCGTTCTAGAAAAAATTTAAAAAAAGGAGATCTAGTACTAATCATCGACGAGCGAGTGGCGAGGAACGTCCGGAGCGTAGGTCGAGTTATCGAGGTGTACCCAGGTGGAGATGGTCAAGTTCGGTCCGCCAAGGTTGCCACCAGTACGAAGAAGCTAGATCGTCCGATCGACAAACTCGTGCTAGTCTTAGAGAATGAAGAGTAAGACCAGGGATATCCCCACCAGAGGAGCCACAAAACATGACCTTTGTTTTTTTTTCTTTTTAACCGTTTTTAAATGTTAAGAACATTGAACTTAAGAGTTAAAACTCTTAGGGGAGCCAGATGTTGCTCCCGCATTTGACTTTGTCTCATTAATGTTATTTTGCATGTTATTTCTTTGTTTTCGTTATTTCATTGTTTTCGTTCGCTTTCGTGCTTTCGTGCCATTTATATTCTGTTAGGTTTTTTAAGCATAATTTCGCTTTGTTTCGTTTTGTTATTCGTGTAAGTTTCACCGTTAGTTTGGCCATTCGTCTTTAAGGTTTAGTATCGTTCACTACGTCCGATCGCATCTCAAGGATTTTAATTTCTCATCGTTTGTTCCTGTAGCCATACAACGTTTGTAAGTGTCTTTTCTTGTTGAATTTATAGTATTGTTTATTTTCTTGTCGCTTTCCTTTCATTTTATTTATCGTAACTTGTTATTTTCGTGTTTTTTTTTTAGCAACCGTATCTCTTCGTATTTAACCGTGTTACTCGTATTTCTTTGATTGGTTAATAAGCTTGTGAACATACGGTACGCGTCTGGAAATGTATAGCAGTCACACTCTCACAGACATGAGGTAATATTAGAAGACACTAAAGTTGCAGCTTAAGGGCTAAATGCAAATGCATGTTGAGTTCTTATCAGTTTGATCACCACCCTCAATGTTTGATAAAAGAGTACACAAACAAAACAAAGATATTCCTGTTGGCTCAAGTAAACAGCTGGCAGCCAATCAGTGGACTTATTTTTTAAAGCTGTTATTAACCCTTTAACCTCCAAGTCTGCATCAGTTTTGGCCAAAATCAAAATTTAAAAAAATGTATGTACAAAAATTTCATTTTACAAAATAATGAAAAACAAGTAGTAACTGGATGCAAACGTACTGCCAAAGAGGTACCATTTGAATGGTTCCACCATAGGATTTCATCCACATACTCAAAAGTTAGAACTGCATTAAACAAATTATTGTGTCTCCATAGCTGACTAGTCTGGGAGTGTGAAAGGGTTAATATCGATGAAAAAAGTAATTGTTTACAGTTGACCCATGCTCATTTACACACACAATACAGACAATATCAGACTTTTTAAAGGCTGATGGGGTTGATGCTTAATATACTTGTGTAACTGTACTTTCAATTTTTGCCATCTGAAACAACAAAAGTCCTCTCAGCAGCTTGTTTGCTAGTTAGGTGCTAATGTAAACAATTTCAATAGTTTTATTACTTTCATGTAATGTTTGACCACATTTCACGCAGATTTGCAAACAGGATGGTATTATTTTGATTCACCATCTTACTACAAAGCCCTTGTAATTTGACGGCGCTTTTCTTCTCCTTCTGTATCTCGAGAAAAGAAAAACAATCCATCATCTCCATCATCATCATCACGGTCATCCTCACCATATCCATCATCCAAGAAATCATCAATGTCATCTTCAGTCATCAAGCATATATTGTGTAGTACACATGTTGCAACAACAATTACTGGCACATCCTGAATTTTCTCTTTGAGCATTGATGTTTTGAGCTTTCGAAATCTGCCTTTGAGCAATGCCAGTGATCTCTCAACTACCATTCTTGTGGAGCTGTGCAAAAAATTGTAGCATAATTGTTGTCTTGTTAGGCGACCAGTGTCTCTCTATGGCGCCAAAATCCAAGGTTTTAGTGGATAGGCAGCATCGCCTATTAAATGAGAATTACCGAGAAATAGCTGATCTCTGTTTCTCTCAGCGTCAATAAACAGCGGGGAGACTGTCTTTGAACATCTGCTCGATTTTGAGTGTCACGAAATCATCATAGGCGGAGACTTTAATCTTGTTTTGAACATAGATATGGACAAAAAAGGTGGACTTGCTAGGACAAACAGTAAGTTTCAAGAAATAGTTAACGACCTCGCTGCCCAATTGGATTTAATAGACGCGTGGAGAATAATAAACCCGGATAGTCGTAAATACACTTGGCGCCGGAGAAGGCCTGAAATCTCATGCCGCCTTGATTTTTTCCTCGTAAGCCAGAGTCTTATGTGCAGGGTTACGAGTGCGAATATCTCAGCTGGTTACAAAACAGATCACTCGCTAATCGACATCAGAATAGCTCTTCACTCAAACCCTAGAGGTCCAGGTTTCTGGAAACTTAACACTTCCTTTCTAACTGAAATCGACTATAGTAGTATATCAAGAGTCTAATGAATACCACCAGATACTCAGCAGTTTATTTTTAAATTTTAAACCCCCCATCATAATAAACAAGCTCCTTTTGTCGCATGTTTATTATGATGGGAGCTTTAAAATTTAAAAATAAACGGCTGAGTATCAGGAAGTATTCATTAGACTCTTGATATACTACTTAGCCAAAGTAAACCACCCAGCATAAAAAAAATTATTAATTAAAGCATTACAGATCTTTGTTATATCCAATTTGTAATGTCTGCACTTAACATAAACATTGAAGAGCTTTTGAAAGAGCTTGATCCAGCAACGTTACAAGCTTTAGAGCAATTACTTGCAGAGGACGCTCCTGCTGTTCGAAAAACTATTCAGAATATATTGGATGAACCTATTTCTGAGCAAGTGCAGAAGAGTTTAGATAAACCCTTACTTCCAAAACCTTTTCAACCGACCGCACCTCCTCGTAGAAGGAGGAGAAAAACACAAGAAATTTTGGGGAATTTTGATCCAATTTCTCGAGAAAATATCCTAAATGTTACAAATTATCAGAATGAAATCCTTGATTTATATAATATTACCGAATATGAGGGAGAAGAGGTAAAAGGGCGCCGTCTTATTCGATGGCGCTTCATTCGAGAACTTGAAAGAGATCTTACACCTGATTTTATGACAAAAATACGAGAGAAAGTTACAACATCTTTCTACGCTAGACATATTTTTTCATATCAGCTACGCAACATTGAAGACGATTCGACAATGGTGATGTACACTAACATTGGCTCGCCTTGGTTTGAACGTTTTTCTGAGGCGGAGAACTGGTTGAGTGAGCGGGAGAAGGTACGTCTAGACCCTGACAACATAAATAGACCGGACACAAAATGGGTGTTTGAAAAACACTTTAATGTTGATTTAAAGGTTGTTCTTGACAGCCAGCCTCTTTTAGGTACAGGACCATTACCAGATTGGCTGCGTGATTGTGCGCGTGGGCGTGCGGGTCCAATGATTGCTCTTGATACTTTCCAAGACAATTTATGTCTTTGGCGATGTATTGCGGTTCACCGAGGTTCAAGACCAGATCGAAGTACAACGGCAGCACGGGAACTTGCTAAGAGTTTCTTCAACCTCACAGCTACTCCACAAAACTGCCGAAAAACAACTTTAGATGAACTTGATGAGGTTGAAAAACACCTTAATAAAAAGCAAATTTTCAAAGATTGGTTGGGTATTCGTGTATATGAGCCTGAACGTTTGGAGGATGGTGAAGTGGTATGGCATCTTATAAGGAAACCACCAGCCAAGTTAACAAATATTTTGACAACTGGAATTTATGAAGGGCATGCTTTCATTATAAAAGATATTTCAAAACTTGCAAAAATTTATGCATGTGTTCATTGCCGTTCAAGATTTACTAAAGCTTGCAATCTTCAACGACATACCCAAATATGTGCGCAAGGGAAGACGTTGATTGAATGTCCGGCCGAAAAAGTTGAATTACCACAAACAGCTTTTGAGAAGGCTTTTATCCAAAACATTCATCTTCTCCAGAATCTCTTCGCTGGCTTGAACAAGAAGCAGCACTTCGTAAAATTCACATTCACCACGCTGCTTGCGGGCATGGAGGTGAAAGATGGGTTGATCATGCGCCTGTAGACGGTTATAACCATGAAACAAAGACTGTTTTTCAATATCATTGATGTCATTGGCATGGATGTCGAAAATGTTTTCCTCATGATCGAAATAGAATTATTACTCATCCTGGCCAAACACGAGAAGATAGATCTAAAGCAACTGTTGAACGTACACAAAAACTTCGAGCTGCTGGCTACCATGTAATCGAGGCATGGTCTTGTGAAGTAGGAGAAATAAATAGTAAGTTGCCACAGACTCAAACACAAAGTTATCCGCACGCGATAATATGTGATTTCGAAGCATGCGGAGATAAAAATCAGAGGAAGGAACCTACAGGCATGTTAACTATCGAAAACACACACGTTCCAGTTACTGTTAGCCTAGGTGACACTTTAGAAAGAGAACCTACTCATATCTGTGAAAGAGACCCTGCGGTGCTTGTTCGCAAGTTTATGGAAGAACTTGAGAGGCGTGTGAAAAACATTGGGGATCAAGTAAGAGCAGCCTTCATACCTGACGACATAAAAATGCTTACAAAAGCACAGTGTCTCAAAATAGAAGAATGGTGTAATCAGGTGCCAGTTCTTGGGTTTAACTCCGGGAGATATGATTTGAATCTTATCAGAGAACATTTCGCGGAACGTTTATCTGATACAACTGGTAAAGTAAGAGTTGCAAAAAATGGAAACAAAATTATGTTCATTTTGACTAAAAACTTTCGCTTTCTCGACATCATAAACTACTTAGGTCCAGGTACAAGTTATGAGAAATGGGTAAAAGCTTATGAATGCGAAACTGTAAAATCGTGGTTTCCGCATGATTGGTTTGACACACCTGAAAAACTTGATTTTCGCGGGCTTCCGAAATATGAGGATTGGTATTCGAAGCTGAAGGGTGGTTATGTTCTCACGCGGGAACAATGGGAAGAATGTCAGCGTGTGTTCAAAGAAAAGGGGATGTGTCCCTTCGAAGACTGGCTGCGTTACTACAATAATCTCGATGTAGCTCCTGGTCTCGAGGCACTGGAAAAGATGCGTGCTTTCTACACCGATAAAGGAATCGATATTTTGAAAGATGCTGTAAGTCTTCCAGGTGTTAGTTTACATTACTTGCTCCGCGGATGTGTTGAGAGGGGCGCGGATCTTTACAGCCCATGCAAAGAAGCTTATGATATGTTGAAAGAAGCTGTTGTTGGTGGACCAAGCCTTGTTTTTACAAGATACCATGAAGTTGGAGTCACAAAGATAAGGTCTCATCGAATTGCGGAACCCCATCTTTGCTTAAATATTCTGGGTTACGACGTCAACGCTTTGTATTTGTCAACCATGCTTAGAGACATGCCTTGTGGAAAAGGAAGGGTTGTGCATTACAATAACGAAGCTGCCGTTCCCATACTAACACAAAGGCTCAAAGAAGAAAAATGGTTCGGATTTGCAGAAGTTGATATAGAGATCCCGGAGCACTTACACCCAAAGTTTGAGGAAATGTGTCCGTTCTTCTACAACAAAAAGGTGCCTGTTGAAGCTGTTCCTCAACATATGCTTGACTATCTAAAACAAACCAAGCGGAACCGCGGAGAGGGAAAGAAGTTAGTGGGAGCATTGTCTGCAAAGAAGATATTATTATACGCTCCTCTTCTTAGATGGTATCTTGAGCATGGAGCAGTGATCACAATTGTTTATCGGACTATTGATTACCAACCAACAAAAATATTTACTTGGTTTGTGGAGCAAGTGACTGAAGCTCGTAGAACTGGAGATAAAGAAAAAAGCAAGGCGCTGCTGGCTGAGGTATTCAAACTGTTAGGAAATAGTGGGTATGGAGAGCTCATCGAAGCCTTGGAGCGGCAAACAAACGTTATTTACACGAAAGACGAAAAGGTTGTCGACAGAGCTTTGCGAAGCGCATATTACAGTGATCTTGACGAACTTGGGGAAGCGTATGAGCTGGAAAGCCGAAAGCCAAGGATCACAATCAGAAGACCATTTCAGGTTGGAATAGCTGTATATCAACTGGCTAAACTTCGAATGCTTGAATTCTATTATGACTTTCTTGACAGATATTTTGATAGAAAAGATTTCGAATTGATTCAGATGGACACAGACAGCAATTATATGGCAATTAGCGCAGAAAAGTTGGAAGACATCGTCAAACCAGAGCTGCAAATAGAATTTGAGGCAAAAAAGAAAGAGTGGTTAGCTTGAGATAAGTGGAGCAGTCGGACGCCTGGGCTATTAAAATTCGAGTGTGAAGGCAGCAGAATGATAGCACTCTGTTCAAAATGTTATTACGTTGACGACTCTGAGGGTAAAAAAAAGAAGTTCAGCACGAAAGGGGTGTCGAAGAAACAAAACGAGATCACGTGGCAGCGTTTCAAGAAAGCTTTGGAAGGCAACAAGGACATAGCAACTAATAGAGGTTTTAGGATGCGGGACGGGCAGATGGTTACTTACGAACAGCAGAAGCTGGGGTTGAGTGCTTACTACGACAAACGCTGGGTATTGGAAGACGGTATTCACACAGAACCGATCGAGTTTCATTGTTAGTTTTCTGGTGGTAGTTGTGTATCTGGAGGGACAACCAAAAGCTCTTCGCGGACAAACCAGCGTTTTGGTCCGTCAAACAAATAATAGATAACCGGAGCGTCTGGTTTTATCATTATTTTTTCAATCTCGTAAACATTCAAAGACCAAATTGGGTCGGTAGCTCTTCGTCGGCCACCTTCAAGTTCACCGGGTTGATATAGATAGCGAACACTTAAACCGGAGGGGATCTTTTTTTCGTTTTCACCAACGAGTCTCAAATAAGGTGTCGAGGGTTTGGATGGAACAGTTTTCTTTTTAATGGCATCAACAGGTTTTTGACCAGTTAGTCGAGTGACTTCTTTATTCAAAGCTGAAATAACAGCTGGCAGTCGGGTCACCCATTCAGTCGATCTTTTGTCGTCTGGGAGTCGCATTTCAACTCCATATTGGTGTCCAAACAGTCGTTCAGCCAGGGTGCGGTTGAATCTTTCAACGATAGCTTGATCACGGTGAATATCCACACGACCACGTCTAACCTCGACATTATGTTTCGAAAGCTCACGACCAGGATCGACCTGAAGCAGTTTCGGCCACTTCAAAGGACCACGATTATAAATCCGTTCCAGAGCAGCTGCGACTTCGTTAGCCTCTTTTGTGGTTAACGGTTCGACTTCTTTGTATCGAGAGGCCACATCTACCACTGTGAGAGCATATTTAAAAGTTTTACGGGAGCGTGGTGGGCGATCGTGTGGAAGATACAGAAGATCGGCTTGATGAACTTTGTTTGGAACAGGAACATCAAATTTCGGTCTTGGAATGTAACGTGGGGCTGGTAAATAAATCTGCCAAAGAGCTTGCTTCATCAACCAGTTTTGAGCCACATCTTCCGAAACTTTTGCTGCCTGGGATAACTTCTTAATTGCTGCAAACCCTTTCCAATACCCTTGCGGGCTGTAATAAATTTTTGACAACTTATTTAAAACGCGTGAGCTCATTGTATACTATACACAATAAAAAAATGGACGACCCGTTTGGTTGTTTGCAAGGTGAGAAAATTTCGTTGAAAATAATTCAAGAAATGTTGCAAAAAAGAAATGAAATAAGCCTGTTATCAAAAAAGATTAATCGTTGTCCTTCATGTGAGGAGCAAATAGTTTATGTGGTGAATGAGTTATGTCTTGCATGTCAAAAATGTGGTAGAGTGATTGAATGTGATGATAATGAATATTTTGAAGAAGAAAAATTGGAGAAGAAGTTCCACTGCTCTTCCAACGAATAATGATTATTTAAAAAGTGTTTTGCGAAAATGGAACATTAAAGAAATGTTTTCTTCCAGCGAGGTAGATTTTCTTGGTAACGTTATTGCTCAATTTCAGAAGATGTCCGGCAAGTCAGTGAACTACCCCTATTTTCTGTACAATTATTTTGAAATAGTACCTTCTGAATGCTGGCCTAAGAAAAAAGAAATTATGGAATCTATTTCTAATCACCTTCCAAAAAGCTTAGAAAGTTGGCGGCACGCAAAACAGGAGTTTTATAAATGGTGGTTGAAAACCAATCAAGGTTCTTCACAAACATTTTCATATTTGCCTGTTTTCGGATTTTTTACCAAACGCATGACAGTACCCTTTTTCGGATGAGTCCAAAATTTCTTGCTTGTGGCGCCAGTTGGACCTGTGAAAGCATTTTTTGCAATATCACCTGACCAATACCTATCGAATACAGGTTTTGTGGAAGGAATAATTTTTTTTTGTCAAAGTTTCAGCAACATTAACTGCTTCCAACGGTTTGTCCAAAAACACCAGTCCCTTTTTGTTTTTTCAAACCCAAACCTAACTTTTGTTTAGCATTGATCACATTTCTTGCAGCCGCATGACCCCACTGCCTTTGTTTGTAAGGAACTTCGTCAAGAAATCTTACCATTTTTTTATCTGCTTTGTTTTTTGCATTTTTTAAGATTTTCACCATACTTTTTTTCACGGTTGGAACAAACATCATAATCAACATCATGTTGCATTGCAATCGCATCTGTTGCGCCTGTTGGCTGTTGATATACTTCCAGAATTTCACCCGTTTCTGGATCGTATTTCACCTGTTTTTCAAGAGGATTGTATGGCCCTGTGTAATTATGCCCAGGCAATGTCCAACCTTTTCTTGGTTTCGGAAGTTTCCCAATTGCAGCATGTATATCAAATCCAGCACCATCCAAATCAGGTCTGTCAGTTTTGTAACGTTGGTTTGGTCGAACTTTAGTTGAAAGTTGATCAAACATTTCACTTCCAACTTTTTGAATGATTGGGCGGGCTTTGTCAAGTGTGTAATTTATTGCTTTCTTTTGCAGTTTGGGGTCTCTCATTGCTTCAGAACCGTAATATCTTCCAGCTTCAACACCTTTTTTCACAATATATGGGATTCCTTTTGTAATTGCAAGATCACCGACTGCCATAGCAACGTCACCGAATATTCCACTGCCCTCCGCAAGGGAGGGCTCACCTAGTTTCCCGGCAAAAAACTTGATTTCATTTTTCCACAACTTGCGCACTTTACTTTCAAGAGTTTTCGATTGTTCTTTGTGATTATAACTTTTTCGGTCCCCTTTACATTGGGTGCGTGCCGCTTTTCTTTCACACAGTACACTTCCATTGTATATATATATATATATATATATATATATATATATATATAAATTTAACACAAATGAAGACAAACTCTAACTTTTTTTGTGTAACACCTATATTTCGAGTACATTCAGTACTCTTCTTCAGGGTGACTAAAAACCGTTACAAGAATCGTATTACAATATTCAAACTGTACATTTCAAAATTGCGTTACTAAGGACACGCGTCTTAAACGATTTTTATCTCGCGCGTACACCCGCACGTGACTTCTTGTTTTGTGCGTAAAATCCGTCATTGTCGTTGAGGCCATGGGGCGCCAAGGTCGCCAGTTTGTAAATCTAGTGATTTTCTCTTTCTCGTAATTCTTTTTCTCCTTTTATATATATATGTATATTTAAGAAAAATAATTTTTCACTATTTCCTCGTTTTGAAGTAAATCGTTGGAGAACATTTTCAAAATATCGGCAAAACTTGTTCCTTTATTTCTTTCGTTTAAAAAGAGAAGGCAGTAATAACCACATCTCACACTTTGTTCCCATTGAATTTGGTTGTCATTTCTGAAAAAATGTTTCATCCCATGCATTGACATCTCTTGTTCCCATTCTAAAGGTGGCGGAAAGCCAAATGAATCAAAATACTCGTAAAGACCTTTTTCTTTTGGCCAACAACATACCCAGTGAGTTCCCAAACTTCCAAAATCATCCAAGTTTATAATACATGGAGAATGAAACAAGGGTTTTGTTTCATTTCTGCTAAAAATACCTTTTATTGGAATTTGTAAAAAGTTGCACCATTTTCTAAGGTCAATGTTGGATAGAGGTTTATCTTCAAATTTCACTTTTTTTTTAAACGATAATAATCCTCCCAAGTTCCATAAAAAGGTGGAGGTTGAATTTGCATCCCTTTACCTTTTGGTATTCCTGGTGATCGTCTTGTTCGTGGTGGTGGCGGTGGTGGTGGTTGCGTTTGCATACCTTTTCCAATTATTTTTCGGACTAAATCAAGGGCTAAAGGTACACCGATAGACGCCAACATACCAAGGAAGCCGCCATATTGTGCACCACCTCCTCTCACCAATTCTTGGCCTACAAGATATTGTTCTGCCACCTTTTTTTGAGAAGGAGTCATTTGCTGGACAAGTTTATAAAGCTCAATTTCCCTTGGTCCAAAGCCATTTCCAAATATCTTTTTCAGCACCTTTTCAGCGCCAAAACTCAAACCTGCACTCGCTAATGCTCCAAGGGCTGGCTTTATCAAAGGTCGTGCCAAACCTGACATAGCAGAAAACAAATTTCCACCACGCTGCGCAGTGTTCTGAATCTGTGTCCGGCTTAATTTTATAACCATTCCTTTCCCTGCCGCCAATCTTTTTTTCAATCGCTTGATTTGAGTTTCAGTGAGAAGAGGTTCGTCACCACGCCCAATTTGGTCTGGTTTGACTTTCAGACCAACAGGCATCTTTGTTACATAAGCTTTTTTTTCTGGCCATCAGTCAGTGCTATTTTGAAAGGATTATAAGTTGTGCTCATCTTGTGTGTATATTATATTCAAATTTTTTTTCAATTTTTTTTCCTAGACAACGACAACGACTTTGTTGAATGAAGACAAAGACATGCTTGGGGTTTTTTACCCCCGGTGTAATTAACCACGTACCATTCGCATCCCTTCGGGCGCTGCTGTTATGCAAAGTTTCATTCAGGTATTTCCATTGGGTTGGTTTCAAAAAATTTTCATTTACCAGAGTCTGTCCTTTACCAGTAAAATGCAATTGTGGGGCCCACAGCTCAAATTTACGAACAACAATTCTTCTTAGATCTGTGTTATTGTTTTGGAAAATCATTTCTTGGTCGTTTTGAAGTTGAATTTCAAAATTAAGTTGCATTGGTGGCAGCAATTTATCGGTAAGACCTTCGAAGAAAGAGTATCTGTTTAAAGGGATAATAGTCTGAACCACTAAACCTCCATGTGATAGAAGCGCCCTTGCCCGCATTGCCATCAGTGTCTGTGGTAGCGTCAGAGTCAAGATACCAAAATTGGTTTTTTGCAACAATTCTTGAAAAATCATCTAAAAAATCAAGCAGATTTTTGATGAAAATACCTTTGTGAATATCGCTTGCCTCGTACAATTTTTTCCCTGATGAAATTACTTTCAAACTTTTGATCAATGAGAAAGAACCGTTAATAGGAGCTGATTCAGTGTCAGCAGCAACGTTACCTCCGTTTGCTTTTGCTTCAAACTTGAAATCAACTCGAAAATAAGCGTTGTACCAGTCATAAAAATTGTCTCGGTCTGTCACATCGAATTTGTAATCATTTTTTCTTTGAAATTGATTGTTCGCAGGACGTTCAATGGGAGTGTTTAAATTAATTCGAACGTATTTTGTCTCTTCGAGGTATGGTTTACTTCTGAACATGTTGCAAGTGCTTATTATATTTATAGAAAAAATTTTTTAATTAAATTTCATTTGCCAAAATTTGATTTAATTTCACAAGAGCGTCTGACTTTTTTGGTGTTGGGTTTTGCAAAATATTTGCAAGTTTCTTTTTTGCGCCTTGTGACAACGGTTTTTGTTTTTTTCTCTCTTGCCGTAATTTTCGTATTTGTTTTGAAGCTTTTTCAACAGCAAATTCACCAACTTTCTGACCCGCTTTTTCAGCGATTGTTTTTGTGGCTTTTTCAGCAGTTTTTTTTGCAACATTCTTTACATTGCTTTTGAGTACTTTACCAATTGTCATGAAGGTGTCACGGATCACACCCGACCCTTTGTGTTTATATCGATAACTCCCGGTTTTTTCATCAAAGTATCTTGCCCACTCGCTTGGATGATACATGATTGTATATTATACCGACAAAAAACTTTAATTTTTTTCAATCATTAAGCTTATTGCAACGTCTGTCCCGTTGAGATCCAGAATATTGTTTCTTCCGTCTGTCACCCAAACTCTTATTGCATTTATATTACTTTTATAAACAGGCTGCCACTCAAGTCGACGTGGCTCTTTTCGAAATGGATAGCTTACCTGAAGATCTGATGTTGAGAAACTGTATAACACATCGCTTGGAACATTGTTTGTTCGGCGTGAGATAAGATTTTTTTTCTTCCATCAGCGATTGGGGTGGTGGTGGTAGAAAATCATCATCATCACCAACAACTTCTTGATATGATGGTGGTGGTGGTGGTGATGGTGGTGGTGTTGGTGATGATGCCGGTGTTGGTGCATCCGGTCTGAATTCATCACCAAAAGGGTAAGTTTCGTCAAATTCATCCATTGTGTAATCAGGAACTTCCTGCTCCTCTTCTTCCTCCTCTTCCTCTTCTGCAGTGGCACTTCTATCAAGCCTTTTTGTGATTGGTTTAAAAAAACTCTTCTCCTGAAAGCTGACCAAACTCTTTGTTTATTTTATCCATTTTGAATTTTTGGTGAATTTCTTCTGTTTGTTCATCAAGCTTCAACTTTTCTCCAGCCCGCTGACGCCATTTTTTCATTGACATATTTTCAGCGTTTATATATAGAAGCGAAAAAACAAAATGAAGATTCCAAATTATGACCCAGGTTCTTCCGAGAGTGACTACAAGCAAGGTCACCCTTGTATGCCAGCAGATGTTTTTCGGATGTTAATTTGTGGGCCCAGTAATTCTGGTAAAACAAACACATTACTGCACATGCTTTATGAGTTGTTAGAGTATGATAAAATTTACCTCTTCTCAAAGAACCTACACCAGAACAAATACCAGGATATTTTGCAGTACTTCGCTGAAGAAATCAACCCCCACCCCAAGGTTGGTTATGAGGTTATCGAGGCCCATGGTGATGAATTCATTCCACTCGAAGAGCTTCCGGTGGACACCCCAAAAATAGTTGTTTTTGATGATCTTGTTTGTGAAAGCAACCAAAACAGCATCATTAATTATTTTATCAACGGGCGGCACAAAAACTGCTGCGTTATTTACCTCTCTCAAACTTTTTACAAGGTGCCGAAAAACATCCGTGATAACTGCAGCCATTTTTGTATTTTCAGATTTCTTCCAAGAGAAAACAAACGAATTGCAGACGAAATAGGTGTGGATCATAACGCTTTAGATCGCGCCACCGATAAAAAATATTCTTTCTTTTACTATGACAAACCCCAGAAATTAATGAAAAAAATTTTAATGAAGATATATAATGGGGTATATTAACAGTGAAATAGGTGGAACCAGCCACACAACGATGAGTGAAGGTGAAAAAAAAGTTGGTCCTCCAGGGCCAGGAGGTCCTCCTGGCCCTGAAGGCCCTCCTGGGCCGAAAGGTGATAAAGGCCCAGCGGGACCACAAGGTCCTTCTGGACCGAGGGGTGAAAAAGGGCCCGCTGGACCACAAGGTCAGGAGGGAGCACAAGGACCACGGGGTTTAAAAGGTGACAAGGGCGACAAGGGCGACAAGGGCGATAAAGGTGAAAAAGGTGATCCTGGATCTCAGGGTAGTGTCAGCGGTTCTGCTAATATTGACATGCAAAATAAGTACGATATTTTGCGATTAAAAAGCAACCCTTATCCTGCACACGGTGATCTGACAAAGGTAATAAACTATCAAGACACGAGAAATATCTTTCTTTCAAAAAAGGAAGGCGGAAAAATGGAAGCAAGCATTGATATGAAGAATAATACAATCTACAACGTAAAAGACCCAGTACAGGCAGACCAAGCAACAAACAAAAAATATGTCGATAATCAGCTTGTGAAAAAACTGGATAAAAGAGCTGATATTGATATGAAAAATAAATCAATTATCAATCTTAATCTTCCATCAAACAAAAGAGACGCCGCATGTGTCGAGTTTGTTAACTACAGAATTGATGACATGACACAAAAAAAGTTTATCAAACTTGATGGCACTAACAATATGACTGGAAACGTGAATTTAAATAATAATAAAATTGTTAACTTACAAACCGATTACAAAGATTCGAAATCCGCAGTTAATGTTGATTTCATGCAAAATGAAATAACAACTATGAGAGATCTTGTCACTCAAAAAATTCATGAATCTCAGATTATTAACTCGGGGCAAAAAAGAGACGCCTTCAGATACTTAATGGAAGACACTGATGAATCTTCGAGTGAAAACAATATCGAGGTTTTGGGTATTAACGATTTTCCCAATTCTCCACATCAAATTAATAAAAAAGCTTACCAACTTAAACTCTTGTTTGAAAAAGGCTCACCCAACCAGTACCGGTCACGCCTCGGTTTTAACCTATATAAACTTCCGGTCGGTTACTATACTTTGGTCGTTGAATGGTTTCCGCCGGAAATGAATGAGATAAGTGTGACGGTGCAAGCAACGACGATTTCAATTTCCAATTATACAACCAAAACATTCGAGAAGTACACCAAAACAGTTATCAATTTTCACAGATGGGGTAGCTCACCCCCACAACACCTTTATCTTGATCTGCACGGTACAGTTAGTAATCCATCATTTTTAACAATTGGACATCTTATTGTCTATGGTGTTAAAGAAACAATTTCAAGTGTTGACCCAAGTGTCTATGACACCGCTTTTGTTATTGAAAATGGGAAAATGATAATGCAAACAGATTTGTCTTTAAACGGACACAATTTGAGTGGCTCCGTTCATCGCATAAATGGTTTTCATGATAAAAAAGATGGTAATGGTGATTTTTCATTAAATGGTTTTAAAAAAATAATAATGAATAAAAGTAATGTGTTATTAAAGGCAAAAATAATATATGAAACAAACCAAAGTAAATATAATTCTATTAGTCTTTTTTTGAAAAAAGAAGATCCTAATGGTTCGTCAAAATCTGTTGTACACAAGTTCAATTCGACTGATATAAGAAAAAAAGAACAAAACTTCGATATTAATCATGATGTAGGAATTTATTATGTAATATCAATGTTTATGACGGATGAAACACAACTATCACATGTAAACGAAAATTTATTATTATTGGTTGAATATAAATAGAAACCCAAACATTTTTACATTTATTATATAGCACAATGCGGGACATTTTCGAATTCAACCATATCGACCAAACACTTTCTAAAGAGAAAGTTGAAAGATTTGTATGGTTATTATCATAAGAAACATTATGGCTATGAAAAGTTGCACCGCGGTTTTCGAAGAAAAAATTTTGTTTGTAATCTTTCAGCTGGAAAGTTAATAATCAGTGCCGCAGTAGCCGGAGGAATTACACTGAACCCTGCTGTCATGGCAACTTTAACTGGTGTTGGTCTTATTTTGAAAGCAGTGGCAAGCCTTAAGAAATACGATAAGAAAACAGAACAAGCAAATTTTGCTCGTATCGAATACCAAAAAATACTTGATGAGATTCGCTTTTACCTCAGAGGTGAAGTTTTCGACGAGAAGGCCTTTCTTGATAAATTAAAAATGATAGATAATTTCGTCACTGATCACTGTATGGAGATTCCGCTTTCTGTTCAAAGAAAGTACGATAAAAAATTCGCTCAATTGTAGATTTTTAAAGTAATTATATACGCTAACAAAAATGATTGCACTTTTTGCAACTATTTGTTATTGGTTTTTTGAACTTCTCACTCCTCCTGATATTAGACAAATACGATACATTACTCGTGAGTGTGTTTCAAAAATAATGTTACCAACTCGTGATGAAGATGGCTACCCCATTTCAGGCGAAGATGTGGTTTCATAATACAATTTTTCCTAATAAAACTCTTATAAACAACGAAAAATGTGTGATAGTCACGCGTGACCTTATGTAACAAGAGGCGTGACATTGTGTGATGGCAAACGTGACAGTCACGCGTGACATTGTGTGACAGGTCACATAAAAGAGCAAAAACCCTCGTCGGGGGGGTGCTCGTGGCTGTTCTTGCCTAGCCTCGGCTAGGACTTTCACCTCACCGAAGCGAGGATTTAACCGCTGACAAGGCGGTTGTCATTTCCACATTTTACCTCTGGGAGCGAGGTTGAAATCCCGAGGGATCTCTGAGCACCCCCCTGTCACCAGTAGGGCCGAAGCGGGCTCACCCGAGGGTACTCTCCCACTGGAAGGAGTTCCCCTATACCTCGTAATTCACCGCATGCAAGCCCTCAAACAGGGTTCAGATGGTGGCCAACCATCACCCCCCTAAGGCTTTACCAATGAGTGAACTAATTAATATTGATCACTTTCAATATATATATAACACATTTTTCTTCTTCTCTTCCCTATGGTACCCTTTTTCTGTCCTTCACCTTAATGTCGCAATAATAAGATGTTTTTACGCATGCGCTTCACAAAATTTTACCTCGAGTAGAAAAGTACACGCTATTAAACAAATGTATCTTCAACACATCTCTTACTATGGCTATCTGCACAGATCAACATACGATCTCACAAGACTGGCCAACAGGGGAAAGTTTTAAAAGAAAAGAAATTTTTAAATGGCGGGATATTTCAGACACTGTTTACAAAATTAAAAAAGTTAAATATAGAAAAGGTAAATATGGGGATTCAGCTATTTTAACTTTAGAAACAAAAAATGGTGATGAGTTTTGTGTGTGGGCCCCTAAACGACTTACAGAAGACCTGATGGAAGATGATTATTATCAATTTGTCTACAAAATAGGTCTCAAAACTTCTGCTGACGGTAATGAATATTTTGATTATGAATTAATGTAACCTGTCTGTGAATATTGACTTATTTTTTCAAGCTTGAGTTGTTAGGGGGTTTCCCTTCAATGTTTGAAGGAGAATATAAATTACGTCATTGTCTGTGAGTTTCACAAGACAGCGAAATCACGCGCCGTAAACACAACTTAATGGTTGTGGTCCTCTTCCCATATATCAGTGCAAAACTTAATTAGGGTTAAATCAATTATATCGGGGACAGAAATGGTTATTTCATGTAAGATTTCTTCTTGTTTATAACAAGGGTAACAACATCCTCCCTGACAACAGTGCATATAGGCCACACACACTATAATATGTACAAGCCGCTCCATTTCAGGACAGAAAGGTTGTATTAAAAGCTCGTTGTGAACCAAGTTCCAACCCAAAGCCTCTCGCTCTTTCAGTTTTATAGCGAGGTAATGTTTATAAATTATCTCATGTAACTCTGGTGGTAGGTTTTGTATTGCTTCAATAACCTGACAGGTGTTTAATCCGGCAGCCATCTTTGATTCACGAATATTTAATCGATTATAATTTTGTGTGTGTGTGTTCGTTTTTTTTTTTTTAAATTGGTGGTTGGTACTCTTCACAAAAGCACACCGAGGTCAACCAATTCCTTAAAGTCGTTAGATGCGCTGTGCCAGTCGTAAGTATCAGAGCAAATCTTTAATAAAGGTATATTCTCAGTCGGAGGAGTGTACAACAGTTTATGTTTGATTCCTTGCTCAAACCAGGGATAACAAAGCCCTTCCCAGCGACAGTCTATATAATCTAAACATATAATTATACGCACAAGTTGCTGCCTGTTATGACAGAAAGGTTGTTTTAATAACTCATTGTGTACCTCTTTCCATTCAGCTGTTTTTCGAACAGCAGGAGCGTCCTCTGCAAGTAATTGCTCTAAAGCTTGTAACGTTGCTGGATCAAGCTCTTTCAAAAGCTCTTCAATGTTTATGTTAAGTGCAGACATTACAACTTGGATATAACAAAGATCTGTAATGCTTTAATTAATAATTTTTTTATGCTGGGTGGTTTACTTTGGCTAAGTAGTATATCAAGAGTCTAATGAATACTTCCTGATACTCAGCCGTTTATTTTTAAATTTTAAAGCTCCCATCATAATAAACATGCGACAAAAGGAGCTTGTTTATTATGATGGGGGGTTTAAAATTTAAAAATAAACTGCTGAGTATCTGGTGGTATTCATTAGACTCTTAATATACTACTACTATGTTGATCGAATTCGAGATGTTATTAAGAAAACACATGAAGAATATCAATACGATGATACCGTAAACAGGGCCTTACTATGGGAGATGATGAAACTTAAAATAAGAGAGCAGTCAATAAAGTACGCGACGGCTAAAAAGGCAAAAATGTCAAGGCGAGAAGAAGAACTTGAGGAAGAAATTAATTCTTTGCAAAATTATATTGAATCCAACCAAATAAATCCAAATGATAAAACAAAGACCTTTGGCATCCTCGAGGCAAGAAAAAGTGAACTGGAAAAGATTATTGAGTATCGCACCAAAGGGTCAATTTTAAGGTCTAGATACAGATGGTAAAACGAAGGGGGAAAAAACACGAAATACGTTCTAAATTTGGAAAAACGACATTTTAAACAAGGAGCCATCACCCAGCTAAAAGTAGACGATGAAACCTTCGTTACAACGGATAAAGAAATTTTAAATCAAAGTGAAGCTTTTTATAGAAACCTTTACAGCTCAAAAACTGACCCCCCTAAAGAAAGGTATGATCACATCTTCGAGGCTTCTACAGAAAAGAAACTAAATCAAATTGAGCAGGATAGCTGCGAGGGTTCTTTGACGAGAGCAGAATGCCTAAAGGCAAATGGAATCTAATAAAACACCGGGCTCTGACGGGTTACCTGCTGAATTTTATAAAATCTTTTGGAATGATATTGCTGACTTCCTTCTTGGTTCAATCAATTATGCTTATTAAACAGGGCAACTATCCGTATCTCAGAAGCGTGGGATCGTTAAACTCATTCCAAAAAAAGATGCAGAGCCATATTACATTAAAAACTGGCGTCCAATATCTCTGTTAAACTGCGACTACAAACTGGCTACAAAAGCTGTCGCTAATCGACTCAAACAAGTACTTCCTAAACTTATTGATAACGATCAGACCGGCTTTCTTAAAGGTAGATTTATCGGGGAGAACATCAGACTTATTGATAGTGTCATTAATTTTACAGCTGCTAAAAACATTCCTGGGCTTCTAGTTTTCCTTGATTTTGAGAAAGCCTTCGATACAGTAGAGTGGCCGTTCATACAGAAAACCTTTCAACACTTTAATTTTGGCCCATCCATTATCAGCTGGATTAAGCTCTTTTATCATGATATAGAAACCTGTATCTTGAACAATGGCTGGTCTAGTAATTTTTTCAAACTAGAAAGAGGGGTAAGACAAGGCTGTCCACTGTCACCTTATCTGTTCATTCTATGTGCAGAAGTCCTTGCAGACGCAATAAGAAATGACAATGACATCAAAGGTATAACAGTTGATGGACAGGAAATTAAAATCAGTTTATATGCAGACGATACAACTCTTATTCTAGATGGATCTAAGGCATCTTTCCAAAATTCACTGCAGGTATTAGAGCGTTTTAGTTTGATATCAGGTCTCCGATTAAATTATAAAAAAACAGAAGTGCTGTGGATTGGCGCCAATGCGGGTAGCGAAGAAAAATTGTGTCCTGAACATGATTTGAAATGGATGAAAAATAAAGTCAAAACTCTAGGTGTATGGCTCTCAACCGACCCAATAATAACGATGAAAGCTAACTATGATGAAAAGTTAACAAAACTCAAGGCAAGCTTGAGCTGCTGGGAACTGCGAAAATTAAGTCTACTTGGAAAAATCACAGTGTTAAAAAGCTTAATTGTTTCTCAAGTCACGTATATTTTGTCACCTTTGCCAACAAACCAGTGTGCTGTTGACGAGGTCAACACCCTTTTCTTCAAGTTTTTGTGGAATGGCAAAGGTGACAAGATCAAGCGTGATGTAATGATCAGTCAATACGAAGATGGAGGACTAAAGATGATTGATATAAGACTTTTCACCCAAGCCTTAAAACTAAACTGGGTGAAAAAGTACCTTGACACAGGAAATCATGCAAAATGGAAGCTGTTTTTCAATTTACAATTAAGAGACTTAGGAGGTGGTACTATCTTCAAAGGTAATCTGCACAAAAAGGATTTACTAGCCTACTTCAAGGTATCAGATGTTTTCTTGCAAGAAATTTTGCAAACCTGGTCAAATATTAACTCCGAAGATAATATTTCTTCAAAGGAACAGTTACTTTCACAGTATCTCTGGCTAAACTCTCTCATTCGAGTCAATAATAAACCAATACATTATGCAGCATGGTCTTCTCAAGGAATACAGAATATTGGTCATTTGATGGAAAATGAGACTAGATTTCTATCCTTCTCTGAATTCAAAGAGCGTTATAATATCAAGACAAACTTTCTATCTTTCTGTGGAGTAATATCAGCCATAAAACATTTGGTCATAATCTTTAAGAAAAACGCCTCTCACGAAAACACCAACTATGAAAGTTTTCTTGAGAAGCTTTTAAAGGCAAAAAATCCAAATAGAGCTGCATACAAAAAACTTGTAGAAAAGAAACAAAAGCAGCCCGTTAACAGCCAAACGAAATGGTCAGTGGACTGCATGATAGAAGAAAATGAAACTATTGACTGGAAGACTGCTTACAAGTTACCTTTTCAATGTACGAAAATATCAAAACTTCTTGTTTTTCAATTTAAACTCTTACACAGGAGACTGGCCACTAATAATTTCTTAAAAAAAATAAATCTAAACGACAACGACCTTTGCAGCTTCTGCCAACTCGAAGAGGAAACTCTTATCCATCTTTTCTGGAACTGTACGGTAACTTCCTCCTTTTGGGATAATTTTAAGCAATGGCTGCTCAATAATGAAACTTCTCTACGTTCGCTTGAGTTAACACCTTCCTTGGTTATAGGTTTAAAGCCCCACCCATTTCTTCGCAAGTATTTCCACTTTTTATTCTTAGTCGCAAGACTTTACATTTGGACCTGTAGAACACGATCTACTCGTCCTACGATAGACAACTTGCCCCTTTTCCTCTCACATTACAATCTTTGAAAGATATTTTTTCCTGCCTTTTGCAGATTGAGGACCACGTATGTGGAACGGTAGCTAGTCAGGGTACATTTAGTTCGAAAAGATAAGTTCAGTTTTTTGGGGGATTAATGTAAGCTAGTATTGTTGAAAGTAACGAATGTTATGTAATAACTATATGCTGTATTTTCTACTCTGTTGTACTGCTATATAGCATTTTCCGCTGCTTACTATCAATAAATTTATTTTAAAAATGTAAGTAAAATATAGTATGTAGGTATGGTATTATGTATTATGTAAGTGTTACCTATTAAGTTAGTATGTAACTAATGTTCTTTAAGTGAAGTGTAGTATGGATGGTATGTATTATGTAAATATGATGTCATGTAAGTTAGTACGTAAATATTATGTAAGTTATGTCTGTAAGTTAGTATGTTAGACGTAATGTAAGTAAATAAAGTGTAATTTAACACAAAAAAAAAAGAAATTGGAATTTGTAGCTAGGCCTTTAAGCCCCAGTAGTGACAAACAAACATCTAATGTCTCCTCACAATATCACTACGTGTTCAAACATACAGGCCCTGAGAATAAAGGAAATGATCACCAAAAATATAATGTCTGGATGTTTATGTCAATTCTCTCAAGTAGTACCATAAGACATTTACGGAGAATAGTGAGGTGAACATGTTTGTTGATATCGGGGCTTAAAGTTAAGAACAAGGAAAGGAATATCATAATTGACTGCTATCAACCTGGGGTGCTCTTATGCGGATATCAGTTTTGATGGTCTCTTAAAATGATTTCCCATCTCATGTCTCCACTTTTAAACTATTCTCATGTCAATCTAAGCGAAATAAAAAGAGTTTGCAGATCCAATTAGGACACCACAAAAATCCACTAAAAGTTACAACAGAGGTTCAAAGAGATAACTAGTCATCCTAAAAAGTGGGATTTGTAACTTAAGGTTATGTGCTGATCAATTCGAATCTTCAACGTCCCCCCCTCCCCTCCGGGCATACCTCAGACATTTGGCTACATGTATTTTCCTTGCCCGAGGAGTAGGGAATTTGATGCAAAGGTCCTGTGTGTATCACTTGGTCAGTTGTACGATAATTCTATCGGTTGTGTATTACCCTGTCAGTTGTGCGTTACTTGGTCACTTGTGTAACCTTTCTGTCAGTTGCATGTTGCAAGTTGCAGTTGGAAGTTGTGCATCACTTGGTCAGTTGTGCATTTTTCTGCCAGTTCTGTGTCATTCAGTGGGTTGCATGATAACACTGTCAGTTATGTATTCCTCGGTCAGTTGTGTACTTCTCTGTCAGTTGTGCGAATTACTACGTCAGTTGTGTACTTCTCTGTCAGTTGTGCGAATTACTACGTCAGTTGTGTACTTCTCTGTCAGTTGTGCATTACTCGATCAGTTGTGTACTTCTCTATCAGTTGTGCATTACTCGATCAGTTGTGTATTACCCAGTCAGTTGTCTCAGACTTGGTCAGTTGTGTTACACTCAGTCAGTTGGATGATAATTCCGTCAGTTGTTTATTACTCCGTCAGTTGTGCACTATTCCATCACTTGTGTATTACTCCCTCAGGTGAGTTCAATCCTCTCTTTCCCATTTCTATTTTGAAACACTTCCAAACTTCACCCAGCTGCAGGTTACTCAATTGATTGAAGTTGTTAAGGAGAAAATTTTTTCAAACCTGGAAATATTATCCCCAGAACTGGTAAAATGCTTTATTATTCCATTGTTTACAGTCTCACAATCTCCTCAGTTCTAGTGTTTAATTTGACTCACTGAAGCTAAAGGGTAGAAAACAATGTTGAAAATGACAAAGCCTGAAAGCCCTAGAGATCTACAACTGTACAAGCAAAACTGTAGCGCAAAGAATGGGCACAAATAAATTCAACAAAGTCAAAATGATTATCACTGCCTCCAAGGCAGCACCTGGAATATGCCAGATCAAAAATTAATGAGTCATTTCCATCCGTGAGTCATTTCCACTGAACTCACAGAGATGTAAGCCATGTCGAATAAATATTTTGTAGCACTAGTTTTATTTAAGGCCTAAGCTCACTCCATAAGATTTATATTTCAAGCTTAATCTGAGCCTGATATATTTTAAAAGTCTAAAGCTGAAGCATATAATTTTAAGAAAGACGGATTTATAACAATATTTAAGAAGGACGGATTTGTAACAAGGTAACGATAAGACAATTTATTGCCTAAAGCCTCATGAATCAAAAATATAATATGTTCACTTGAGCAACATTGAATCAACTAGCGGTACGGAGTTCGGCAGTTGAGTACGCTCAAACCCATTATTCTTAACTTTAATAAAATAACAAAAAAGAAACAATGAACAGCAAAAACAAGACCTCTAACACTTTGCCGTAGTCCTAAGACTCTTACATGCAAAACGTGTCTGTTTTTCCTATTTTTTCTTGAAATGAGCTTCAGCTTTTCCGCCATTTTGTTTATCTTCACCTTAGCATCTCGTACCCAGTTCTTCTCACCCTTTTCGCCGTAGCCGTCATTTTGAATACATCTCCATCCTCGTTGGAGACACGCGATCTGCTGTGTGCCAGGGTCTTCTCCCGAGCCGCCGCCATTTTGAAAAGCGAGAAGACCCTGGGGACGAGGTTGCTCTCTGTCGGTTCGCCATGTTGGATTGCGTACGCACAATCGGCGTACAACAAACCGCAGCTCACGAGAACAGTTTTGCAAATCCTTTTTCGGATTTCCCAAAAAAACCTCAAAAGAGGCAAATCCATGAAATCCGAAAAGGGATTTCTTAATTGAAATCCATATGGAAAAAGGATTTCGGTTCGTCGAAATCCGTTTTTGGATTTCGCGTTTTATTGGAAAATCCGAAATCCGGATTTGAAAATCGAAATCCGCATTTCCCAATGGAACGCACCCGTACAAGCATATCGCATGCGACAAAATCGTACCGTGTAAATCTGCCTTAAGAAAGCCCCTGAATATATAAGGTCCAGAGCTCACCTCTGGGTAGGAAAGAGTTTCTCTTTACAAAACTAAAATGCCACAAACGATTAATTGTTTTGCCATGACGTGGTTTTTTTTTCACTCATTTCACTAATATTGATTGGCTGCTTTCAACTTTCGCATCGCGCAGTATTTTCAGCAATGATGTCTTTTCCCTTAGACCCGATTTCTACTTAAGCAGGTCATTTTGCGTTTTGAACAAAAACCACAAATGAATCAATTGATTAAGGCTTTTAAAAATCTTTCAATCTCTTCTCGGAATGGTCGGTTGCGGTACAGAGGTTTGTTTTGGTCACCAACTAACTACATCTGTATTATGCAAAACCCCTTGTTGACAGGGAAAGAGTTAGCCCTGATGCACTAAAGCTCCCGAAACGTTTGTTTTATTCCCCCGAGAGTTATGATCTCAAAACGCCGCAAGATCTAGACTGTTGGAACTCTCACATCGTACAATACAGGGCCTACAGGGCCTACAGGGCCGAGTTTAAAATAAACGCCCCCGGCGTTTATTCGGGGTCCCGGCGTTTATTCGAGATCGGTATATTAAATTAGGATTATGTGTCGTGACTGCATACTAGTTCTCTTTCTACCATTATATTTAAATTTATACACTAACATTCAAACCAAACTACCTTTTACAAAAGTACTTCTTACTAAAACAGGTCATACAAACGACGCGTCAAGTATCGTGTCAATCTCTTTTGAATCATAGTAACTTTTTTGCGGGCTTGTACATCAAGCAAGGATCATCTCGAGGGTCTCTCCAGCGTTTCTCCAGCAGTTCCTTGCAATTGAATCGTTCCATAATCTTACCTTTCCCAGAACTGATGGAGAGGGAACCTCGCCACCCGCTTTGTTCAAAATTGCTTGCACAGTACGTTTGCTGTCGAGCAGTTACCGATACACTTCCTCCGTCAGTTTCATGTAAGGAGAAACGTAACGTTGAGAAGAGTTCAATCACTGTTTCTGTCCGTGATGCTTTTTTGATAAATAACTTACCAGTTTCACTTAGATGAAACAAAGTTGATGACCTTTTTTCACATTTTTTCAACGTTTTTGTTGAAATTTGGTTTTTGGTTAAATAAACTTCCAATACTGAAAAATGCATTTAATAAATCAACGCCGGGCCCCGAATAAACGCCGGGTCTACGAGGCCGAGTTTTAAATAAACGCCCCCGGCGTTTAATCGAGAAAATACGGTAACTTACCTTTCTACAGACATACTTGTATGAAAAGTTGCTGCCAGGGTCAATTTGTTTAATATTAAAAATTATTTACGCTATTTTATCATTTTGTAGCTGTGTCGGGGCAAGAGACATTAAGTTACCCTGCCACGGAGAATGCATAATTCTTACGAAAGAGGAATTGCGCGTCGGGCGAGTTTATGCTGCAGAAAACACAGAAATCGATTTCAACAAGCTGTAATTATTGTTCGTATCCTTCGACCTTCTATAGTTTGTGATTATTCAGCTTAGCATTCGAGCTATATATCTTATGTTAGCCCTTTAAACGAGCTTAACTGTTAGGCCCAAGGATTTTAAAACTGTCGACCAAAGTAAATCATAATTTTCCAGTTGGCACTAACTATAAAAACCGTTCAAACGGTACATGTTTTTTCGCAAATCTATCGAGCATGTTAGTCGAAGTTGAAAGAAAAAGCCTTATTCTGCTTTCATCAACAGGAGCGATATAATAATTATTTCAGTTATCTGAGTGGATAAAAACTTTATTGAAGCTGCTGTACATGTAGGAAATCGTTTTCTACTTTCAGGAAAAAGAGAAATTGTCAAAGACGCACTTAAAAAACCTTTGTTTGTTCCACTTTCATTTTCAAACTTCTTTGGAAAATAATTCTGATCAGATCATTCCTACAAAAATTTGTTTGATCAGGAATTAGTAAGCTTATGTGAACAATTTAAGACTTAAACCGAGCTGAGGTACCCACAAGCGGCTGTTTGACCAGAAGAAAAATAATTCAATAACAAACACGAGTCAGTAGCCGGGAGTTAACCAACTGACAAATTAAATAAATACTCGCCTTTTTTGAAAGGGATTTCAAGAGTTTTAATTCCTCTGCATACACTTGATTGAAAAAAAAAGGAAAACGTTGTCGTATTATAAGTATAAACCATAAAATGTGGGACCCAAGGGCTTTCTGGGAAGTGTTCGTGCAAAATAACCAGACCCGTACCCAGTCGCTTCTCTTGTCCGCGCTGTGGTTTATGGGAGGATTTGATGAGATCGCGGTGCATCAAGGGAAGGACGGAAGAAAATTGCGAAGCGACGTCACTTTTTCTTCCTCCTTCCCAAAAGGCTTTGCGCACATTGATCGCCTTCCCATATTCCAATGCGAAAAGGAATAAATAAGTGGCGGCTGGGTACGAGTCTGCAAAATAACTAACTGCATTTGCATTTGCATTTGATTGTTTTGATACAGTACTAAAACAGCACGGTATTTTCTTATCTCCGAAAAGTTTCTAGCAAAAGTTTTTTTTAGTTCGTGAATGGATGCAAACTTGAGCAAATTTCGCACTGTACTTTTCTGTATAGCGCCCAAATTGGTCCTTATTCAGTCAATTTGGCCACTTTCAAAAAGGCTTCCACCGCTCCCATTACCACGTGCAACTCGCTGCAATCAACATCAGTCGCAACAGAACAGTCGTTTTATTTTGAATATGCAAATGTTATTATACATCTATCCATAAATCCATTAGGTCTCATCGTTAAACGTAAAGAAACGGCGTTTTTTCAATCGAGACGGAGTGTATGTCGTCTTTCATTTGACAACGGTTTGTAGAATCCCAAGTCCTTTCGTGGTGAAAGATAAAGGCACAAATTTTGGTAAGTTCGAAAGCTCGCCAAGATTTGCCATCGTTTTCGATTTCAACGATTTCATTCAGAAGGCTTGACAAGAGCCTGCGAAAAACCTACGAATGGTGATGCGCAGAAAGCTGCGCAGAACGTTTTTCCGCTCTAAACCTAGCGTCAAACTATTCATGAGCTGAATATTCGTGGGTACTCCGTTCAAGTTCAGGTAAAGAAAGGAAAATTCACGGCTGCATGTGAACGTTCTTCGTAAAACTTTGTATCTGGTCATTTCACGGTGTTTTGTTTTGCTGAGAACGGCAACGAAGTTGAACAAAATGTTTAAAGCACTTGCAGACCCACTTTATAGTTGATAGGTAAGCCTCTTGTTTTGTAATGTTCTTTTAGGTCCCGGCAAAAGCCTGGTTTCCACTTTGCGCTCAGTACTAGAACCACGCCTCTAAAGAGAGCTACGTGACATGACGTCGCATCGACCGTTAAGCAGAAAATCGCCGAAAACGGCCTCCAGAAGCCCGTAAAAGCGATAAAAATTCAACAAACACACAACAGGTAAGGTTTTTCAAACTTTATTTTGATTTTAATGTATTTTTGGCGAAAAACCGCCGATTATTTTCACTGTGGTTACCAACAACAACAACAACAACAACAAGCTTTATTTGCTTGATATAACAAAGTATTACAGTATTCCAAAGCCACTTAAATTTAATTATTAATTACTTAATTATTTAAAATAACTAAAGAGATTACAACCATTTCTTATTTTTAACCATTCAGAGAGGTAGCCATTGTAACTAGTTTGTCTCTCTGTTCAAAGCATGACGAGATGAATGACATTAATTGAATATTTATAAAATAATCATTACAATTCATAAGATGTGACAATAAGGTCTCATGTGATAATAGTCGTAGAAATGGGATTTTAGGTTCTATTTTAGAAAAGAACCTCTCTCTTATCGAAGAATAGCTCGGACAATCTAGTAAAAAGTGAGTTTCATCTTCAATTTTGTTACAATTGCAGAGACTACATAACCTCTCATCACGAGGTATTTTGTCGTATCTACCTGTTTCAATCCGAAGCTTATGACTGCTTTTTTCAGTTTTACTAATGGTTTTCTAGATGGGTTCTTTCTTGTTAGATCTAGGTAGGCAGAAAGGCTATAATTCTTTTTGAATGTGTAATAAAAACTAAGTTTTTGCGAATGTTGAAGGGTTTGGTTCCAATAAGAGATATATTTCTTTTTCATGAGATCTACATATTGCTTGATTTTACCTTCATTCAATGAATTACAATTACAGTCACAGAAATTATAATAGTCTGTCATTTTCATGAGACTAGAGTAAAAACTATTATGACCGTTATAATGAAGGTCAATAGATATTTTTAAAGATTGTTTGACTATAGAGCTTTCTTCCTTTTTTCGGAGGTAGTTTAAGTAATTAAGTATCTTTTTACCTGTGCTAGAACAAAACGACAACGTACGCACGCGCTGTGCCTCTGAGCTCTTTTGCTTCTCTCTCGTCAGTTCCTACTTGTTAAATAAGCATAAGTGCTTCAGAAATAATCACAAGTAGAAGAAAGGGAAAATTTCTTATTCTGTTGTGATTATCGCACAAGTGGAATTCTAGTTTGCGTGGCTGATGCTGAAAGGGGAGGAGGGAGAGCGGGAATTATGCAAGACGCGAGCGCCCAACAGGGTGTCAGTGTATATCGTTACGCGTAACCAGTCGACCACATAGCCTGATGAAGACTAGCAATCGAAACGTCGCGATCTACAACTCAAGTGACCACATCGTAAGACAAACAATATACATACTTTATTATTATTGTATTTACCACCATGAACAATAACCATTTTCTTACGACTGGGTAGCAAATGCTCCACGTGCATTGTCGAACATCGACGTAAAACAGAGCCCCCCTCCCCCCCCCTTAATTTGCTTTCGGCTTTCTCTTACCTCAAATTTCTAACTAACCTTAGGACTAAATCAGCAGTTTGTTTCTCACATTTGAAAACTGCATTGGCGCTTTATACAGCACAAACATTTTGTGTTGAATTAAAAAAAAACACGCAATTTAATTTTTAGAAGCTCTTTAAAAACTTTCGTTTTGTTTAGGATTTGACAATGCTTCGTAATTTGAGCTTTATTTTCGTATTGTAGCGTTTTCTTTTGTGAGTGCACGCGTCTCTTATATTTTCTTCACTTTATATCTTCTCGTTTTTTTTTCCACAAGAATAAAATGTGTTCAGATGAGTAATGGAAACTCCATGGAGCGCTAGAGGTTGGAGCTCATCACAATTTTCTCAGGAGCACTGCTCTTTTCGTTCTCGTTCAGTTGGCTACTTAGCTTTCAGTAACCAGCATTATTGAGATAGCTTGCAAGAGAATCATAGTTTTCTCAAAAGAACACGGTACAACATGATGCTTTAACTGTAGCATTTCCTTGGATGTGTCTTCATTGCTTTTCCCAGAAAAAAGCCTTCCGACGTACTGAATGTTGTAATCAATTGCTCAGAACTCTTATTTAACGACCGCGATGTGCTATGTGTTTTCCATACCTCGCATAGCTCTGACTAATGATTTTTGATTGGCTAATCCCGATGCTTTGGAGCCCTGACATAGAGTCAGTTGTCGAGTGGGAAGGTTTGGATCGCAATTTACGGGATGATAAACATGTATAAGACCAGGATCAGCTGACCGAAACACCTCAATCTCTGTGTGGTTGATAAATTTCTCGTATAAGTCCACATCTTCCCATCCCCAGCCTTTAATACTTGTGTTAAACCCTCCAACAGCGTGCAAATCTTGATGGTACATGCACGCGGGTCCGTACGAGTATATCCTCCATATTCCTGCATCTGTGTTTATGGTGTAGTAGGAGCCAGGTTTGTTGTTGTTGCTCTGTGATATTTCAGGATCATACTGACTAAACATTATCGGGAAATAAACTTGTTTACCAAGCGCTGTGTTCCGTTGACAGCGGTCAATAAACTCCTTGCTGAATATCAAGTCAACATCACATAAGAACAACAAAGCTGTTTGGTCAAACTCATCGGCTGCGAGGGAAAGGGCGATCCCGCGAGAAAAGTCACCCGCAACGTCGATCCAAACAAGATCCGCTAAAGGATATCTATCTTGATATTCTTTCATTATAACTTTATGTTCGTGAGGAGAAGAAACAGAAGAAGAATATGCGACTACAAGTTTCACTTTCAGAGGTGGTTTGAGGCAGACCTCTTCGAAATTCTTCATGAAGCGACGAAAAGTTTCAAGGCGGCCTTCTAAAGGAACAAGAAAGTGCACATAAGGGGACGTGTTTCTAAGGGGCTCGGCGCCGTACAGCAGGTTTCCAAATGGCACTTGGGTATGGAATAATCTGTCGTTAAAAGTAGGATTTTTTTTAGTTTTTGCACGTTTCTCATCTCGGATTTTCTTCTCTGTCCTAACTGTTACTTTCATGATGTGTTGAACGCCGTATAAAGGATGAAAACGCCTGTAACCATAATTTACTCTTTGGATATTCATGGTCCCAGAATGTGGAGTCCTCCTGGCCTCTTCTTTCAAAAATTCCGTATTTTTCTCCAGTAGACCACTTAATTCAAGCTTCAGTGCTCCACGAATGCCGGTCCCGGGAGCCCGTAACATTTCATCAAAGTAGAAGGAGTTTGAAGTGAACATGTTCCATTGTTCAATATAATCTGTGGCCAGTTGATGGTGAAAATCTCTCGTGTCCTGGAATCTGCTTTTCTCTGTAGGTAGGATCCAGTTTCCATCTGCTTGTATCAGCCGGTCCATGTTTCTTAAAACACGCTGTAGTTTAACAGCCTCGTGTTGGAGATGTTGTATTCGTTCGTTCATGAAGTGTGAGTGTAGGCGGTGCATGTAGGCGGGTTCTTTAATTGGATGCAGCGTGATGGCTTCTTGAATGGTCCTGGTGTTCAAATCACCGCGAAAAATTTGTCCCTTCTCAGTATAGTGGTGAAAGAAAAGAGTGCGCATCTGAAAAATGGAAAGAAATGTGAATCCGTTAAATTGTCAATCAGAAGTCTGTTAGTTACTCGTCACCCGTTTGGATGAGTAGAGACGAAACAAAAGATCATAAATAATGTGACAATACGTTTATTCTTGACCTGCCATAGAGACGGTGTAAGCTAAAAGTGTGTATGCCTGAAAACCAGTAGAAGCTCTTCAAACCTGTGTCAGATCTATTCTTGAAAATTCAGCTTAACGGTTATTTCTAAAAAAAATATAAAGGACCCCATAACGCATAAAGAACTGTTCCGGAACATGGCGGATCTCTCATTGCAGAGATGCAAGTGAAGTGTAAAGTAAACAAATCTACTTGCAAGACCCCCCCGCCTCCTCCCCCCGGATTGGATGCTAGTCCATTGCTGGGTTACTCCTTGCATTTTTTCGCTGGTACCAGTTCATCTTTATGGGTAACCTTCCCTTTTCTCCTCGGGGATGGAGGTGGGTACGGCTACGCGTAGGGTAGAGAGACAACGTGGAGCCGAAAGTTTCTTTTCTAAGGAAACAACACGACACGATGCAGCTGGCACGCTAATCACTACATCAGCGCGCCTGCTTCGGAATGAAGGAGAACAAATGTGCTATGAAGTGGTAGGGTTGGGGTAATAGCCATTAACCTGCATGCGCTTGAACCGATCGTAAAGCTTGAAACGCAGTGGCTAGTATAAGTTACGTACCGGTCAAATTGAACATGTTGAAGCTTCAACAACCCCCCCCCCCCCCCAACCCAGGCATACCCCCGGGCATTTGACTGTGCATCGTGCCCGGAGAGGGGGAAATTTGAACGTTGCCTTGGAAGGGTGGGGAATTTAAACCGGATTTATCTCTTGTTCTGGCGTCCGATACACCTGTGAGTTTTTTCGGTTTTTGCAGGGTTTGACGGATTTAGAAGATGGGGTTTTTAAAAGAAGTTTGAAGTTGTAATTTTGGCATATCTCTCTCTGAAAAGCGTGAAAAGTGTTTGATTGAAGACGAAATTTGTCTTTGAAGAGAGGTATTTCAGTACTAATTGGTGGGACATTGAGTCTATCTTTTCGTTGAGGGTCGAGGGTCGAGGGTTCTATGTCAAGGGTAGGCTCAGTGTCCAGCCGTGAGTGTCTCGATGCGCCCACGATTCTCGCCACCTTCACGGCTGGGCGCACGGATTTGGTTGCATGTCCGTGAGGTCATTACAATTTTAATAATTATGCAGACAATCCACACGTCATTTGCTTAAATTTTATCTGTTTTTTTTATCGTCTTGAAAAAAAGCGAAATGAGAAAAGTATGCCTGAAACCTCCTCCTAAAAGTGTGAAAATTCAAGAGAAAGACGAAATCCCGCTAAATCAGTGTCGCGCATTCTGCCCCGCAAACTTCAGGGGGCTTGTCTCTGATTGGTCAGTCTAAACAATAACGAAACCCGTGCGCCCAGCCGTGAAGGTGGTGAGAATTGCGGGCGCATCGAGACACTCACGGCTGGAGACTGAGCCTATGTCAAGGGTCGAGGATAACTTTTTTCCCCCTTTTTTTAATTAATAAAGAAAAATTAAACCGAATTTAACTAAAATAATTAACTATAATAAATGAAAAAAGAAAACTTAAACCGAAGTTACGGATTAATACAATAATAATAATACAATAATATTTATATAGCGCTTATCCATTTAAGAGCGCTTGTCTGTAAAAGTCAAACATAACGCGGCAAGGGTGGAAAATTCGATTTCTTTCATATTTTATTGTTAGCTAGGTTAGGGTATAACTAAAATCACTGGATACTTTTTTTTGGCAAAATATCTTTTTATTTCAAAGAAAAATGCAAATAACGAACTTCCGTTAAAATCGCCATTTGAAGCAGTAAATTATGACGTCAATTTGAGGCGTTCGCGTGCAAAAACAAATACCTCTGTCGTCTTTAAAACACCCAAAACTACTTTTACAATCTCTCAAGAGCTTCAAAAATGATTTTGGTAGAAACTGCGTTGTTCTTTGTGCTTGAAATAATTTAATTTTGAAAGTATACATTTCTCATCAGGAAAAGTACTTTGTGATTTAAACTATTTTTCACCATGTGCTAAACCTTCAAATCGATTCAGCTTCTGGCTGTTGAACTAAGAAAAGATGTCCTCAGGATTGTTGCAAAAATTTCTTTGGGCAAATGATTGAGAGCGACGCGAGAGCTTTTCAAAGTTCGTTAAAATGCAGGTTTTTTGCCCTTCCTGGCAACATTCCATTCGCGAGTCACGCACATTTTTCAACGTGTTTTTCGACCCTTACGAGATCGAACACGTCAAACAGAAAAACAGTTCGAAACGCTCTAACCTCATTTGCTATAGAGGACAGGTCCAAAGGCCATTTTCGTGTGATTCTCTTGCCGTTCATCGTATTTTGGTCATGCTGATGACGTCCAATGAACCGAATGAACACCGCCAACTGGGTCAACTTAATTGTAAACGGTCGAACAGCTCAGCGACACCATCTTTTCTTGTAAAGCGTTCGACGTCTTTCTGCACTTCGGCATCTCACTCAACGGTTCAGTTGATTTAATACGAGTGTTGCTCAGTTTTCAGTGCACAAAAGCATTATCAGATTTGACTGCTAAATTGGGACCAAACGTGGATGGCGCTGCGTGCGTATTTGGTTTGTCACGCAATGCGTATCAAAGGCAATTTAGGGTGTAGGGGAAGGGCAAAACCTTTGAGGTGAAGTAAAACTGACATCCAGAGTCAATTGCAGGGATTATTCGTGGTTTTAATGGTGTTGTGTGTCTTTCTTACTTATAACCAGTGTTGTTACAACCATTAAAAATTGTATTTGTTACCCTAGTAGTCTGAAACCCAATTCCAGCCGTTGTACAAGCTTACAGCTGAGTGGTGCAACAGAAGTGGCGCTATTATTAACTAGACCCAACTTTAATACGGGGAAACCTATAACTACAAGGGGCTCCCTTTTGTTAATTGACGAGCGGGTAATCTACCTATGATCATTGGTGTCAGTCTGCTGGTTCTCAGCTGGCACAGGACCGGCACAAGGCACAGTTATATCAGGAGCGAAAGTCAGTTCGCTGTTAATGTGTTGGATGGAGTTTTGGACAGGAAGGGTTCTCTCTTCATAACAAATGGGTGCGATCGAAGTTTTTAACTGTGCTCTCTTGTCAGGTGTTTGACATAGTCTACATTAGTGTGTCCTGGCTAATGAGTGGGGCTTCTAACAGCACGCCAGTGCTGTTTGAAGACTGTGAATATGCACGTAACCATGGTAACAAAAATGAGGTTCTGTTCCTGAATTTCTGTTTACGAATCTTACTGAGACAGGTTCCCAGTGAGCGAGATCTCTCACAGCAGCCAGCATACTTATCATAATGGACATGAGGATATCATAACAGAAATACGCCAAGCATCTTGCCCTTAACCGTCTGTTACCTCTTTCACGTTCTACATACACCTTAATGAGGACGGAAAGAAGAGTGAGGCTTCCATCGCTAACCTGGCTAATATTCGGATAGACCACAAGCGAATATAAAGCTCACCTGATCCAACTTTTACAAGCGAACCAGTCTCGCGTAAGATAACTTCAGATCCCTTTTTCCCCAGTCCTCTTTCACTTTTTGGCCACTCCCCTTTTCCTTACCGTGACCCGGGACCCGACCCCTTTTGCTGCAGCTTCTGCTCGACACTGTTCCAAGTTTTGCACGATGGCTGGGACATATCGTCATTGTATTCAAGCGTTCGTTGTAAAAACTGACTAGTAACTTGTGGTATCAGGCCCGTAGCAAGGCTGAAATAAATGCTGCGAGCAAATTGGCCTAGTCAAAGCCTTCCCTCCCCCTTCAAACTCTGTTCACAATGCCACAGTTTGTGTCGATTTCGTCAAAAACGACACCTTTTTGGGGACATCGTTCGTTGACAATTTGCCAAAAACCTGCTTCCTGTTTGCTTTTTCGCCAACAAAGTTGTTGGCAACATCCACCAGATTTATAGCATCAGATTTAAAAAAGTACCCTTAAAGTTACAAGGTTTGTGGAATTGAAACATTTCGACAGCAAAGCTACGAATTTCGGACCTGTTTTACCTAACTCTCGTAAACGTTTACGTAACTTTTATCACTCGATTGGTGAGATAAAAATAGTTTTGTTCCTTAGACTTGTTTTAAAACAACATGATGATCTTAAAGCTTGCAGCAAATACACAGCAGTCGCTTAGCTATTAAAGGCATTAAGGTCCTTCACAGTAAAGCTATACTGCCAGGGTCAAGGTGATATGGGTGAAGAAAGACATCGGTAAGGAACCTGGGCGACTGAAATGTGCGGTGGGCTAGTAGATTTTTGAAGCCCACTTGCCCGGTGGCTAGTGACTCAACAGACGTCAAACCCTGTTAAAGGTTGTAAAATTATAAAAGGAACTTTTAGCATCAGCATTTAAGACTATTCGTTCCACATTAATTCGTTTTAATTATATATTTTTTGGTTCATTTATTGTGATGTTTTTTCAACTTCCAAAAATCCTGGGGCCTCGAGCCCCTCACCCTTCTACGGGCCTGGGTATTCTTGGTGCATGAAAGTAAGGGAACAATTGTTTTCAAGCTTTTGATTCGTCTAGTGTTGTAACCACAAACTCCGACAACAAGAAAATGGAACCAACAACAACCGCCTTCTGTGTAACGAAGCAATTCATGTGTGTAAACAATAAGCACAAACTAGTTAGTCACATCGCAATTTCCCTGATAAAAACGATTTTAATGTTCTGGACTCGACGTTTTGAAGAGGTTTCTAACTTAAGCTAGTACACGTACCCTTTTTAGCTAATTTTCGTGTTCGAACATTGTTATTTGCATGCCTACAACTCACGCCGAGGGGTGACTACTTTTTCTGCATTCTGGCACGGGAGGTTGAGGTGCCTAAATGTAGCACGTATTCGTATTTTTGGTCCATTACTAGTTCCTCCCATTTCTCGAAACCTGAGCCCTTTAAAGAGAATCAGAGCAGATTTTGTCCTTCCCCTACCCTCTAGTAAAATGTCCATTCCGATGATTTGCATTGCGTGACGCGGCTCTAGATAGAACTCTGGCCACGTTAGTGGCGACAGGTAGTGATAAAAACCTTTTTGTGTATTGCCAACTAAGCAACACCGACCAGCAACTGAACCGTTGAGTAAGATGTCACAGTGTAGAAAGATGTCGAACGTTTTGCAAGAAAGGTTGTTGTTGAGCTGTTCGACCGTTTACAATACACTGACCCAGTTGGCGGTGTTCGTTGGACGTCATCAACAGGACCAATATACGTCGAACGGCAAGAGAATCACTCGGAAATGGCCTCTGGACCTGTCCTCTACAGCAAATGAGGTAAGAGCATTTCGAACTGTTTTTCTGTTTGACGTTTTCGATCTCATATGGGTCGAAACACATTAAAATATGTGCGTGACTAGCGAATGGAATGTTACCCTGCGAGCAGAGGCCCTTCGATCTTCCTAGATAAGTCGGGAAGAGGAAGGGACCTCTGCCAGCCGCCTCGACTTTCCCTGTTGAGCATGCGCTAAATTCAAATGTAACCGAGCCTTGTCGGCCTCGCTTCAATTACAGTTGATCCACGTCACGCGTGAACGGAAACCTCAACACGTGATTCGAGTCTTCAAATAAACAAGCAACTTTCAGTGACGTAACGGAGATCACAAGGGAAATATTGAAGATCTCATTGAAATTTCCGAAAATGGCTTCTATCTTTGGGGAAGCAAGGGGTTGTGACGGGACAAATCTTTGTTTTATCGAGAGACCGCGTTATTTTCTGGGTTCGCTTCTCGTCAGTGGTTCAAAAACGTTTTAGACGACTAGAAGGAGGTGAAATTATGTCAATTATTTTGCTGACTCGTGATTCCTGTTTCAACCGAACGAGAACAAACCTTGGAGCTGAACGCTTGTGTAAGAACGGTAGCTCCGAAGGAAGTGGACGAAAACCAAGATACATCTGCCCTGTCAAGCAATTACTGATGACAGTTTTTCCTAGTTGCGAGGTTGATTAAAGACAAAGCCGACGCTTCGTCCACAGTTAACCAAAGCGTAATGCGAGTTGTTTGTATGGAGCTGAAATTCGATCCAAAATGTAAATGGTCAGTTTTCCGTGCAAAATACCTAAAAAGCGAAATAGAGTTTGAAGACCATTACCTGTTGTGTGTTTGCTGTGTTTTTGCCACTTTTCCGAGCTTCTGGAGGCCGTTTGGGGCGATTTTCTGTTTAACGGTCGATGCGACATCTGTCAAAGTAAAGCCAGTACGTGACAAGACGTCGCTTCGACCGTTAAACAGAATATCGCCCCAAACGGCCTCCAGCATTCCCTGCTAGCTGAGGGCCCTTTTCCTTTGTATTCGCTGAGCTGACGGGCGGGACGAAAAGGGACCTCTGCCATGGGTCGCAATGAACTGTGTTGAGCATGTGCCACGGTTACTTAGCGACCGAAACGTCACGTGATGCTTTTAGCACGTGACCAGCTGACGACTCCCACCTTTCTCAACTAGCGCGCCAAAAAACACCTGCACAGTTTTGTTGTAGTTTTGTTGTCGTGAATGGCGAGTTCACCAAAACCCTAAAAAAGTGGACAGTTCGTCTAGAGATAGTTGTTGTCTAATCTACGGTATTAATTTCAAGTTATCTGGACAAGGAAGCTTTTTTAACATGACAACAACTTCAGGAATCAAAGAGAATTTAAGGAGGCTCGAAACAGTTTTGTTGGGCGCGCGCAGACTGGGTTCCAATTTTCCCGTGAGACTCAAAAATTAAAACAAACAAACAAAAATGGCGTCGCGCTCTCGTCTGGATTTAATATTTTGCGCTGGTCTTTTAAAAGCTACGTGTAGGCAAGGTTGAAAACGACTGGAACTTAGGTGACAATTCACTTGAATCATGTCCTCTTCAATGCTATCAACGCGATCGTCAACTCAGCCGCATATGAAGCGCACTAAGCTTATATTCCGAGGCTGTGCAACTGAATTGTGCTAGAGAGGACGGTGACTTCAAAACTCTCTCATTTCCAGTGAAATCGTATAAAGGCCCTAGAATAGTCGCCTCTTTACCATTAGCTTCTTTCACTGGCTGTTTTGACCACGGAAGCCTTTTCTACGTCCAGGTCGCAGGAAAAAAGTCTGGCACCGTTTCCGTGCAAGGGCAAATTTTTCGCGAACTCCGATTCGTATTTCTGAGAAAACATTCCCATTTAGAAAAAAGACAAAAAAAAAAAAAAACAGGCACACACACGTTTACGGTGTTGTTAGCGAAAACAATGTAGACTACAGTAAAAGGTTTTTATTGTCTTCACATCATGAAATAACAGGGCAAAAAATTAGTGTAACAAAATTAAACTTGCAGTGAGCGAAAAAAATACCTTGTGAAACAGACAGATTTTGACTCAATAAAGAGACTTATTCATGTCGAAATGTTGACAAACCAGCCGCTACAAAGAAAATATTACAAACAATGAGGTGAAAGATTCGCTTTCTATTTTGCTGAAGTGGTAGTTTCAATCTCAGTTTCACCGTAAATCTGTTTACTTGCGAAACAAAATTAAAAAGCGTACAAGAGAAAATTTCAAAACAATTCATCGCGCGCTATATTTTTATCAGCAGTCGGCTTGCTAAAAACGGTTCTTTTTTCTTTTTTTTAATTGAGTTTTGATCAATCAATCGAACAAGTTTCATCAACAGAGAATTAATCTTGACAACATTGACACTTATCAAAGATCATCAAAGGTAGTTTTGTCCTCGTTTCAATACATACCTCTACATAAGGGACTTCTTCAATGTATTGTTTTTATAGTCGGAAATGTTGTCTTTTTGTTAATTCTGTCCTTGTCCTCCTTTAAGACATATAATCCCGAAGTGGTGTCCATGTACGCGTTGCTCAATCCTGAACTCCGTTTGAAGGACAACCTTGCCTGATTGCAGTATTTTCGAAACTCCGTTGTTTTTAAGATTTTCAAGCACATTACAGTTTCGTAGGAGTACTTGCTCTCCATCGCATACGTTTCCAATCCTCGTTTAGGTTAAGAATCGTTGACATGTAAATAATTGTACAGTGGTATAAACGGTAAGCTAAAGTCCACCACCGCTTTCGAAAACATGATATTTGTGAACGAACACTGCGAACGTTTGCAAACCGACATTTAGAGATAAGTTCAGTTTTCACGGTGTTCAAATAGGCTCTTCAGGCGGACGATAAATCAAAACAAGTACAGAAAGCAGCCTGTCTTAAGAGGATTAAGACAATCTTTGTTCCCAAGGTTTAAAAGAAGCATTAGTCGCCATTCTGAGCGAAGTGCCGATGAATTCACTTGAGATAGAATCAATCTGCACGAGGAGGAAAACATTCCGCTATATTTGGTGCCAATGATCCAATGATTTGAAAACAAACGATGTATTGTTCTTCGACAAGCACCGATCCACCCAAAACGTCACCTTTTCAAACGTAAAGAAAGTCATCAGGGCGAAAGAAATGCCCAACGAAATAAACCTGGAATAAACAGACTTGAAACCGCGTGCCGAGAGTGGCGTGACAATTTCTGCACATGCGCAATTGCCTATCTTGTCGTGTCGAAATTTTCAACATTTTGTAACTTAGGAAGAACATAATTTCGCTTCCGCTCGGTAAATTTATTTGATTTTTTGCATGTTAACTCTTATGTGCCCAAAGAGTTTTTCAAGCGAGATTAAAAAAATTCTGTCGTACGGGAGAAAAGTTAAAGGTAAATTCGTAAAAAAGTGTTTTTTGCTGAAAGTTTTCGACAGAATTTTCTTTAACTTAATCCTTAGGTAGCTTACTGGAATCAAAGGCCGTATGCAAAATTTAAAGGAATTTCACCGTCAAATTTTCAAGCAAACTCAGGATATCTCTATTTTATGGTCATATTTCAAAACCCAACTGCGTTGCCATGGCAACAAATTTCTTAAGGAATCTACAAAAAATTGACACTTTGATATTATCGTTATTTTGTGGCAAAATGTGATCATGATTGGCCAACTCTAACCTAAATATTTTAACTCCCAAATATAATGCATCGAAAAAAACAAGAACCCTTTCGAGCCACCTTAAGGTGATTCCATCGAAAAAGAAGTTGTAATGGGAATTTGTTGAAACTTTGCACAGTTATTAATTACACCTAGTACATCGAAAAAACAAAATAAAAAGAGGGGGTCACCGTGTCTGATTTCACGCTACAGGGCTGTAGTATATAGGTACCTTGCTAGCTATCGACAGCAATATTAAAAGCCTTTCCTTGTACCAGAGACACCCACTACTTTAAGAAAGTTATCACTAGCAATAAAATATAAGCATTATTCTTGTGATAGCAAAACAATGTTACAGTAAAAGGCCTTAAAGTTGCCTTAAAAATAAAAGTAATGAAATAATAAGCAAATCGAGCACATGCACGCTTCCAGTGAAATGCTGAAAATCATATTGTAATAGTGAATTAATCAGAATATTTGAAAATTGAATAATGAAAAATTCTAAAAATTTGGATGTATCATGCAGAGTCGTGTTTTCTTCAAATAAATGGAATAAAAAAGAGGGGTCACCGAGTTCGTTTTGGAGAAAACGACAATTCATTTCTCTCAACAGCTCAGTTTTCATAGAAAACCTACCAAGTTTCGAACGCGCGCGCGCTCGTGCGCGCGCAAATCACGCAAAAACTGATGCGCAGAAAGGATGCGCAACGCAATTGAATGGAATCACCTTAAGCTATTGAAGGCTGCGTGTTTTATGATCGCTTCACTAATTAGCAGTTGGTAATAAACAACCCATGTGCAGCACGAAAAGACAATTAAAAGGTTCGAAGAAACAACACTCACTTGATCTAGAATAGTTAAAATTTCTTACTTTTAAATAAAATACACCAGTTGTCAATTAAGAATTAGCCAAAATTTTGAAAATTTGCGCAAGAGATTTCTCATGTTGTCTCGCGCGTGAAATCAAACCACAACAGAGCATTTGTGTCTGTTTAGGTCAGATTACTACTTTTCGAAATTTTATGAAAAAAGGTACACAGAAGAAGAGACAGTAAGCTTTTGTAAATAATACATTAATTAAAACACACCTTTACTTGTTTCTGAAGATCAAACGCGTTCAATTCTTTCTTCGAGGGAAGCTACGCACAAGCGATTTCGCTCGATGTGCAAGTTATTTTGAAGAGCATTCGGTGATGCCAACTGTGCACGTTTTTCAAAACTTTTACGAAAACTGTAAGAAATAAGAAGAATCCCTCAATTAAAAAGCGATTTCGATACAAATTTACAATCAAATGTGTAATTTACTCTACCGTAGACTCGTAGAAGTGCTGGAGCATTTCACAGAAAGTCCGCAGCTCGAAAAATCTTTGGAGGTGGAAGGTTGTCCTTCGCCTTGACAGATGTTTTCTTCGCTCTAAATTCCATTCCTTAACTTGTCGAGTGTTTCTTAGAGCTTCTTCTTTCGATTGTTTATCTTTCCGTCGTCCATGTTAACAAAAACGAGAGAAAGTAAACGTTGGAACTCTTCACGAGTTTAGTTCTCTTTCCAGGACGGCATGTTACTATGCGGGCTCACTAAATGACAGCGGAATAACTGTAAAGGAATGCGCGAGATACAATGGGCTCAAGTCACGGTCAGCAAACAATACAGGGAGCATGCGTTTCGGGAACCTCCGTCCACGACCATGGACGGCGGTTGAACCAAAGGGAGTTTCTACCCATGGCAGAGGTCCCTTTTCGTCCAGTCCGTCAGCTCAGCGAATACAAATGAAAAGGGGCCTCTGCTAGCAGGGAACCTCCAGCAGCAGTTCGGAAAAGCGGTAAAGACACAGCAAACACACAACAGGTAAGGTTTTTCAAACTGTATTTTGATTTTTAGGTATTTTCCACGGAAAATTGCCGATTATTTTCAATCGAATTTCAGCTCCATACGTCGTCTGAAAGTTTAGGAGGATAACTTCGTCCCCCTTGACTGAACGTCTCACATGTACTGAACGTTTCATGATGTCGAATGATACAATAAACAGCGCCAGGAGTTGCACGAGCTGCTGTGGAGATTCGGTCCCTCTCCAGTCAAATAACGATCAATTATTCGTCTTCTCGTTTCCTTGTGGAGAGGCCTACATGGCCTGTTCTTCCGACCTAAGGCATTAACATAACCAGGTCTGAACATTTCGAAAAATCTGTGACAGATTCGAAATCTCCTTTCGATTTTCGAAATCCCTCTCTGAATCTCAAGAAACACAAGGCGAATGCCCAAATATGGAGAACGTGACTCGTCACGTTGTTTTGAATTTTAGGGTTTCCGTTCACGCGTGACGTGGATCAACTGTAACATGTTTACTGAATGACAGCCACGTCCACAGCAAACTATTCTGACTTCGGTCGTAACACAAGAGATTTGAGGAAAGCTTTAATTAAACCGTAAGGCTGAGAATAATTCTGTTCGAATTTATGTCACAGGTTGAAAACTTATCAGCCTCGAAATATTTTTGCTGATCAAGAAACTGCAATTTGTCGACTGTCAACATGCTGTTACAGTCCAGTGATTTTCAATTAGCGTGTCACGGAAAGCTCGCATAGAAATCTTGGTCCTCGAGATATTTCTTTTATTTTGTCCCTCTTTTTGTCCCTGTCATTCAGAAGTAGTTTCGTGTTGAGTTTCTTTCGTCCTCAACATTCTCGGCTTTCATTTAACAAAACGCATTTGTGTCGAGTTTGTTTCGTATTTAAACTTCTCGGCCGTCATGCGGTAAATTATATTTATACTGAGACCGTTTCGTCTTCAAAATTACCGGCCGCCAGTCGGCAAATAATTGTTTCTCTTGCCGTTTGCTTGTCTCGCCGTTGACCAAAATAAATGTCATTTCGCCATAAAAATAAGCGTTGAAGTGCACATTCGCGTAGCCCTTCGCATCGATTCCCGCTCAAACCAGAAGTAAAATGTTTTGGTCCGAAAGCAACTGCAACCCAGATTCTGTTGTTCCAGCGGGCCGGTTGGCAAACAGACAAAAGAATCTTTGCCACACAGAAAATAAAGCAAGGCCTTCGACTGGTGTTGTGTGAGATTGCTTATTCCATGAGTATTCACTCTTCCCAGTGCACTTTTCACGGCTTTATCAGAGACATCTTTCGAAAGAGAAACGTCGCTGTTGTGAACTTCACGAGCGTAACCGAACGTACCGTGGGCGCGTATTTAGTCAGCAATTTCTAACAAGGCACATGCACACTGAGCAAAAACGGGAAAACTGGTTTCAAACCGGACTGAGCGGATGAGCGGCAAATCAAAGAAAGTCGAGGCGGCTGGCAGAGGTCCCTTCCTCTTCCCGAATTATCTAGGAAGATCGAAGGGCCTCTGCTCGCAGGGTAATGGAATGTTGCCAAGAAGGGTCAAATAACTTGCATTTTAACGAACTTTGAAAAGCTCTCGCGTCGCTCTTAATCATTTGCCCAAAGAAATTTTTGCAGCAATCCTGAGAACATCTTTTCTTAATTCAACAGGCAGAACCTGAATCGATTTGAGGGTTTAGCACATGGTGAAAAATAATTTAATTCACGAAGTACTTTTCCTGCTTAGAAATGTATACTTTCAAAATTAAATTATTTCAAACACAACGAACAACGTAGTTTCTGCCAAAATCATTTTTGAAGCTCTTTAGAGATTGCAAAAGTAAAATTGAGTGTTTAAAAGACGACAGAGGGATTTGTTTTTGCACGCGAACGCCTCAAATTGATGTCATAATTTACTGCTTCAAATGGCGATTTTAACGGAAGTTCGTTATTTGCATTTTTCTTTGAAATAAAAGGATATTTTGCCAAAAAAAGTATCCAGTGATTTTAGTTATACCCTAACCGATCTAACATTAAAATATGAAAGAAATCGAATTTTCCACCCTTGCCGCGGAATTTTGATTTTGTCTGATTTTTACAGACAGGCGCTCTCAAGTGCTAAGCACTTTACAATGCTTTGAAAAATAATAATAATAATACTAAAATAAAATAAATTACATTGTACATTGCTACAAAGCATAAGCTTGTTTAAAAAGGAAGGTCTTTAAATCAGATTTTAAAATATTTACGGATTGCACGTGGACAGGAGTAATGGGTTCCTGACTTGGACATTAGATCTTTTTATACGTGGACATCGCCCCAAAACATTGCGAGTGGGGGGTGGGGTGAGATAGTGAATAGCACGTGGACATCCCAGTTTGTTTTTAAAAGCCTGATTAGTTTTCAAAGAATTACATTTAGAACCCACAGAAAGCCCATATTCGATCATAAATCTGGTTAGATTTTCCGTGTTAGGTGAGTCGTGAGGTTTTAAAAAAGAATGGTCACGATTTCCGGTGTCGGCACAAAATCGATATTTGAATGCGCTTTCTCGTATTGCAATGCAAGTACAGCAGTTTTTTGCTTGATTCGAGAATAATCAATATGGATTCCTCTTCCAATCCACGAGTCGAAGAAATGTGACAAAAAACGAAATTTAAAGTGTATATGACACGAAATTTTTTCTTCGGTTTTTGAGAGTCTGTTGTGTATTAAAAAACGGTACTAAACTTAAAATCTGTCTAAAATTTTTAAAAACCTTTTTTTTTCGCGGGCAAAAGACCCTATTTTTCGCTTCAAAACTGTCCCGGGGACTGGGACCGAATTTACCGCATAGTGACGTCAATCGACTTGATTGCGTTCCCGCGAACGCCGTGTTTTTGTTACAAGTCGCCTCAAAATGTCGACATTGTTCAGCAGTATCGGGGATCTTCTCGAAACTTCCAAGACCTACAGTGAGAAAGAACAAGTAGGAGAAAAAATAGAGCTGTTTTAGGTCTTATCAAACCAGACAACGACGAACATTTGCGATGCCTTCTCTTCTTTCGTACTGTGGTGAGGATGTTGATCTTATAGTCGATGATTTATCCTGACTGTACATCAGTGGAAGCACCTCAGTTGTGAGATTTCTTTGAGTTCTTTTAGGGTTTATCAAGAACATCAAAGCCCTTATGTTTCCTTGTGTTCACATAAACAGCTTACTGTTTCCATCAACCTAAGGAGAACCGAAAGTGCCGATTGTTTTGATGTTTTAATGCCGCAAAAATGTCGTCGTTCTTAGAGAGAGTGCGCTGGATTTTCGATTTACTTCGATTTAAGAACGAGTTCCCAGAGTTTATTCCCAGCCTGGCCTTAGTTTCAGTGGTTTCTGCAGCAAGCACAAGTGTTTTTACAGAGCGTAGAGAAAAGCCAATGACGAAATCGTTTTGTTGATAATATGGCCGTGCGCAATGTATTTCCAGGCCAGAAAAGACATTTATTTCCACTATCGTGTTATCCTGCGATTAGAATCTATATACGCTTTACTTTAAAAACGGCACTGAAACTGACTTCGGCTCGCATGCTACTTGCCATATCACTGGCTCATTCAGCAAATATAGCAGCTTAAGACTGTTGCTATCTAGAGTATCAATGTTAGGGTATTAACACTAATCTTGGCTCAGTAATTTTTCAACTCAGTACCATCAAGGCAGTCACATTTCGCATTAAAATACAGTTCATTTTGTTTTGTTTTGCAGTGGGTATGGATTTGCAATATTGCAGAACTGTTATTGAATCATAACCATGTTCATTAGCTTTTAAAATAACTGGTGTCCTTGAGCTTCTTAAATAGCTTTTGGTGTTTCTAATACCACAGGAGGGGAGCGCAGCACATCAAACTCTTCTAATACTAACAGTTAATTATAAATAAACCAACAGGAAGTGACAATTGAAGAGTAAATTTGCAAATCAACAGTGGGTCTCCATATTGACTTCTTCTCAAACAATTTCCTATGAACAGTGGAAATCAACATCAATCTTCATCAATAATAATCATTATTAACTGGTCCATTACCAAAGCATCTGTATCACTCAGACACAGTGATGAGGATCCATACATCCCCTGTAGATATTATGTACAGCAGCTCACTCCCCCCCCCCCCTCAACACACACACACACACAGACATAATATAGGTTCCTGACACAGGGCTGGCCCCGCAAGCTTAATCTGCTTAAGCCTGATTCTGATGGAGAGAGGTGGAAGCCCTGTATGGAGCATCTAAATTAATTTCATAGTTCCTAATAACTGTAGACAGAGTTAAAGCTTGGGGCATTTGTGGCATCCTTAACAACATTGTAGATTACCAGTCAATTTTTACTTAGGAATAATTATTGTGTTTGTAACATCATGACATGGTGTACCTGTTTCGTCACAGCCAACAAAGAGTGGCAGTAGTACAACAACAACAATTTATCTAAGTATTCCTATTTGGGAAGTTTCCAAAATAGTAAATTAAATACATTTACGTTTCAACGTAAATGCCGCCCACAAACCCGTAAAGACTGTTGGCTCAATCCTAAAAAAGCCTAAAGACAAGTTTGATCGGGTGTCAGTAAAACGCGGGGTCGGGGTCGGGGTCGGGGTCCATTGTTCTTTTGTTTCGTTTTCTGTTATCTTGCCCTAACCAAAACATAAAACCGAAAACGAAACAAAAGAACAATGGACCCCGACCCCGACCCCGACCCCGCGTTTTACTGACACCCAGTTTGATCAAGATCTATCGACAGGAGTTGTTTATAAAATCAGCTGCAAAGACTGTGAGAAAGCTTATATCGGACAAACATCACGCGCACTAAAGTCCAGAACAAGAGAACATAAAAGAGCTGTTTTCACAGGTGACAAGAACTCCCTGTTGGCACAACATTGCGCGCAAACTAATCACGATTTTAATTTCGACGATGTCGAGATTGTGGACCGCTGTTCTCAGTGGACACGCAGACTGTTTTTAGAAGCATGGCATTCCATCCATGAACCGAACTCGATCAATGAACACGTGCACATTCCTGAGATGTACAAAATCCTGGCCAATCCCTAGTGGATTCTCGCCTTTCTGAAAAACATCTAATTTACATCTGGACGCCATTTGAACTTACGCTAAAGAAGGTTATAGTAATTTTTAACCGAAACGTCCGCTTTCAAATTTTAGTCAGTGACAACAATCTTATACTATTTTTAAATCATGCCTGACTACGATTATGTTATTTTTAAATACAATGTAATGTATTGTTCTTGTCGACAATAGGTCACAATCATTGCAACAGAAGGAATGTCCTTCTGTCATCATCACTTGATCTTCAATTTTCATAGTTTATATACCACCACCAAACATAAAGCAACAAGAGATAATGATTTCGTGTTTACTTCATCTGAATGCCCTGTGTCAGTATCAACAACCACCCAATCTAGATCTCTCGAGGCCTGGATGGATCTAGCTAAGTTACAGCTGTTGGTATTAAGGTGGCTCCCTATAGTTTTATGACCACGCGCGCGCTGATGATGCGAGCTGTAGTAATCTGCACGCGCTCACATAAAATCGTAGGTTTTGCCTGATTTTTATGACGTCAGCATAGCCAAAAAAAGCAAAGTTAACAGTAAATTTTCTCGCGTTTCCTTCCGTGAATTTTTTTAAAATTTTCCACATTTTGAGATACTAGCGCTACCTTTCACATATTATGTTTTGGAAAAATTCTGTCAGAGTAATCCAGTTTAATGGTTAAAAATAAGAAATCACGTGATATCGGTGAATCCGTCTGAACGACCCCATATTTTTTCCCCTGCAAAATGTTAGTCAGAATCATTTTCACAAAATAGAAAAGTTTAAAAATATTTCACCGAGGGAAAATAAAAATATTTAAGAAAAAAGACGAATTAATGGCAAATATCTGTCATCTTTAAATTGCTTTGTTGCCATGACAACGGCCTATGCCGAAGAAGCAAAACCTGAAAAAAAAAGGTTTATTATGTTGGTAACCTTACTGGTAAAATTCAGGAACAAAGATTGCAAGACAACAGAACTAGGGCTTCTTTTGCAAGTCTTGCCAGTTCGTATAGTCACTTTTGTAGAAATTCTAGGGAGCCACCTTAACAGGGATTTTTGTTGTTGGCAAGCTGATGTAAGTCAGGTCAGGTCATGGTCATTAGTGAAAAGGCAGGGAATAAATTTCAGCCTGATTGTTAAAAACCTTGATATGCAGACATCGGATTAAACAAACTCCTAGAAAATGTTTGTCTTCATAAACAAATATAACCGAGTGAGACATTTTCCTGGAATTCTTTCAGCAACCTCTTGATTTTCTTTCTATTTTCACTCTCTAACCAGCCTCCTCACAGGAAGAGTCAAACAAAATCCTGAACTCTTGTCTTGCTAAAAAGGTGATTTATTTAAGTTAAAATCCTTCATCCAGTGTAGTCAGGTTAAGACAGTGTATGCCCAGTCCAGTGTAAAAATGTTATGAGTAGGCGATCGTCGTTGAAATTATATTGATCAACAACAACAACAACACTTGCGCTTTATTTGCATGACCATAAAACATTACAGTATTGCAAAAGCATAAGATAATATATAATAACAATAATTACAATAAAAAGTCATTAAACAAAACTAATCAAATAATCACTGATCAAGAATTTGACAATAATTTGTCTCTCATTTCAAAACAGGACGATATAAACTGCACTAATTGCATATTAATATAATAGTCAGTGGAGTTCATTAATTGCACAATCAAGGTTGAAATTGATAGCTGCTTGGGATTCGAAATTACATGATCTATTTTACTGAAAAAGTTGTCTCTAAGTGATGAATATCTTGGACAATGAAATAGAAAATGGGTTTCATCTTCAACATTATGCCCACAAATAGTGCATAGTCTGTCACTTCTGGGGACATTGTTATATCTTCCTGTTTCAATCAGGAGTTTGTGATTACTTATTCTTAGTTTCACAAGCGTTTTTCGATTGGGATTTTTTCTAGTCAAATGTAAATAAGGCGAAGGTGTATAACTGTCTTTAATAGTATTATAAAATTCTAGTTTTTGAGAATTACAAAGAGAATGTTTCCAATAAGCGATATATTTCTTTTTCATTTGATCTACAAGGTACGTTATCTTAGTGTCATCTAAAGTGTCATGATTAAAGTTAAAGGGAATGTCATAATAATTGAGCATATTTATAACACTGGAATAGAAACTATTTTTACCATTACAGTGCAAATCTATTGACATTATCAGTGATTGCACGACGAAGGAGTTTTGATCTTTATTTTGAAGATAACTTATGTACTTAAGAATTCGTTTATTTATATCAAAGGTTAAAGGGAAGCGACCCATTTCAGCCCGGCATGTAATATTAGATGCCTTGTTATTAACTTGTAAGTAGCGTTTGCAAAATTGTAAGTGACTTTTTTCAATTGGTGAAGTGTCCCAAGACTTGAAATCTGATTTAGCAAAGACACCCCAGGCTTCGCTATTATAAGTCAAAATGGGTGAAATCATCGTGTCGAAAATTTTGCAAGCAAGAGAGGGTTTTAAACGGCTAAAGTCAACGTGCCGTCTTAAAGCAAAAAGAGCATGAAGAGCCTGATCATAATGTCTTACTGAAGTCCAGAGAACAATAAAAACAAATTTCATTTAATACCGTACTATTTGCTCTTGTTCACCTGTACAATCAAAAGTCAGACAACGCTATCGTACCTGTCCTGCTTTGCGAATGAAAAGCATCCCTGGGCTTTGCAGTAAAACTTCTTTGCTTATCGAGACAGATCCTTACAAAACAATGCTCGTTCGTAACCATATCGTCAAGTTAAAACCCGTTAAAACATAGCAAACATCAAAATCTCGAGTAGCTTGAGTGCTTCGATCTTGCATCTCCTTCAACACAATAATTTCGATTCCCTTGTGCCGAAATGCTGGATCCGAGGAATACTGAGTACTTTCCCTCCATATCGTCAAAAGGAATACGCAAACCACTACTTATTAGGCGCTTCAGCTACGAGAAACCTTTCGCAACTCTGCCAAGTTCCTTCTACTTTGACACCATGCTGGTTTTGTTATCAAGTCGATTGACGTCACATTAGCTAATCACGTGATATTTTGGCCGCGCGAGACGGCGACACTTTTGAAGTCAAATTTGTGCTATTTTCACCGCGAAAAAAGTACGTTTGAGAAGTTTGATGGCGGTTTAAAGCTTAGAATCGTTTTTTATACACATAAAACAATCAAAAACCGAAGAAAAAATTTTCGTGTCATAGACACTTTAAGCGCGATGTTTTTATAAATGGTTTCACAACATGGGGTGTAATCCAACTGTGAAGATCCAACTACTACAATGCGACGGAATTGCTGTGGTTCTACAGTGGATACATGATATTCCAATGTCGATTGGCGGTTTTTGGCTGATTGTTCTCGATCCGCAAAAATCGAATCGAACAAACAACTGCTATACTTGCCATATGGGAAAGCGCCTTTAAATATCGATTTTGTGTCGACACTGGAAATCGCGACCTTTTTTTTAAAAACCTCGCGACGCCCCTAGATTTGTTTTGCAATTTCTCGCTGCCATCACGTCTTGCGTAAAAACCTCATTCTTATTGAAATGACTTTTCCAAAAATTTAAATACGAAATGGAACTCTGGTGGCTACTGTTGCCTGCCGATATTTTTCGTGGGCAAAACATAGACGGTACTAAATGTGACTGATTCTGCTTGAGAAATTTTATTGTCTGGAGCTTGGACATGTCAAGAGAGTTTTCTTGACAGCTGGATTACACTCTATGTTGTGAAATCATTTATAAAAACATCGCCCTTTTTCTTCGCTTTTTTTTGTCACATTTCTTCGCTTCGTGATGTTACAGTAACACGGAAAATCAAACCAGATTTATGATCGAATATGGGCTTTCTGTGGGTTCTAAATGTAATTCTTTGAAAACTAATCAGGCTTTTAAAAACAAACTGGGATGTCCACGTGCTAGTCACTATCTCACCCCACCCCCCACTCGCTATTTTTTGGGGCGATGTCCACGCATAAAAAGATCTGATGTTCACGTGCACCCCTTATTTTTAAAATGGCTAGCTTCGGTTTGAGTTTTCTTTTTTCATTCATTATATTTAATTATTTTAGTTAAATTCGGTTTAATTTTTCTTTATTACTTGTACAAAAAATTTGGAAAAAAGTTACCCTCGACCCTCGGCATGGAACTCTCGACCCTCGAAGAAAAGATAGACTTCATTTGAACGGCTTTTTTGCCCTGAGGGGAGGGAATTTGAACACTTTAAAAAAGTTCAGATGCCCGGGGGATGTTAAAGCTTCAATTTGACTAGTACATTATTTGCAAAAGTATCACTTTAAGCTTACCTCATAAGCCCAGGTACAAGGAACTCCAGTATAACGTTGTATGCACCGACCAACTTCGATGTCTTCGTGTGATGTTGGCGCAGTTTCAAGACAATGCTTTAGATGTGGCGCAACCTTTTTCAAAACACTTCGGCTTAGTATGACCCCCGGGCCCCCAATACAGTAGTTATCCCCAGGATACAGGCTCAACATTCCCATTTCTTCCTTTGCACCCGTCCCTGCGTGTCCCAGATGAATATCATCAGAACTGTTTATTGAATGTAGGAAGCGAACTAATCGGTCGTTTCGGACGTAAACGTCGTCATCAGCTCGCATAAACCATTCGTAGTCGTCGATGTGGAAATCATGCATGTATTTGATCATCATTAAAGACTTTTTCAGTGGTGGATACGTATCATCTACGCCCGGTAAACTCACCACCGGCAGTCCAAGCTTTTTGCCAGTTTCACCACTTGAAAAGAACGTCAATTTTCCGGCAACATTTTTGCCCCAAGTATCATACACTGCTTTAGCTCGAGTCTCCACTAACTGCTCGGCGGTCATAACACCAACAAATAGGAACTTACGGTTTCCAAGCTCTTTTGCCAGTGTTCTTGGTTGTATGTGACTTGAATATGTCAAATGGCATTGATTCTGACGGATGAGAAGCGTAATATGAAAGCCGATAATCAATCCGAGAAACAGAAATAGACACTGACGAATCGTTGTCCTGCTGACATTAATATCAGCGACCTTCATCGTTGTGTGAGGATTGGGAACGTCGAAGGCCTTACAGGTCAGGGTATCTGAAAAAAGAGCAATGAATCCAAATTCTATCAACACAGAGGCAGGATGGAAGTTATTCAGCTGGTAGTCGCGCTAGGAACGCCGTTTTAAATAAAAATGGCAAAAGGGAAAACTTACTGAAGCGTGCAGGAGTTGACGAAACGATTCAAAAACACTTCGGAAGTGCTTCTGAAAATAACCGTTGAGAAAGTCAAAGGTAGTTGTCTGTCTGAGGCAATGAACGTCGTTCAACAATGCTCTGCAACGCGAAGAAATCTTAACTCACCTAATCGTTCAACTTCATTAAATTTAGAAAAGGCGTTTATTTTTTATACCTTTTCATGCGTCATTACTCAGAACAAGGGAATCATTTAACCATGGAATTCGTGAATCTACGTTGTCTGAATAATGACGTACCAAGGAAAACGTACACTTTCAGCACTCAACTCACTCAACTTTCAGAAGTAAAATCGTCGTATAGTGTAACGTGTAACGTTATTAGCAGAATTTTCTCAGGCAGACATTCTTGAACAACAAAACATTTCCGGGCCTGGCCTTGTTTCTGTAATTCTTTTAATGCGGACAAAATGCTTTTATTTCCTTCGAGAATAGACCATTTTACAGTTGTGTGCTTAGTGACCTGGCCTTTGAGTTGACCTGGAGTTGACCTTGTTTTGATAAAGACCCTCTTGCTTTTCACATGTAAATCATGTTGTTCTCGTGCTAACTAGTTTGTATTTACATATGAAAAGCAGGAAGGTTTGTATCAAAACAAGAAAAGCCCCAGGGGCATTAACCCCCGCCATTTTCCTCTCTGCTCTTGTGGGGTCCAAAATATATTACGACCACGTAAGAGACAAGCCGAAGGGGTGTAAATTTTAAAAGTTGGTGATTCATCGTATCTTTTACGTGTTTGCAATGATAATATAAATCAAGACATGAGCTGCCTAATCACCCTGTTTTAGCGTGCGTGACGAAGAGCGTGATGAAATATTTTGATCATAGCGTGACTCACCTGGTAGAGACTCAGTTGGTAGAGCGACGGTGTTCTAATCCGGAGGTCGTGGGTTTAAATCCCGCCGGGGTCAAAGATTTTTCTTTTATCTTGGTTCTAATTTCTAATTTCTTATTTTAAGGCCTGTGGCCGGGGGGAGGGGAATTATGGAGGGCAGTATTGCTCACTTCTTGGCACTCATACATACACTTAACATCATAATATTACTAATGCATGGTTCAATTTTACCTGTTACCATCCCCCCCCGGGCAACCCCGGGGACAAGTCCAGCCCTTCAGGCCCGGGGGTGGGGAATTGTTTGAAGCGGTCTCGTCCCGGGGGTAGGGGAGCGGGGCAAATCGAAAATAACTTCTTGTTGTTCTTGTGAAGTACGTCACTTTTCGGTTGACACGATGGCGCTGGACCGCGTGGAGAAGACTGCCTATTTCCAGGGAAAATCTCTAGAATTTATAGCAGACTGGTTACAGAAGAATAATCTCTCAAAATTAAAATCTGTGTTTGAAGGTACCTGTATTATTGTAAATTGTTAAACGAATGTGCGCTTGATGCGCGTGTACTCGAATGGATGGCGTTCGTAACAAACAAAGAAATATATGTTCAGAGAATTTATGTATAAAAATGTAAGACGACTTATAAAATAGACTCTATATAAAAACGAATGCACGGCTTTATATTAAACAGAGATCTCCGTCCAGTGTTCTTATGAAACAAGCTAAGAAAGACTCTTTTAAAATGCTGCCATCGATTTGTTCACGGGTCTCTTGTGCGTATGTGCTCTATTTAGAATAAAATACGTGGCAAAGAACATTTCTTTACCTGCCAGCCGTATGCCAGTTACGATAGAGTTTTTCTACAGTTTTCTTTTTCAGATATAGTGTTCATGTTTTCATTATATTATACATGTAGTGTCCTTTGTTCAATAAACTCCAGAAAATAGTTCAGTTCTTGCCAAAACGTCTGGTTTTGCTATTGTACGGAAATCAATATCGTGATCTACATTTTGTACACAAAACAACGTATTTGTGGTCGATGAGGAGTCCCGGGGGTGGGGAATTGTCTCTGTCTGCGTGTCCAGGGGTAGGGAATAGACCGCCAAGTAAGAAAAAAATTGCAAATCCCTAGGGGTATGCCTGGGGGGGGGGGGGTGGTAACAGGTAGAATTGAACCACGCATAAGTTCCTAGCGATTGCGAGTTTATGCCAGCTTTCAAATTAAGGCTCGCTAGTACATTTATCCTTGCTCTCGTCGAAGAAAAGTTAACTCCATTGAATTCCTTGTACTTTTTTGCGCAACTTTCCCTCAAGAATTTGGCGAAGCAAAGCAAAACTGCCAAAAAAATGCTTCCATTTCATTGTTGAATTATTCAACTTGGCGAAAGCAAGGGACTTCCCCGAATGGGCTTCTGTGATTCAGTGATGTAATGTTTACGTGCCAGGGCATTCATGCCAGCTTCAAAGCTCGCGAGCAACTTCGGTCTTGCTTTCATGCCATTAAATGGCCAGTAATTTTCTACACCAACTTTCATGAAAATTCTGGCGACTAAACGTTAAACGAACTAAGATTACCGGCAAGTAATGTTTTGACCGAGCGGAGGTCTGGGGCAAGTGACCCCCCCTCCCCCAAAAAAGCGGGTATTACTAGACCCCGTCCTGACGGGGGGTAACAAGGTCAACTCCAGCCTCGCTTCCACTCAAAGGCCTGGTCACCAAGCACACAGCTGTGAAATGGACTATTGAATGAAGTGTGAATAAATTTGCGGAACAAAACTGAAAAACAATTGGTGTTTCAAATGTCACCACTATGGCTTCAAAGGGACATATATTTCTCCTACTTTTTTTTCGTGTTACTTGCGACTTGCTACTTGCGAGTTGCTACTTGCTACTTGCGACTTGCGACTTGCGACTTGCTACTTGCGACTTGCTACTTGCGAGTTGCGAGTTGCGAGTTGCTACTTGCGACTTGCGAGTTGCTACTTGCGATTTGCTACTTGCGAGTTGCGAATTGCGAGTTGCGAGTTGCGAGTTGCGAGTTGCTACTTGCCACTTGCGAGTTGCGAGTTGCGAGTTGCTACTTGCTACTTGCGAGTTGCCACTTAAGAAGGCCATGTGACAATGGCAGGCCAGGTTGCTTTCAGAAACAAGATGGAGTCCTCCGTTATGACTATCTTCTTGATAATTGCCATGTGCACTGCCTCAAACGCTGTTCTTCCGCGTTACTCCCCTGCAATAAGCAACAATGCACTAATGCGCGAGGAAATAATACACAACTATTTCAGTCTTGGATTTACAGCATCAGAAATTGCTTTGTTTCTAGTAAGTGTGCACGGCATTTGCATCTCGTTGAGGCATTTGAAAAGAATACTAAGACGTTTGGGATGTACAAGACGTCAGCGTCCCAGTGATCTAAATGAGGTAGTACAAGCTGTCGAAGAAGAACTGAGAGGCAGTGGAAGCCTTTTGGGGTACAGAGCAATGCATCAAAGGTTGATCAATCAGCATGGGCTTGTTACTACACGAGAAGTTGTTCGTCATGTCTTGAAGATCTTCGATCCTGAAGGAGTGGAACAAAGATCGAGACATAGACTACGAAGAAGGGTGTACAGATGCAAAGGTCCTAACTATTTATGGCATATAGACGGATAAGATAAACTAAAGCCATTTGGCTTTTGTATTCATGGTGCAATAGATGGTTTCAGTAGGAGAATTGTATGGTTAGAAGTAGCGTCATCAAACAACGACCCACGTGTGATAGCCCAGTATTTTCTGGACTATGCTAGAGAATTGGGAGGTACCGCACGCATCATACGAGGAGACAGGGGAACTGAGAATGTGAACATAGCAGCCATTCAGCGTTTCTTTCGCCGATCTATGGATGACGATTTTGCAGGTGATAAAAGTTTCATGTACGGAAAATCTACATCAAACCAGAGAATAGAGGCCTGGTGGGGACGTCTCAGACAGGGATGCGCAGACTGGTGATAGAGTTCTTCAAAGACTTGAGAGATTCTGGTCGGTACTGTGATGACAATATCATACACTGCGAATGCCTGAAGTTCTGTTTTATGGATATCTTACAAAGCGAACTACATAGAGTTGCAGAGGAGTGGAATGTTCACAGAATTCGACCATCCAACAATGTGGAGACTCCATCGGGGAAACCAGACATTCTTTATTTTGTTCCGGGCTTAGTCGACACTCAAGATTACGTGATTCCTGTTGACATGGATGAAGTTGAAATTGCAGAGGACATGTGTGTAGAGCGACTTCAAGCAAAAGGATGTTCTCCTCACTTCAGAGAACTTGCCGAAATGATCATGGATGATGAAGGACCGACTAGAAACAGCTACAACGGCGGAGGAAGCTCTTCAATTATACTTTGATTTGTTGGATTACATAGATGCTAGAGGACCTAACATACAGGACATAGAGGACATAGAGGACATACAGGACATAGAGGTTACATAGAGGACCTAACTAAGAATTATGAACTGTGTTTTTGTTAAAATTGGTATAATGATAAACACAAACGGCTTACCCATTAATGTTTTAACTCCACCAAAAGAGTTAATTGTTCACATTAAAAGCAAGAAAATTCCAATTTATGAAAAACCTGACGCTGAAATTTTGATTGCCATAGTAACATCAATTTCATTGAACATTGACTTACCACACCAAATTGCTCTCAGACGAATTCCTGGAAAAGTCTCATACTTTGGTGGCGCTTGCTCAGTTATCACTTTAAAAAAAATATGAACGCTTTCAAAGTCGATGAGGATAGAACTTGTTGGAAATAGTGCGATTGTATCTATCCTCGATGTTTAGGTTTATGTGCAGGATTGACTTGATTATGTGGAATGTAATTGCCGACCTACTTTGGAATCTAATATCAATCATTCTAGACTGCTAGCAGTCCTTTCGGGGTTTTCGATCGCCCCCTCAACTGTTGGCTCGCCGTCTCGACTATCCAAAGATAATGCTAGCAATCTACAATCAGTCAACAAAGAAAGGACAAAAAGTGGAATTTAAAGGTCCCGTTCAACCAGTAGGTTTAGCAGTTTCATTACAATACAATGTTTTCCTGTAATCTTCTGTGAATGAATGCTTGTGAATCTTGTGTGGTAGAATAGAAATGGACAAAACGTATATCGTGTGTTTTTCTTTTGTGCGTCGATCAATCCGAACGTGAATTTATCGTGATTTTTTAGTTGAGGTGGAAGCTACCCTTGGGTTCCCAACAAACTGACAATGCCAGAATGTTTTCTACTTTCTTTTGCAAATACCCAGTGAAAAAAATTCACTGTCTACAACTACCAGAATTCTTTTTTGTATTAGCGTTATTTAAATTTTGTAATCCTATTAGGGTGTAAATGACAAACACACTAATTAGCATCAGAAAAGGAAATTTAAACGTAAGGTTGCTGGTAGGTTCCCCTCGCAGCTCCGCCGGTCAAACTTCGTCTTCGCTTAAACAATCCCGTCACTGAGCTACGCAGGCTAAGTTGAAGTCAAAAGACGCCATCGTGAAAATGTCCTGTTGAAGATTGAACGCTCACTGAGGTTATTTCAGAATTTCATGGAAACATGGCGACTTCCTAATTATTTCGCATTTTGATCGAAAGCCCCAAGCTATCAGTCACTAACAAGTGTGTATGGACGGGCGACAGCTAGTGTCCTATTAACTTCCTTCAATTCCCGCCCTTTAACTGCGTCGTGTAGTTTTCTGAATTCAGTGATAACACAGCTTCCACTTTTTCCCATGCGGAATAGCAACGACGCAATCCACTGGAGGGTGGTTGTTATTGCCCAATGGGCTGTCATACATGTCCACCATGTTGTCGTGCACGCCAGCTATTTCCACTAATTCTTCGCTGACGGTTCAACTTCTGACCGTAATAAAGGGAGTCTATAATGATGAATTGACTACATGGCGTTGAATAAATATGTTTTGCTGTGTACTGTGCTGCCTATAATACATCGAAATTACAGGGCACGCATGATTACTGGGTAGAAGAAACTTCTCAGTTCTGGTTCCTGTAAATTCTTAAGGCGAACATCTTCAAGGTTAAAGTCACAAAGGTTTCAAGATCTCCAGTTACTTTTATTCTTGTGGTACAAATATAAACTATAACAAGGCAGGGCTATGAAAATGCAAATTTTAGGGCCTGTCCAAGCAATGTAGTATATCTGCTTAAGACACTTAGAGTAAATAAAACTGAAGTCGTTACTATGTCATTTGAATATGAATATACAATACAGTTATTTCAAGTAACTTCGTCTGATGATGAGTGACGCCTTTCGTTTATGCGTCGCCAAACACACACACACACACACACACACACACACACACACGCACACACACACGCACGCACACACACACACACACACACACACACAAAACAGAGCTTGAATAGGCAGCTGTAAATCCTACAATTTCTTGGCTGTTTGTGTAGTATGTTTTCGTCCTCGAGGAACGGCCAATGCTGATAGGGCTAAATTTCTGCATAAACCGTATTCACACTGCCTTGCGATGTTGTCCAGTAGACCTGAAGCTTTCATCAGAGAACGTTACTTTCGAAACAGCTGTACAATATATAATTCGAAATACTTGTATTCACTCAACTTTTAGCCAAAGGAAATTGGCATCAATTTTCTTGCAGCACCATAACAAAGCTGTAAAATGCTATTGCGGCATACCCTGGCACATAAATTAAATACGAACCACAACTAAGAAACTTGAATATAAACATACACAGCTATTGCAAGTAACTTTGTCGAACCAACACAGCCTTGCCTTCAACAAAACCACATACCATTGCCTTTTGTCTTGCCCGCCTATGAAAGTTTCCGACACAACTGAATTAACAAAACGTGGTCATATAACAAGTCTTATCGTCTTGTGATTTTGCCTGGTTAGAGGGCTTCATGCCTTGATCCGCACGACAAAGCAAATTGCAGTGGCTGTGCTGTGGAGATGGATATATAGTATCCCGAGGGATAATTTGCTCCAGTCTCTGCAGCGCCTTAACGAAGCTCTAACAAAGTTAAAACTATGATAACAACATTCATTCCAGCAACTCATTCAAGCTAGGGAAAATCTCCAGGAGTCTGCATTTTTAACACCTCAGCCATTTGTGACCTAAAGTCTGGAAAGCTGTCATACCCACTGGAAGGTAAATCGACTACTCCTGAACAGGCATGTACGGTAACGTGGGGTAAATTACCCAGCTGTGCATGAAATACCACTTTATTGAGGAAACTGCTAGAGTGGAACTGCCTGTGACATACCGAAGCAGGCATGCCAATTCCTTTTCGTTAAGACTTCGAACATACCTCCTGAGATACATGTAAACAGTTTGTTGCCCTTTTGTCATGGCATTAGGGTTATCAACACTAATCTGGGAGAGGACTTAATCCGTTGTCACATTCAAAGAACTATAAAGCTCAAAGACTAACTGTTTTGTGGATGGAAGCCACAATTCTTTGTGCACGCCTTCACAGAGGCCTTGCTTCATGGCATCAGCTGCCATCACAGCCTTATTCCACAACTCTGTCCTTGCAACGCTATCCGAACTCGGATAAAAAGTCTACCAAAAACTCAGTGTCTTCGCTAGAAAGACGCTGTGAATTGCATTCTGTAAGAATCTTTTGTATCCTTAAGCTATCATAAGAACTTATGTATTCCAATAACCCCTCTAGGAAATTCTGGTCGCTTACATCTTCCTTCCATCGGGAAGCACAGAAACGAAAATTAAGTGAGGTTGGAAAAACCCCAACCATTAGAAATCCATGACTTAGAATTCTACCCAACGAAATGTAAGTACTTTCGTCTATTGCTGGCGAAATTCGCGGTACATAACTATTTATGCCGTCAAAATGTTTTGGGAGTACTTTTTCCCAGAAAAGGGTAAAGGCTTCCCTCTTTACGCCATCAAAATCAAGCGCGGGCTCATTATAGAAATTAACATTTAAAAACGACCCCGTTACATGTTCATCACCGAACAAGCTAAGCATATCCTGCACGATGTTGGCACGGTCTATGGTTACGTTTCTGGTATCTCCATTATCAACCAATTTCTCAAGAACTTTCATCCTCTTGTCGGAGATGTTCTGTTACAAAAAAAACAAACAAGCAAACAAGTCATATATAAAGAGGTGACCGCTGAGTGAGGGCGTGACTGGGTGCTCGGGGGAAAAATGCACTCCGATTGATTTATTAATTTCATCCATGGAAAAGAACAATATTTGAAAAGGAAAAACGTAATCGTAAGTTAATGTTTAAGTTAGAGTAGTGAGAGCAAAACGAACTAGTTGTGCCTCTGCCTCTTTTCGTGTACTTTGGTTCCATCGCAACATGTATAGTTCGGAATCCTCTGGCAGTAGCATCAGGCAAAGGTGGTGTTGTCAAAATCCATGTTGCGCTCTGTATCAATTGGTTGACGCGTTGCCTAAAGTTATACAAGAAATATTACAGCGTTGAAAATGAACTGTACATCCACTATACGGGAATAGACTTTTAGAGATTAGCTAAAGCCCTATACAGGACGTAATAAAAGTGTTAAAAATGGCACTACAACAGGAACGCACACGCACTTGCTTTGATTCTCCCTCCGTTTCCTTCGCTTCAATAGCACTCATTATGTCTTGCAAATAACGCTGTCGAAACTGATATCCGGGGGAACTTCTCCCTTCCACATTTGAAACTGCCTCTTCTGCCTGGAACTTTTTTAAGAACATCAAATTAGAACTGAAGTAACCAGCTTAAACATTGACTTCTTCCTTTCTATACTGAATCTCAGGAGAACTGAGCAGATTTTTCTTCCTGTTAAGTGAATCCCTCTCTCAGCATGTCAAGCGTTAATCATTACAACGGCACGTATAGTCAACTTACTCCTCCTCTATCTCCACCCCCCCCCCCCCCAACATGTCGAGAAACTCTCTCTATTCGTTAGTTATCATTATCAAATTTAAATCGCCACTCGAATCCCGTTATATATATGCTGCATATAATAGTATGGAGAAGTATTTTACCCATTTTTTATCTCTTGTCTACAAGCGTCACCCATATATTTGGGTGCTGTAACTGTAGTTAAACAAAGAAGCCAGGCACACACATATAAGATGAGGGTTCTGGGCCAGAAATGTGCCAGAAATTCAAATAAGCGGTTTTTTCACCGAAACTCGGCTCCCAAGCTCACCTCGTTTTGGTATTTACCGCTTATTTGAATTTCTGACCCAGAACACCTCATCTTCCATGTGTGTAACGCAAACAGTATAAAAACGAAGTGGAAGAGGATGTGTAACAGAAATATTTTATATCAAAGAAATGTTTGTACAGGAATATATACAAAGTGACCCAGAATTTTTTCCTATTGAACAAATATAATCACAAGTATATACACCAAAATGGCGGCCGCAAGATATTCGTCCGATGTTCTGCAATCAAACAACTGTCAGGTTACCGAAGCCATGCAAAGCCTACCGCCTGAGCTACGTGAGATAATTCACAAACATTACCTCGCTATAAAACTGAGAGAGCGAGCGGCTCTGGGCTGGAACGAGGTGCATGAGGCTCTTAAAGAGGCGCCTTTCTGCGAAAAGCAAGAACGAATCGTAAATGTTTTGTTTTGTAGGAAATGTGACACTTGCGGTAAGAATGGACTCTGTTACACGTGTAACAAAAATGGAGTTTATCACTATCTCGGCTATCCTGTATTTGACTTTTACGACTACGACGAAATCTTTCAGAAATACTGGTAAACAGAGGTTATCCACTTCGCCCCGATTTTTAAGAAATTGGTTGACCTCGGTGTGCTTTGTTTGTGAAGAATTCCAACCACCAATTAAAAAAAAAAAAAAACGAAACATAATCGAATACGAATGAATTTTTTTTTATGTGATTAGATATTTGTGAGTCAAATTTGATGGCAACCGGATTCAACACCTGTCAGATAACGGAAGCAATTCAAAACCTACCACCAGAGTTACGTGAGATAATTTACAAACATTACCTCACCATAAAACTGAAAGAGCGAGAGGCTTTGGGTTGGAACCTGGTTCACAACGAGCTTTTAATACAACCTTTTTGTCCTGAAATGGAGCGGCTTGTGCATATTATAGTGTGTATAGCTTATATGCACTGTTGTCAGGGAGGGTGTTGTTACCCTTGTTATAAACAAGAAGAAATCTTACATGAAATAACCATTTCTGTACCCGATATAATTGATTTAACCCTAATTAAGTTTTGCACTGATATGTTTGAAGAAGATTATCATAATCATTAAGTTGTGCTTACGGCGCGTGACTTCGCGGTCTGGTGAAAACTCACAGACAATGACGTAATTTATATTTTCGCGCAAGCCAAAAGGGAAACCCCCTTTGCAACTCAAGCTTGAAAAAACAGATTACATTAATTCATAATCAAAATATTCATTACCGTCATCAGACGTTTTGAGACCTATTTTATAAACAAATTGATAAGATTCATCTTCAAGATCTTCAGCAAGGCGTTTAGGAGCCCATACAAGAAACTCATTTCCACATTTTGTTTTTAAAGTTAAAATAGCTGAAAGCCCATATTTACTTTCTCGGTGTTTAACCTTTTCAATTTTGTATACTTCGTTTGAAATATTTCTCCATTTTAAAATTTCTTTTCTTATAAAACTTTCTTCAGTTGGCCATTCTTCTGAGATTTCTTGTTGGTCAATCAGCAAGTCTTGAAAGGGTACTTGTTGACCATTTAATAATAATACCTTCTTTGTGGGCAAGTCTTGTGAGATTGTTGGTTGATCTGTGCAGACATCCATAGTAAGAGATGTATTGAAGATACATTTGTTTAATAGCGTGTACTTTTTTGTGAAGCGGAACGCCTACCGAAAGGTGCCGGTAATTCCGAAGGGTGCCAAAAAAAAAAAATTCAGACAAAAACAGCACCTTTCGGAATTTAACAGCGCCTAAAAAAATTTCCGGCACCCTTCGGAATTACGGCACCTTTCGGTATGTTTCCCACCCACGCGCGCTGTCACGTTTTGTCTCACGTGTTTTTTAGTTTAAACTTGACACTGGATTATGTAATTTCACGTGGAGCTCAGGGCTTGTTGCCAAGCAAAAGCGTCGTATATTTTAAACGTCTTAGTCAAAATTTTATTGCGACTCTGTTGGTGAAGTTGTCAACTTTGTGAGGAAAGTTGTATTATAGAACAACATCATAGCCTGAAATTGGGTAGCCATTTTCATCACGAGTTGGTAACGATATTTTTGAAACACACTTACGAGTAATGTATCGTATTTGAAGCTCATCGGACAAATTTCAAATTTCAAGAGTAAGCTTAACCGAACATATTTCCTCTTCAGTCGGTTCTTCATTTTCTAAGTTTTTTTTCAACATTTTTATAAAATCTTCTTCTTGATTTGTTTGTTTTAAGAATTCACACATTTGCGTTAGAAGACATTTTATTACATGCGGTTCCATTTTATTCTTAATTTTATTGTTTGTTTAATTGTTCATACACATATAGCTGCTCTTTATTTTTTTCGTTTAATGTTTCTAGCATATAGGTCGTTTTAGATGATTCTATTTACATAACTTTGACAATGTGATGACTCATTTTCAAGGGAAAGTCCCGCGACCACCGGCTATGTTTTTAATGCATTGAAGTATGGTATGTAAATTTATCTGTTTTATGGAACCACATTTTGGCCGGAAATGGGGAACCCATTTTCATCATGAGTTGGGGGAATTATTTTTGAAACACACTCACGAGTAATGTAGCGTATTTGTCTTAAGTCAGGAGGAGTGAGAAGTTCAAGAAGCCAATGACAAATAGTCACAAAAAGTGCAATCATTTTTGTTTGCGTATATAATTACTTTAAAAATCTACAATTGAGCGAATTTTTTATCGTGCTTTCTTTGAACTTTTTCTTTCTTTTTTTTTCGCCTCGGAGGTAAAAGCGAATCTCGTCAAGGATTTTCTGGTATTCGATACGGGCTAAATTTGCTCGTTCCATTTTTTTATCGAATTTCTTAAGGCTTGCTACTGCTTTCAAAATTAGACCAACACCAGTTAAAGTTGCCATGACAGCAGGGTTCAGTGTTATTCCTCCAGCTATTGCGGCACTTATTATTAACTTGCCAGCTGAAAGATTACAAACAAAATTTTTTCTTCGAAAACCGCGGTGCAACTTTTCATACCCATAATGTTTCTTGTGGTAATGAGTGTATAAATCTTTCAGAAGTTTAACCGTCTCTGCTGAAAGTGTTTGGTCGATATGGTTGAATTCGAAAATGTCTCGCATTGTGTTATATAATAAATAAAAATTTTTTGTGGAAAGTTATCACGCACTTGTTTGATACTCGATACGAAGTATAATTGCGTTGTAACTTTTCCAAATATCATCATTCATATTTAGTTCAAAAGCCAAAATCCCGGACGAAGGCATTTGGAAAGAATTTAGGTTTATTGTCTGATACCACCGACTTTTTTCTGAGGTAAAATTTCTTGAAGAGCTTAGAGTTCCAGTAAAAAAATTCCGTAAAGATGTTTTGAGTTTCAAAGATATATTTTTGTGTCTATGTACAGTGACATGAGAATCCGAAGAAGTGATTGGACGCGTACAATATATATCAATATTTTTCAAAATCGCTTCACCCGGCAATGACATTATTTCGGCGCCATTTAAAACAAAATTTTTGTTCCCTTTTGTCGAATTTAAAAAACCGTTTATGTGGTGAATGGAAGAGCGTAGTTGGTGCCCGTTTAAAGAAAGATCTGTTTGCATCACCATTTTTCCGTTTTCAATTACAAAAGCGGTGTCATAGACACTTGGGTCAACATTTGAAATTGTTTCTTTGACGCCATAGACAATTAGATGCCCGATTGTTAAAAACGATCGTTTACTTACTGTACCATGCAGATCGAGATAAAGGAATTGTGGGGGTGAGCTACCCCATCTGTGAAAGTGGATAACTGTTTTGGTGTACTTCTCGAATGTTTTGGTTGTTTCATCAGAAATTGAAATCGTTGTTCCTTGAGCTGTTACACTCAACCCATTCATTTCCGGCGGAAACCATTCAACGACCATTGTGTAATATCCGACCGGAAGTTTATAAAGGTTAAAACCGAGGCGTGACCGGTACTGGTTGGGTGAGCCTTTTTCAAACAAGAGTTTAAGTTGGTAAGCTTTTTTATTAATTTGATGTGGAGAATTGGGAAAATCGATAATACCCAAAACCTCGAAATTGTTTTCACTCGAAGATTCATCAGTGTCTTCCATCAAGTATCTGAAGGCGTCCCTTTTTTGACCTGAGTTATTGATCTGAGATTCACGAATTTTTTGAGTGACAAGATCTCTCAAATCTGATATTTCCTCTTGCACAAAATCAACATTAACTGCGGATTTCGAATTTCTGTAATCGGTTTCTAAGTTAACAATTTTATTGTTATTTAAATTCAAGTCTCCAGTCATATTGTTACCGCCATCAACTTTCAAAAACTTTTTGTTTGTTACGTCATCAATTCTGTAGTTAACAAACTCGACACATGTGGCGTCTCTTTGGTTTGATGGAAGATCAAGATTGATAATTGATTTATTTTTCATATCAATAACAGCTCCTTTATCCAGTTTTTTTCAAGCTGATTTTCGACATATTTTTTATTTGTGGCTTGATCTGCCTGTGTTGGGTCTTTTACGTTGAAGATTGTATTATTGTTCATATCAATGCTTGCTTCCATCTTTCCGCCTTCCTTTTTCGAAAGAAAGATATTTCTCGTGTCCTGATAGTTTATTACCTTTGTCAGATCACCGTGGACAGGATAAGGGTTGCTTTTTAATCGCAAAATATTGTACTTATTTTCCATATCAATATCAGCAGAACCGCTGGCACTACCCTGAGGGCCACGATCACCTTTATCACCCTTGTCGCCCTTGTCGCCCTTATCGCCCTTGTCACCTTTTAAACCACGTGGTCCTTGTGCTCCCTCCTGACCTTGTGGTCCAGCGGGCCCTTTTTCTCCTCTTGGACCATTAGGACCCTGTGGTCCTCCAGGGCCTTTATCTCCCTTCGGTCCAGGAGGACCCTCAGGGCCAGGAGGACCACCTGGGCCAGGAGGACCCACTTTTCCACCACTTTCACTCGTCGTAGTTTGGCTATTTCCACCTATTTGGCTGTTAATATACCCCATTATATATCTTCATCAAAATTTTTTTTCATTAATTTCTGGGGTTTGTCATAGTAAAAGAAAGAATATTTTTTATCGGTGGCGCGATCTAAAGCGTTATGATCCACACCTATCTCGTCTGCAATCCGTTTGTTTTCTCTTGGAAGAAATCTGAAAATACAAAAATGGCTGCAGTTATCACGGATGTTTTTCGGCACCTTGTAAAAACTTTGAGTGAGGTAAATAACGCAGCAGTTTTTGTGCCGCCCGTTGATAAAATAATTAATGATATCGTTTTGGTTTTTTTCGCAAACAAGATCATCAAAAACAACTATTTTTTGGTTGTCCACCGGAAGCTCTTCGAGTGGAATGATTTCATCACCATAGGCCTCGATAACCTCGTAACCAACCGTGGGGTCGGGGTTGATTTCTTCAGCAAACTCCTGCAAAAGATCCTGATATTTGTTCTGGTGCAGGTTTTTTGAGAAGAGGTAAATTTTATCATACTCTAACAACTCATAAAGCATATGCAGTAATGTGTTTGTTTTACCAGAATTACTGGGACCACAAATTAACATCCGAAAAACATCTGCTGGCATACAAGGATGACCTTGCCTGTAATCACTCTCGGAAGAACCTGGGTCATAATTTGGAATCTTCATTTTTTTTTCGCTTTATATATTCACGCTGAAAATATGTCAATGAAAAAATGGCGTCAGTTGGCTGAAGAAAAGTCGGCGATCGATCAGCAAACAGAAGAAATTCACCAAAAATTCAAAATGGATAAAAGTTACAAAGAGTTTGGTCAGCTTTCAGGGGAGGAGCTTTTTAAACCAATCACAAAAAGGCTTGATGAAAAGAGCACCACTGTGGACGAAGAGGAAGAAGAGGAAGAAGAGGAGCAGGAAGTTCCTGATTACACAATGGATGAATTTGACGAAATCAACCCTTTTGGTGATGAATTCAGACCGGATGCACCAACACCAGCACCATCACCACCAACAACACCACCACCACCACCACCATATGATGATGATGATGATGATGATGATTTTCCACCACCCCCACCGCTGATGGAAGAAACATCCAAAAGAAAAGAGTGGGCGAAGCCGGGACCGGTTGAGCCTGAATATCAACACGAATCAACCCTGTTGCAAACGGTCAATCAACTGATCACGAAATACGGAAATGATCCCAACTACAAAGTAGGAAAATCGAAATTAGGTTTGAAAGGTAAAACCATTGCGGAACTAAAAAAGATAAGAGATGGGATCGATGAAAAAAGAAGGGTGACAAAAGAATCTCTTTTTTCTAAACGGTTACAGGAGGGGAAAAAAAGACTGAAGTCCACTTCCTTACAAGAAAAAAGAGAAAGATCTCTAACGCCTTTGGAAAAAGCTGTCGCGAGCCGAAGACCTGCTTTTGAACTTTCTGACGATGAAGATAACGCTTATGAACAGGATTGGGAAACCGAAGGAAGTGGCTTCTATGATGATGAAGCTGAAAAATTGATCAACCAACTTAATTTGAGTTTTGCATCAATAAAAGCAGGAAACAACTCGATAAAACTTAAAAAACAGATATTTTATCTGCTTGATACGCTTGTGGAACTTGGAAGAATAAATAAAAATCAAAAGAAAAAAATTATTTCATTAATATAAAACAATGGTTTTTGACATACTGCTTGACTCGAGCCTTGCAAAACTAGAAAGAAGTGGAGGACGGAATGTTTCACATGATTTCACAGTAAATTTTTATCCACCGATCGAATTGGATAAAGGAAACTATAAAGCAGCGTTGAACAGACTTATCACAATGAGTTACTCATGGAATAATATCGATTCTCGTTATGATAATAACAAAATTCGCTGGAAGAAAAAAACAGAACAAGCGTGGAAAACTTTAACTTTTCCGAATGGAATGTATGATTACAAAAGAATCAACACTTTTGTTCAACAACACACCGGTAGAGTAGATCCAAGAAACAAAGACAGTGATTACATTTTCACAATATACTTCGATATGTCAATTTATAGGGTTGCGACTTTGATACATAACGATTATGAGCTTGACTTGTCTCAAGGAAATTTTGGTGAATTGCTTGGTTATGGAAAAAGTACCTTGAGTGGGGATGTTGTCGGAAGGAAAGTTCCAAATATTACAAGAGGTGTTGATTGGGTTTATTTGCACTGCGATTTTATCTCACGCCGAACAAACAATGTTCCAAGCGATGTGTTATACAGTTTCTCAACAACAGATCTTGAGGTAAGCTATCCATTTCGAAAAGAGCCACGTCGACTTGAGTGGCAGCCTGTTAATAAAAGTAATATAAATGCAATAAGAGTTTGGGTGACAGACGGAAGAAACAATATTCTGGATCTCAACGGGACAGACATTGCAATAAGCTTAATGATTGAAAAAGATTAAAAGTTTTTTTGTTGGTATAATATACAATCATGTATCATCCAAGCGAGTGGGCAAGATACTTTGATGAAAAAACCGGGAGTTATCGATATAAACACAAAGGGTCGGGTGTGATCCGTGGCACCTTCATGACAATTGGTAAAGTACTCAGAAACAATGTAAAGAATGTTGCAAAAAAAACTGCTGAAAAAGCCACAAAAACAGTCGCTGAAAAGGCGGGTCAGAAAGTTGGTGAATTTACTGTTGAAAAAGGTTCAAAACAAATACGAAAATTACTGCAAGAGAGAAAAAAAAAAATTACTGCAAGAGAGAAAAAAACAAAAACCGTTGTCACAAGGCGCAAAAAAGAAACTTGCAAATATTTTACAAAACCCCACACCAAAAAAATCAGACGCTCTTGTGAAATTAAATCAAATTTTGGCAAATGAAATTTAATAAAAAAAATTTTTTCGATAAATATAATAAGCACTTGCAACATGTTCAGAAGTAAACCATACCTAGAAGAGACAAAATACGTTCAAATTAATTTAAACACCCCACTCACCTTCCCTGGAAATAACCAATTTCAAACAAAGACGGGCTACGAATTTACTGTAAGAGACCGGGACAATTTTTATGACTGGTACAACGCTTATTTTCGAGTTGATTTCAAGTTTGAAGCAAAAGCAAACGGAGGTAACGTTGCTGCTGACACTGAATCAGCTCCTATTAACGGTTCTTTCTCATTGATCAAAAGTTTGAAAGTAATTTCATCAGGGAAAAAATTGTACGAGGCAAACAATATTCACAAAGGTGTTTTCATCAAAAATCTGCTTGATTTTTCAGACGATTATTCAAGAAGCGTGGCAAAAAACCAATTTTGGTATCTTGATGAAGATGCCACCACAGAAACTGATGGCAATGCAACGAACAAAGGAGGAATACGGGCAAGGGCGCTTCTTTCACATGGAGGTTTAATAGTTCAGACTATAATCCCTTTAAACAGATACTCTTTCTTCGAAGGTCTTTCCGATAAATTGCTGCCACCAATGCAACTTACTTTTTGAAATTGAACTGCAAAAAGACCAAGAAATGATTTTCCAAAACAAGGACACAGATCTAAGAAGAATTGTTGTTCGTAAATTTGAGTTGTGGGCCCCACAATTACATTTCACTGGTCAAGGACAAAAATTGGTCAATGAAAATTTCTTGAAACCAAACCAATGGAAATACCTGAATGAAACTTTGCATAGCAGCAGCGCCCGAAGGGATGCGAATGGTATGTGGTTAATTACACCGGGGGTAAAAAATCCCAAGCATGATTTTGTTTTCATTCAACAAAGTCGGAAAAAAGATGATTACAAGTTCAACCCTTACATCTTCGACACATTTGATATCGATGGTGATGACTCAGCAAGATTGGACACTTGCCGCCTTCATTACGGTACAAAATTTTACCCTGAGCTTGATTACGACCATGATTTTAAAATAAGAATTTTGAATGATTTAATCAATTTCCGATACAGAAAAAACGACTACAACACCGGCGTTCAGCTGCAGATTGCTAATTTTGAGAAGTTATACCCAATTATCTATTTTGATCTACGAAACACTGAAGAAAGTGTGACAGGCGACCCGAAAAAGCTCGAATACCATTACAGACTAAATCAAGCCGCAGACGCACAGGATTATATAATCTACGCTTTGGTTTTGAATGAAGAAGAATTCGTGCTGAAGCAAATTGGTAATGAGCTTGTCGCCGGTTTGTAAATGAAAAATTCAAAAAAAAATCTGAATATAATATACACAATGAGCACAACTTATCATCCATTCAAAATCGCACTGACTGATGGTCAGAAAAAGAAACTTCAAAAAGCTTATTTAACAAAGACCCCTGTTGGTCTGAAAGTCAAACCAGACCAAATTGGGCGTGGTGACGAACTTTTTCTCACTGAAACTCAAATCAAGCGATTGAAAAAAAGATCGGCGGCAGGGAAAGGAATGGTAATAAAATTTAGCCAGACACAGCTTCAGAACACTGCGCAGCGTGGTGGAAATTTGTTTTCTGCTATGTTAGGTTTGGCAAAACCTTTGATAAAGCCAGCTCTTGGAGCATTAGCAAGTGCAGGTTTGAGTTTTGGCGCTGAAAAGGTGCTGAAAAAGATATTTGGTAATGGTTTTGGACCAAGAGAAATTGAGCTTTATAAACTTGTTCAGCGAATGACTCCTGCTCAGAAAAAGGCGGCAAAACAATATCTTGTTGGAAAAGGTTTGGTGAAAGGAGGCGGCGCACAATACGGCGGTTTCCTTGGCATGTTGGCGTCTATCGGAGTACCTTTGGCCCTTGATTTGGTCAGAAAAATAATTGGAAAAGGTATGCAAACGCAACCACCACCACCACCACCACGAACAAGACGATCACCAGGAATACCAAAAGGTAAAGGGATGCAAATTCAACCTCCACCTTTTTATGGAACTTGGGAGGACTATTATCGTTTAAAAAAAACTGAAATTTGAAGATAAACCTCTTTCCAACATTGACCTGAGAAAGTGGTGCAACTTTTTACGAATTCCCATCAAAGGTATTTTTAGCAGAAACGAAACAAAACCTTTGTTTCATTCTCCATGTATTATCAACTTGGATGATTTCGGAAGTTTGGGAACTCACTGGGTATGTTGTTGGCCAAAAGGAAAAGGTCTTTTGAGTATTTCGATTCATTAAGGCTTCCACCACCTTTGGAATGGGAACAAGCGATGTCAATGCATGGGATGAAACATTTTTTCAGAAATGACAACCAAATTCAATGGGAACAAAGTGTGAGATGTGGTTATTACTGCCTTCTCTTTTTAAACGAAAGAAATAAAGGAACAAGTTTTGCCGATATTTTGAAAATGTTCTCCAACGATTTACTTCAAAATGAGGAAATTGTGAAAAATTATTTTTCATAACTATATAAAAATGGAAAAAGTGTACTGTGTGAAAGAAGAAAGGCACACACCAAATGTACCTGGGAGTGAAAAAGTTGTTACAACAAAAAAAAAGAAATAGAAGAGTCTTGTTAGTAAAATGCGCAAGTTGTGGAAAAATGAAATCCGCTGGTTTCTTGCCGGGAAACTGAGTGAGCCCTCCCTTGCGGAGGGCAGTGGAATATTCGGTGACGTTGCTATGGCAGTTGGCGATCTTGCAATTACAAAAGGAATCCCATATCTTGCGAAAAAAAGTGTTGAAGCTGGAAGATATTACGCTTCTGAAGCAATGAGAGACCCTAAATTGCAAAAGAAAGCAATAAATTACACTCTTGACAAAGCCCGCCCAGTTATTCAAAAAGTTGGAAGTGAAATGTTTGATCAACTTTCAACTAAAGTTCGACCAAACCAACGTTATAAAACTGACAGACCTGATTTGGATGGCGCCGGATTTGATATACATGCTGCAATTTGAAAATTTCCGAAACCAAAAAAAGGTTGCACATTGCCAGGACATAATTTCACAGGGCCATACAATCCTCTTGAAAAGCAGGTTAAATTCAATCCAGAAACGGGTGAAATTCTTGAAATATATCAACAACCCACAGGTGCTACAGATGCGATTGCAATGCAACATGATGTTGATTATGATGTTTGTTCCAACCGTGAAAAAAAATATGGTGAAAACCTGAAAAAATGCAAAAACAAAGCAGATAAAAAAATGGTAAGGTTTCTTGACGAAGTTCCTTACAAACAGAGGCAGTGGGGCCATGCGGCTGCAAGAAATGCAATTAATGCTAAACAAAAGTTAGGGTTGGGTTTAAAAAAACAAAAAGGAACTGGTGCTTTGGATAAACCATTGGAAGTAGCGAAATTTGCTGAAACTTTGACAAAAAAAATGATTCCTTCCACAAAACATGTATTTGATCGGTATTGGTCAGGTGATATTGCGAAAAATGCTTTCACAGGACCAACTGGTGTCACAAGCAAGAAATTTTGGACTCATCCGAAAAAGGGTACTGTCATGCGTTTGGTAAAAAATCCAAAAACAGGAAAATATGAAAATGTTTATGAAGAACCTTGATTGGCTTTTAACCACCATTTTTCAAACTCCTTTTTTGCGAGCCACCAGCTTTCTAAGTTTTTGGGAAAGTGATTAAACATATATTTCGTAATTTCTTTTTTCTTTGGCCAGCATTCAGAAGGTACTTTTTCAAAATAATTGTATAAAAAACAGTGGTAGTTCACTGACTTACCGGACATCTTCTGAAATTGAACAATAACGTTGCCAAGAAAATCTACCTCGCTGGAAGAAAACATTTCTTTTATGTCCCATTTTTGCAAAACTTTTTTTAAATAATCATCATTCTTTGGAAGATCAGTGGAACTTCTTCTCCAATTTTCTTCTTCAAAATAATCATAATCATCACATTCAATCACTCTACCACATTTTTGGCATGCATGACAGAACTCATTCACCACATAAATTAATTGCTCATCGCATGAAGGACAACGATCAATCTTTTTTGATAACAGGCTTATTTCATTTTTTTGCAACATTTCTTTAATCATTTTCGACGAAATTTTCTCACCTTGCAAACAACCAAACGGATCGTCCATTTTTTTATTGTGTATAGTATACAATGAGCTCACGTGTTTTAAATAAGTTGTCAAAAATTTATTACAGCCCGCAAGGGTATTGGAAAGGGTGTGCAGCAATTAAGAAATTAGCCCAGGCAGCGAAAGTTTCGGAAGATGTGGCTCAAAACTGGTTGATGAAACAAGCTCTTTGGCAAGTTTATTTACCAGCCCCACGTTACATTCCAAGACCGAAATTTGACGTTCCTGTTCCAAACAAAGTTCACCAAGCCGATCTTCTGTATCTCCCACACGATCGCCCACCACGCTCCCGTAAAACTTTTAAATATGTCCTCACAGTGGTAGATGTGGCCTCTCGATACAAAGAGGCCGAACCGTTGACCACAAAAGAGGCCAAAGAAGTCGCAGCTGCTCTGGAACGGATTTATAGTCGTGGTCCTTTGAAGTGGCCGAAACTGCTTCAGGTCGATCCTGGTCGTGAGTTCATGGGTGCTGTGAATCAACTGCTTTCGAAACATAGTGTTGAAGTTAGACGTGGTCGTGTGAATATTCACCGTGATCAAGCTATCGTTGAAAGATTCAACCGCACACTTGCTGAACGGCTGTTTGGGCACCAATATGGGGTTGAAATGCGCCTTCCTGAGGGTCAGCGGTCTACTGCGTGGGTGAAAAGGCTTCCTCAAGTTGTTGCCGCTCTGAACAACGAGGTAACAAGCCTTACCGGCAAGAAACCTGCCGTTGCCATAAAAGAAAAATATGTTTCTGCAAAGCCATCGACACCTTATTCAAGGCCTGTTGGGCAAAGGGAAAAAAAGCTCCCCTCTCTCGTTAATGTGCGCTATCTCTACCAACCTGGCGAGCTTGAAGGCGGTGTAAAAAGAGCTACAGATCCAATCTGGTCTTTGAAAGTTTACAGCATTGAAAGATCTTTTACCAAACCAAATCAACCCGTTCTCTACTATTTGTTCAACGGTCCCAAGCGCGGCTTCGTGCGTGAAGAACTGCTGGTTGTCCCTCCAAACACACAATTACCCCCCGAGCAACTTTAAAATTTCGGCATCTAACTCAATAAGTTCATCATATTATGTTAATGTTAGCATTTCGTTGTACCCATAAGCCTTTGTATGAATACCATCGTTACATATCCATCGCTTTGAATCAAATGGTGAAAGCGAAATTTTGTTAAGATGCATTCCGTATATCTCATGCCCCTCGCTTCGAATAATGTTCATTCCATGCCTTTTCTGCTCCTTACCAAAAAGAGTTTCCTTGTAATGTTCATGCATAATTCTTTTATTCACAACACTCTTTTTTACACCCTTTGCCTTTTTTATATTTTTTTCGTCAGCTTTCAAGATAGAATACATTTTTGGTCTAAGACAAACACACTCTACAATTGGTGTTCCATTGCATTCATCTTTCATTTTTCCCAAGACCTTTTTGTTTATATTTGAGTAAAGTGGATGCTCCTTCGGGTAGTCGCTCGTATCATAAAGATCTTTGTTTTTTTCGATGTCTTTGTATACATCATCAGTTTCAATTTCAACAAGAAGACTGTCGGTGTCTGTGTACAAAAGTTCGCACTTTGGGCCAGATTTTTTTTTCAGCTCGTTGAAGAAAAAGTCGTACATCAATATCTTGCTGTTGTCAAGGATAGTCATCCCAGTGTAAACAGGTTTGTCAAGCAGCAACTGGCTTTTGTGCATGTCAATTCCAACAAGGTCATTTGTAAAAATTACATGCCTTGAGTACAAAGGGCTGGCAATCATTTTTCTTATTTTTTCTGTCTCATCGCTTCTTGCTAATTCTATTTCAACATGTTTACGCAAGTTTTCCATGGTTTTGCCGAAAACTGAGTTATTCATTAGCTTGTAAAAGTTCTTTTCAAAGTCGCTCTTTGATTTTTTCCTGAATTCTGTATTCATCTGGATGTACGGCTCCATCCAGCATTCTTGTTCGAACTGTAACACCCTGTGCACGCGCTTCAGTTTCATGCCCTGCTTCAGATAAAACTGCAAGTTTCTGTAATGCACGACATAGTTGCTTTTGTTCTCAAGTGTCAGCAGCAGCTTCTTGCTGTCCGGCGGTTTCAGCTCCAGCTCTTTCATCAACCTCTTTTGGTAGTCCGACATACATTCTTTTTTTACAACCTTTTTCTCCGGCGCCAGGGGATAACTGTTGTGTTGCTCATGCAGTTCTGCTGGATATTCAAGATCCACCTCAAGAATCCATCCATTAAATGCGTTTTCTTTTTTCTTCATTATTTCTTCCTCAGTGGGCAAAACACGTTTCCATTTAAAATCTCTTTTCGGGAGTGGCTTGCTCATTGCCCATCCATAAAGATTATTTGCGTCGAGATACATGATGAATTTGTTCGGTTTGCTGGGGTCATAGTCCGGTACAAGCGGGTTGTTTGCCTTTGCGTATCTCTTGCTTACCATGGAGATTCCACCCCGCATTCCTCTTTCCACGAAAAGATGCATTTCAATGTCTGTGAATAACTCAAGCTGAACCCCAGTCTTTTTCAAGAGAGCGTCCCAGGAAAGGCCTGGAGACGTGCAATAATGAGCCGGATCTAACCCGTACTGCTCTTGGCATAGGTTTCTGAAGTTCTCAAAAACATCCGCCAGCAGGGCGACATCTGTTTTCACGTAAAGATCATGATAATCTCCCAGCGTTTTACATTCAAAAGTCTCCCATACAGTCTGCGCGTGTGAGTACTCTTCGTCTGTTATGTGCTCGTCGTTCAGCTTGCTGTAAAACTTCTCTTTGTCAGGAAGCCTTGTCTCGCTCAATCTCGCCAATGAGTCCATGTACTCGTAAGGGTAGACCCCTTTTTTGTAAAGCAGGTCGCTTCCTTTTGAAATGGTTGATGTTATTTTCAATGACTCCTTTGGTGTTGCGCTTACAAGTGAATCAAGGCTCGCTTGCAAAAAGTTGAAGCTGTCGATGAAACGCAGACCTCCGACTGAAAATGTTATATATTTCTCCATGTTATTTGCGATACATTTCACTTTTTTTTCAGCTGTGACATCGCTTGCATTAAATGGTGTGCGTCGTAGCCCCTCAGGTTGTGGAATACAACTGGTATCTTGTACGTCTGGGGGTTAATACGAAGTTTCAAATTGCATTTGTTATGCGCGGCTCCGCGGTACCTTCCCGTTATGTGGCAATGGTCTCTTACTGCGTCTTTGAAGTTTTTCTGAAGTAAAGGGTTTCCACAGAAATTACAATTTTCCTGTGATTGTGCTTCCAACTGGTATTTTTTGTCTGTTAATCTTTTTAGCCTAAGAATACCCCATTGTTGTTGTTCTTTCTCTGCACTGTAAAAACATTTTTTGTGCCATTGACCCCTATAAATGCTTTTTTCACTGCCTTCACCGCGTTCTATACTCCAAACCGGTAAAGAGTCTAAGAATTCATCTTTTATCAAACTTTTATTACAAATGTGGCAATCAGTTGCACTTTTGATTTTTACCCAGTCATACGGCTCCCTGAAACTTCACCGTCGCTTCTCACAACCATGTAAGAATACCCGCATGCCTCATGCCATTCTGTCTTCTCTGTGTAGCTTTTTTTCTTGCTCTCTGGCCCAATTTCACAGCCAAGAATCTTTCTTATCAAAGCCTCAATGTCAGCATATATCACGTATGGCACCTTCATCTGTTTTTGATAATTTCTGAAAGAAAGGGTGTTTTTTCCCTCTTCCGGCATCTCGATCCTTGTCGGCCTTCCATTCACACCATTGCAATATTTTTCATGATTTTGCAGCAAGTCCGCTCTTGTAAAACCTGTCAGACACAACATGCAGTAGTGTTTTGCGTTTCTATTTTTTGTCTGATCGAAGAGCAAAGCGCTCACCCGTTTTACATAACAATAGTGTTGTATAATCCCCGACTCAATTAACATCAGGTTTATCCGTGGCACGCTTTTTTCTTTTCTGCATATCCTATGCGGAATCACACGATTGTTTTCCCAGCCAAATACGTTAATTGCTAAGTTTTTGTTTTGAGCTTCAAGCTTGTCTATCTGTTTTACCGGTGTTGGGAAATTGATTCCTTCGTAGTTAATGCCATCTTTAACCGGATATTTGCTTGGTCTTTCAGCGTGATTTCCATCTTTTGGAGGGAATAAAGCAGCTCTGAGTGCCCACTTCATACATTCGTTGTCTCTGTTTTTCACGTTAATTATTGCCTTCTTTTTTGCAAGATTGGCTGGAAGAGGTAAAAAGGTTCCTCCGCGCAGTGGCTGATAGCGTGCAACATTCACGTAGGCAACCATTATTCTTTCAAGAACCCATCCTGAGCCCCGCTCTGACCAAGACTCTATTTCACCCTTTATTCTTTCAACAAATGCGTCGAATTCTTTTTCTATCTGCTCCTCTTCATTCATGTTGAAAATGTGCGGTTCATTTTCTCGAAAATAATGTTCCTTGTACTGTATTTCACCGTCTATCTCTCTTGAAAACTCAACTTGTAAACCAAAACTTACTTTTACGCTTTTAAAATTTTGGATTTCGTTTTCAACCAAATCAGTAAACTTTTCTTTCGTTTCCCTTGCAAACACAAAAAGACCTTTATTGTTTGGATTTTCTGAAGAAACAGTCATTCTCCAAACACGAAGCCAGTCCTGGAAATTATTTTGGGTTATTATAAACCTGTCATATGGAACAACTTTATTTGGTTCTAAAGTTTTTGGCAAGTTTATGTTTTTCTCCGGTATTGAACCGTAAAACATTTGCAGAACATCGGACGAATATCTTGCGGCCGCCATTTTGGTGTATATACTTGTGATTATATTTGTTCAATAGGAAAAAATTCTGGGTCACTTTGTATATATTCCTGTACAAACATTTCTTTGATATAAAATATTTTCTGTTACACATCCTCTTCCACTTTGTTTTTATACTGTTTGCGTTACACACATGGAAGATGAGGTGTTCTGGGTCAGAAATTCAAATAAGCGGTAAATACCAAAACGAGGTGAGCTTGGGAGCCGAGTTTCGGTGAAAAAACCGCTTATTTGAATTTCTGGCACATTTCTGGCCCAGAACCCTCATCTTATATGTGTGTCAGGCAGATTTACCTCCTCGTCACTTGAATGCATTGTACTCGATCCTGCGTATGTCTCCAATGGTAGCGAGGTGGAAAATTGGTCTCTAGGACTCTCATTCGCCAGAGCGAGCAAATTGTCCTCTTGGCATGAATTTCCAGGTGGCTTACTATCATTAAAACCAAAAATGTAACACAAAAATCAAGATGCTGATGTGATACCGTTATCAAGGAAAAACCTATTGTCGATTAGCCCCAAGTTTGTGTCCCAGTGAAAAAAAATTAAGCAAACGCTAAATATGTACCAAGAGCTACACTTGAGATAAACATTTGAGCACAGACGAAAAGGGAAGTAAGAAAAAGTAACGAAAATCATTCAGACTACTTACACTTCATCTCCCTCCATCAAAACATGGGGTGGCTTCTCTGAAACACAGAAAGGCTCCCCTGAGATGTCTTCAAATTTCGTAGTGGAACTGAAGCATTCTTTGGGCGCTGCACCAAAGCCTTGAAAACAAACATCCTCATCTGGAAACGGTGGAGTTTCCTAGCACTCAGACATTGACAGCAGCACCCGGTCGACAGTTTCTATTGGCAAGGAAGGGCTTAGGTTTGCACTCTCTGGCATGGAGAGAGTGAAATACTCCGGCTCCAAGCTCAAAGACCCCACCCAGTCGTAGATATTCCCTACTTCTCCACTCTTGTCGAATCTGCGCGTTTGAACCCCTAGTATCGGGTGTCTGATGGAAACTGTGATGTGTGGGTCGTTTGCCTGCGGTTCATCGGACACTCTGTTAGCTCTTGATTCACGCAGACTCTCCTGTCTTGCAGTTTTTTCCTGGCATCGGAGGAGCTCCTTTCGTTTCTCTCTTACTTTTTCTTGGTCTTTAGCTAAGGAGTCGAGATATTCTTTTTCTTGCAATGCCCTTAGTGATTTCCTATCTTCTGAACAGCCTAGCAAACCTGAAGATGTGTCCTGTTCGTTTTCAAAAACAGATGTCAGCAAGTCGCTGTCGTCGTCACTGGGAGAATGAACTTCACTTTTCTTTTCCAGCTTGTCTCTGATGCTGACCTTCGATAAAATATACAGTCTCACTTTCGTTAATCTGTGCTTGGTGATGTACGTGTCCAAAGTGAACTCTTCCTTTATTTCCTCGCATCTAAAGTTTCCTAGTTTAAAAGTCATTTGATTCGTACTACCAAATGCGGACATCCCGTCTGGAAAAAAAACATCTTTCATGACTTCTATCAGCTCTCCTGATGTCGCCTGGAGTGGAAATGAAACCTCTCTCGTTCCTCCCCCTTTTGCCATGCGCACAGCAACAAAACGCTTTTCTTTATCATTGAAGTGCATCCAGCCGATTTGGATTTTTTTAGAACGTTGCGTTGGTAGCGGGCTGACGTCTTCTGATGACTGACGTCTTCTGATGACTGCTTTCTTTTTCGTTGACTTGGAGTCAAGTTGTTTTTGTAGTTCCAGAAGTTTTCTTTTTCTCCCTTCCTTTTCTGTGTCATGGCCATCTACGTCGTTTAAAACGAATGATCGTAGTGCAAGTATGTCTCCTCTTCTCCTAAGACCAAGGGCTTGAAAGTCCTTGTCGCTTGCCATACGGATAGCAGCAAAATCCATCTGAAGGGGAACAATAAACACGATGTTATTCATAACATTCTTGAAAGTGTAGTGCCAGTCATAATAAATGGACAGTAAGGTCATTAACCGAGTACTTTGTACAAACAGTATTCATTCCGTGACCAAAACAATAAGCAGTGGGACGCTATGGCAACCTTCAGACCTTCCAGCATGTTTCCATGGCCAGTTTTTCACTGTAACAGATGATGGCATAGCATCTTCCTTGCGACCAGCCTCTTTCTTTTCCTAATTTACTGTACCCGAGTTCATAGATTCAGCGGTAGCCGAGCCTCACGGAACGTGAATCGCAGGAGCGGGCAGGGACAGAGAAGAATCTATTTTTTTACTCCCTTTCTCCAACCTATCCCCGTTTTAAACATTAATTTGCATAATGTAGGATTTGAGAACATAAGGAAATGTAAGGGAATATCGAAAGGCTCATTAACTTGAAATTACCTCATTCAATGTCGTCTGTCCTCCCTGGGGTTCATAAAGAAGAACCTTAGCCATTTGAAAGGGTTTCTAAAGGCCTTTTAGCGTACGTTTTTGCAAAACCCCTCATATCTCAAACATTGGCCGTTCAAACCGAAAGGAAGACATAAGTCATCGAGGTAATTAGTCTATCTTTCTTTTGGAGTGTTATTGTTACTTTTTTGTATAATTTGAAGTTATCGGGTGGTCAGACAGTTTGTGTGGGCTCTACGGGGTATGCTCTGAGAAAAAAAGAGCGACTGCGGCGTTCTAAACAGGACTGACCACCATCTGAATTATACCCTGACGAACAAACTTGGGTAAATTTTCTCCGAGGGACAGCTGGCAGTAGCCATGCGCAATTACTTCTCAAGAGGACTTGTGTCACACATTTGAAGAACAGTTGGAGCTACAGAGTACAGAATCATTTATTCATAGTTTGTAATGGATTTTTCAGGGGGGTACTCCCTTGTATAAGCTATATAGGTATGCACCACCCTAAGAACTACTTTTTTGAGCCGTTTGGTCTGAAAATGGGTATGGTTTGATACCATTTTGGTCTGATAGTCTGAAATGGGTGTGGATTTTAGAGACCAGGACAGAGACCATACCCATTTTAGGGAACACTCTCACCAGCGAAAAACCACACTAGACTCAGTTCGCCGACAATCTGGCTACTGACATTACGCATCAACAACCGGTATATTATAGTTTAATGAAGTTGGATTTTACCTATTAAACGTAAGTGGTACTGGTATCTTTTAGTTAGTATGATAACACGATGTTTGTTTCTTTAAAAAATGGAAGAATCCTCATGACAAATAAATCTGGAAATACAGAAATTTGAAATTGCAAGTAATTATAAATTGTTAACAGTGGCCTTTTTATCTCTAATCCTAAGTCCTAAATCCTAAATGAAGAGCCGAAATGAAACAACTGATCTATAAACCACCTTGCCCGACAAGCTTGTGAAATCAATGAGGTTATGGGCTCCTTGGATTCATACACCATTGACCCACAAAAAAGAAGTTGGAACGAACAGCTGAGACCAATTACAGCTTACCCTACATTCTCCTTCTCACCCCTACCCTTACTGCTCATCCCCCTCACCCCTCACCCTTAACCCCCTACCCGTAGCTCAACTTTAGTATGTTGAGTTATTTGCATTTTTAATTTCATCACAACAGTTTCATAGAATCTGTTATTGAGTAACCAAACTATTTGTACATGCTCAGTACAGTTAAGCTTTTTGTGACACCCGATTTCAGCTGCAATTGTTTGTGTTGACCAAATTTGTTTGCTCTTTGGCTCAAGACCAACTATTTATTTATTGACTAGCCTTTGATTGTGTGACACTTTAGTTGTCCAAGTTGGATTACATTTTTTAGGTCACACATTCTTGTTGACACTACACTGTTGTTATTTTGTTTTCCTTTTAGTTGCTTTACTACTTTTATTTGGTTTAGCTTAGCTTTCCTTTTCCTTTGGTCTAATAAATTCTTATTTGGCCGAGTCACTTGTCTGTTGTCACGAAACAACACGAACCTCTACACCCATTGGCATTTATTTTATGAAATAAATGTTGAGACAAACAGCAAATCCCCACCAGTTGTTTCGATTCAGTGCTATTTTAACGCAGCGTCTATCGCACTGTCTTTCATCAACACCACTACTGATGTTTGTGCACATCAGTCATCTTTCCAGCCGTAATTGCCGCTAATTTACGTGGAAAAGCATAGGTGTATATTAAGTCATCACGGGTAAACCAGATGATTCTCCTGCAATGTCAACAGTGCAACACTAACAGAGGATGGTTTTGAATTTGGAACATCCGTGTGCTTTCCAAGCGGTGACTACACATCCAACATTTTGGTTTTCTTTCTTTTAGAGTAAAGCTACCCCAGTCTAGCTTATAAGACCTATCTGCGACGCCAAAAGTGTATTAAACGTGAATACAGACTAATGGAGACATGGTCTTTGAAAGCTTGGCAAACAATTTCTTCTACATTCCTCTTGTCTTTTAAAAAATTGAAAACCTGAAGAGAATAAGATGATAATTTCTGTTAGTACTTTACATGTCTGCTCCACCGACGAAACTACAGGAAAACACACAATACCTGGTCTGGGGTTTTTATAAGTGCATAAGTGCTAATTTCGCATTAGATTTTCTCTGTAGATGTGAAACGTTTTTTGCCACAAGCCTGCTTTGCCTTTATACTAATCCAGTTTTTGCCATTAAGTAACGGTTAAATACCGGATCAACACATAACTAATCCAATTTTCACCCTACCTCGTCCAATTCGCCGTCTGTCTCCTTCCGCGAGTCCATTTTGTTTACGAGCGAATCGTTGTCACGTGGTATTCTTAACTCGCAAGTAGCAAGTCGCAAGTCGCAAGTAGCAAGTAGCAAGTAGCAACTCGCAAGTAGCAAGTAGCAAGTAGCAAGTAGCAAGTAGCAAGTAGCAACTCGCAAGTAGCAACTCGCAACTCGCAAGTAGCAAGTAGCAAGTAGCAACTCGCAACTCGCAAGTAGCAAGTCGCAAGTAGCAACTCGCAACTCGCAAGTAGCAAATCGCAAGTAACAAGAAAAAAAGTAGAAGAAATATATGTCCCTTTGAAGCCACCGTAGTACGACTACACCAACAAACAAAGAATAGTCCAATTTTTCCCTCTCGTGTCACAGATCACTTTTTAGAAGATAATACTGAACAAGTCTTCTTTTTCTATCGGAAACAGTAAACTTTGCATGGACCACCGTAACAAAATAAAAGTACCGGATCCTGTAGTAAAGGATCTAACCAGCAAAAAATAAAGAACCAAGTACAATAAAAAAGCAATGCTGATTCAGCGGTAGAGAAACTGTATATTTACCAATATTTCAAAAGGCACTGCCTTTCTTCTTCAGGTCCCGGTTGTTCGAAAGTGGGTTAAATCCTAACCTCAGGTTAAATAAACGTAACCCGCGGTTAAATTTTAACCGCAGGTTAGTTCTGTTGTTCAAACACCGGTTAGCGCTAACCTCAGGTTAAACAGCGGGTTAAATTTAACCCTGCTAGCTAGGTAGGTTAAATAACTAACCTCAGGTTAAATGATAATAAAAGCACGTCAAAAAAACATGGCTGACTTGTTGTTTGTTAATATACGACAACAGTGAAGACCGAACTAAGAGCTCGCTACAGGTTTGGAAGGCAGGCAGTTGGTTACATTACCAATCTCATTGCCGATGACCTTCGTCGTAGCACTCGCCGAAATCATGCGCTTCCGCCCCTGCAGCAGGTCCTAATTGCTCTGCGATTTTTTGCGAGTGGAAGTTTCCTACAAGTGATAGGAGACACTGCTGGCGTCGACAAGTCAACCGTTTCCCGTGTCGTGACGAGCGTATCATATGCCTTGTTAGCGAAGCAAAGCGACTTTATTAAATGGCCTACAGGTGCCGAACTTGTTGTGAACAAGAACGCATTTTATCGTCGTGGGGGCTTTCCTTGTGTTATCGGCTGCGTGGATGGCACCCACATAAGAATTCAAGCGTCTAAAGATCACGAGAAGGCCCAAAGTAACTGAAAACTTTAAAAATGACTTGAAAATTCATCAATATGAGATGATCAAATGCAACAAAAAACTTACATTTTTACTCTACCTTCAAAAAAGATGTAACTACCTCTAACTCACTAGAACTCATTACAAACCAGAAACATCGGCAGGTAGTACCAAAACTTAGGGCAGGTAATCATAACCTAAGAATTGAAACTGGAAGACATTCCACCCCTAAACTCCCTGAGCAACTGAGAATCTGTCAATACCGCAGTTCAAATGAGGTTGAAAACGAAGCACACTTCCTCTTCTTTTGCAACAAATGTGACACAATTAGAAATTCTTTAGTGGAAGATATGACGTTAGCAAATATCCCGAATTCGATTATTTAAATGCTAATAACAAAATTGTTTTTCTCTTTAATAGCACTGATGTTTTCATTTGTAAAAAATTAGGTCACTTCATTTACGAAGCTTTTACTAGATACAAGAATTGTAAATTAACCGCTTTCGCTACTTTAATTTTATACTTTTTTTTCTTCTTTTTCTTTTTTTTAATGTGCAATACCATTTGTAATTGGGAATGCAAATAAACTGTTGTTGTTGTTGTTGTTGTTGCCATTCAATCAACGTTCAAGGAATGTGTGACCGACCACGAAGGTCAGTAAAATATTAACTAACATTTGTAAACAAGAGTAAAAGCTATTATCATATCTGAGGACTTTTACATGAAGAGCAAAATAGAAAAAAGTACGTGTTGGACAAATTCTGGGATACTCTGGGATGAAATGACGTTTTAAAAATTCTTTGGACGTTAAATTGTTTGGGAATTGTGATTACAAACAGATAATTTAAATCAAAAATGGGTAAGACTTCCCCACAGCCCCATACATTTATTATGCATACATGTTTTGACTCAATTCATAAAAACTACTTGAGTGAAATAGTATGAGATTGCTGCATGCATAATAACATTGCTGATAAAATGTGTGCATGGAAATCTTACCCAAAGTTGCGGAATTGAATCAAGTAAATAATCAGCAATTTGGAAATGAGGTAAGCAAACTATACTATGAGTAAAATATTTGCATACACGGCAATCAAACGTCTGAGGTGTTTTTAGTTTTATTTGGTGGGATTATTTATCATGAAGAGGAAACATGGGCAAAATTGTACAAAGACTATAAGCTGAAAATACATATTTTTAAGGAAATAATGTGACTGATTTTTTTTTCCTTTTTTGTCAAAATAATGAGCTTGACTTTTCATGGAAGCTGCATGCTTAAAGGAGAGTCATGTTGACAAACGGTGCAGACAAGTCTGCAGTTTAAGTTTTCAAACACTATTTAGAACTATTTTTTAATGGTAAACTCTTTAAAGATTACTACATCATATAATCAAACTTTAAACATTGAAAATTGACTTTATCAACTCAAACGATAAAACCGAATTTTTGCAGGTTTAATTTGCAGGTACGACTAAAGTTCCTGTAATGGTAGAAACTTTGCTGCTTTCCTGTATGGTGAAAATTTGCTTTATGTTAATTTAACAGGGATGTTCACAAATATTGTGGCACGATGGCCTGGAAGCTGCCATGACAGCCATATCTTCCACTCGTCAAATATTTGCCAGTACTTGGAAGAGAACCACAACTCCCTCGATGATGGTGTAATTCTTGGGGACAGCGGCTATGCCTGCTCCCCATTCCTTATGACCCCGTACAGCAATCCAGAAAGCCTCGAACAGGATGCATACAACTCAGCACACAATAAAACTAGGGTGGTAATTTAGCAAACTTTTGGTAGATGGAAAAGGCGTTTCCATGTATTGCATTCAGAGATCAGAATGGCACCAGAGAAAGTTTGCTTGATTATCGGTGCCTGTGCCGTGTTGCACAATATTGCTGTGCTTCTTAATGAGCCTATGGAAGATGGAGATTTGCCAGATGAAATTGCTGAAGTGGAAGTTTATGATGGGCCCCAACAGGGTCTGGCCATCAGAAATCACATTTGCCACACATTTTTTGGGAGATCATTTGTACCTTACCTCATCACCTAAAAATTTTGTTTCCTCGACACGTTAAACAAAACTTTCCTAACTCAGAGCAATTTACGAATAAGAATTTGAACATTTTGCTTCGTTCCTTTGCTTGGGTGCCAGGCATTGCGGTCATGGTCTCCCCAGTGTAGTTTCGGGGACACTGTTCAAATTGAATCCACATCTTGTCAGCTCTTCTGTGGGGCCTTTCACGTGGGTGACTTGTTACGTTAATATGACTTAATATGATGTCATAGCATAACATAGGCATGCAGTGCATGCAGAACCGGTGCCGTTTCTTTTTTTACCTTGTCATAAATGTGCACAGCTAGTTATGTTTGTATGCAAGTGAGCAGAAACTTGGCCGACAACAATACAACACAACTGCTCAGATCTCAGATTTTCTGACTTTCTGGGGAACGCGTGACTTCATTATCGCCGTTAGTTCCCAGTCACGCGGACAAGGCATTGCGTGTGTAGCTGCACGTGCCACTGAGATCCTGCCCAAACGTGCAGGAAAATCATTTGCAAGCGCAAGCAGTTATTCCTTCTATTTTATTACGGTATTTATCTGCCTATAGGCTGGAGCTTGGCTTTAACTCACGCCGACAATTTACGGGGTATGTTTTCTTGTTGCAAGTCAAGTCGGCTACGATAATTTTCGTATTTTTGCTTCGCGAATCGGCGAAGCAGAGCGTGCTTATTTGCATGATAATTGTTTACGTTTCTAAATTTCCCACGTTATTTTTAGCTCTCATGTAACTTGTTTTACGTCTCCACTTTTTAGCCGAATAAATTTCATTTGCTTTGCCTTCGAACAGTACGTGTGTTAAAATTCAGCTCGCACTTTCAAAAGCTGCTTGCTTCCCAATCTCAGTAAACAGTTATCTTACATTCGAATTGATTCTGCTTGGAAATCAAAATGGGCTCCTTCAAAAAACGAATAATTCGGCTTGGAGATTAAAAAGGGAAACGAGTACAACGACATATGCATGGGAATTCGCGAACCGAGTCGAATTCATTGTCTTGCCTGCATATTTTTCCCGGAAATTTGTATCCCTCGGGCAAGTACACTAGCAAAAAACCTGCCGAACCTCAGTCCACAAAAACAGCACATTTGACGGAATAAAGTAGGTCCTAGTTGATCGAGATCGAATCCAGACACTTCACAGTCTGGGTGAGGTACTCCAAGTTATACGCTTTTATTTTTCTATGTGGCACACCCCCACCCCAAAACCCATAGGGTACTCCCCCGGGCCTCACAGGCTGAGACAGACATCTTTCGCTTGTTGAAAATCCTATTGTTTTGACTTAAACCAAAATTGCCCACATTTTCCTCAACTCTGACATGTGCCTATTTGGAACATACCATTTATCAGCCCCTCCTTCTCTGAAGATGAGGGAATCTGGAGTGTCTGCAAGGCACTTTTTAAATGTATATTCAGGATTGGGATAAGCCAATAAAAATTGTCAGGATTACGGGATTGAGGAAAAGTATTGGTTGGGCTGACGGGATTGAAAAACCCCTATGGCGGACCCTCATTTTAGATCACTTTGAGTTAGGAAAGTTTTGTTTATCATGTGAATGTACTTTATTGTCACTTGAACAATTCAGTCTGTAAATGCAGTCTTGTGGAAATTTGGAAGTGACATAAAATTAGGTGAAGTACATTTCAGTTAGGTACAATAAAGTTATTGCAATGATTTAAGTTGATATTATAGTCACTTCTGGCTTTCAATTTTTTGTTATGCCTGGTGAACAGTTTTTCTTATGACTTTCATATGTTAGAGCCTTAGAATGGACAGCAAAGACATATTTAAGAACATAACAAAGTATACTTCTTGATAGCGCAGTTTTTAGCAGAAGGCTGAAACACTAACTCCAAGCTAAACAAGGAAAAAAATAAAGTAACTGAAGCATCCTTGCGTCTTATGTATACATGAAACTCTTAAGTGTGCTTTTGTTTTTGTTTTTTGTTAACTCACTCTGATTTATTTAATTATGTGGATTTAACAAATCAACCACAACTTACCATTGTCTTCACTAAAATGGAATAATAATTTATTCTATGACAGGGGAAAGGTCTCCCTAGTCTCCTTGTTGACTTGTCACCCATTGGCCAGCTCCTAAATTGCTGCCTCTTACCCAGCTGAGCAAACGCTTTTCCAACCTTACTACTTTAGAACGTACCATCAGATACCAGAGTAAACGGTGAACCCAAAAAACCCAGGGCTGACTGAATGTGTAACAGCAAGGCGTTCATTTAAAATGCAGTTCAAATTAGATGAAATGGCTCTCTCCCTTTGTAATGGGCGTTATTTTTAAAGCCTTATTAAATAATTTCCCCTATGGTCCTGATCCTGCATTAGTCTCAAACTGATATAGAAATTCCTTTATTTCACTTCATGTTCAGAGGGATCATTTTGCTTATTGGCAATTACACGTGCCTTTCTTAATTTTAGTGTAGTATAGACAAAAACACCTCAGTGATACTCCAGGCCCCTCTAGGTTAAGAATTTGACATGATTGATCAAATAATTTTTTGCACAACAACATTGTTATTTTAATGTATTTATACACATAAAAAGAAAACTTGCAAAACAATATGCTAAATGAAATACAGATTTAATGAAGCATTTTAATATCTTCCTGTGGTGGTTTTAACAATAAACTTGCTGGTAAAAAACAAAAATAATATGAATGTTATAAATTAATTAGGAAAGACAAAAAATGGTATAAAATTGTTCATTTACTCAAAATTTTGGCTTGTCAAAATGGGACTTGTTTCAAGCTCCATTTATTGTATCTAATCTTAAATCCCTACACTCAAAAGTGGCATTTGATCCTAAGCCTAGTTAATGATTATATTATCACACACATATTGTAACATCCTCCGTTTCATAACGAAAAACAAAATTAAAGTGTCTTCACTCAGTTGAAAACAAGATAAATCAAGAGTCCAAGCTCAACAAAACATTTGTAATAAAATAATCGGTGATCAGTCTCTGAACTGTAACAAAGGGTTAGTAAGTTGGGACGGTTATTCATGAGCAAACATAGTCCTTCAGGTACACCGGGGGTCTCCTGTCACGCTGTGGTCTCTGGTGCTGATCGGTACTGCTCTCACAAGAGGTCGATCCTAGGGGTTTGTCAACCAGTTTCTCGATCTGCAGGTAAGGTAGGGATGCTGGGTACATCCGGTTTGGGAGTGCTAGAGTCATCCACTGGATCTGATTGAATGGCTTGAATTGGTGACTCTGATGTCTTCTTCAGGTGCTGCCTATTTCTCCGGTAGACGGTTCCATTTTCAGTCTCCACCGTGTATGACCGTTCACCTAATCTTGCCGTTACTTGGGCCTTTGGCCAAGACTTGGCACCTAGCTTGAAGGGTCTCATTCGTACCACATCCCCCTCGCTCAGCGTTGGTAGATCTTTTGTGTTTCTGTTGTAATGCTTGGCTTGGGCCCGTTGGCGCTCTTTCAATTGGCTCTTTTGAATGCCAGGCTGGGTTGTCTTTGGCATAAGGAGGCTTTGTGCAGTAGGGAGGAGCGTTTTGGTCCTCCTGCCCATCAGATGCTGTGCAGGACTTGAAGTGATCGCTTGCGTAGGAGTGTTCCTATAATCAAGGAAAGCCAGGTGCGGATCTGTCCCAGCCCTGATAGACTTCCGTAAGAGACGCTTAGCTGTCTTTACTCCAGACTCTGCCTTGCCATTAGCCTTACTGTTTCCGGGACTGCTGGTTAGGTGCTCAAAGTCCCAGGTCTTTGCGAATGTCGCAAACTCTTTCGAGGTGAATTGTGGGCCATTATCGCTCACGACTTGGTCAGGTATTACATAGCGGGCGAAGTGGCTTTTCAGTTTCAGGATGGCTGTACTTGCCTTGGTGGCGGGTAACCTGTCTACCTCCCAATAGTTGCTGTAGTAGTCGATAGTAACCAAATAGTCTTTATCATGCAGGGTGAAGATATCAGGGCCTACACTCTCCCAGGGGCGAGAGGGGACCTCATGGCTCATCAAGGACTCATTGGGTTACGAGGTTGTATCGAACTCCCTGCATATCTCGCATGCTGAGATGTATTGCTTGATTTCAGCCTACATTCCGAGCCAGTAGATACATTCACGTGCTCTTCGTAGACACTACTCTGCTCCTAAATGGGAGGAATGAATTCTTGCTTTCATGTCTGCGCGACGATTCTTAGGGATCACCACAGCATTTGCTTTGAATATCAACCCATCTTGAAGAGTCAACTCATCCCGCATATCAAAATATGGGTGAGTCAGTTCAGGGGCAAGTTTCTTTTCTTCTGGCCAGCCTTTGAGAATGATTTCCGATAAACTTTGTAAGGATTGATCTTTCCGAGTTTCAGCCTTGACGTCATCGATGCGCTCGTTGGAAATTGGTAAGTAGTTGACCATATTCACAAACTCCAGGTCGTCCCCATCATCACATTCAAACGGAAGGAAAGCTCGCAACAACGTGTCGGCCAGGTGCATGCTTTTGCCGCGCTCGTAGTGGACTATGAAGTCATACTTCTGCAGCCTCATCATCATGGACTGCAATCGTCGCGGTGCGCGTGAGAGTTGTTTCTGAAGAATCATTTCCAGTGGTTTGTGGTCACTTTCCACATTGACATGGCGACCAAATGTATACTGGGTAAATCGTTCAAGAGAGAAGACGATAGCCAGCATCTCTTTTTCAATTTGCGCGTATCGTTTCTCTGTCTCTGTCAGTGCTCCGCTTGCGCACTCAATGGGTCGGCCATTCTGTACTAAAGCTGCTCCGAGGCCACCTTGGCTCGCATCACATTGGATGGTAAGCTCACTGCAGGGGTCATAATAGCTCAGCACTGGAGCTTGTGTGACCATGTGTTGTATTTTCTGGAATGCGCTGTCCTACTCCTCGGACCAGTGCAATTGTGTGTCTTTTCTTGTCAGGCGACGTATAGGCTCCATGATTTCCGAAAGCTTGGAAAGGAACTTCGCTAAGTAGTTCACGAAGCCATTCAGCCTTTCAACTCCTTCGACATCTTCTGATAGGCCAAAAGGTAGACGACACCAACGGTATCTGCCATAGGGAGTGGCGAATGTTGTAAGGGCACTTGATTCCCGTGCCAGGACACAATGCCAGTAACCAGACTTGAGATCGACCGTGGAAAAGATTTCCGCTTCAGACGGCTCGGGAACTATGTCCTCTAGAACAGGTAGCTTATATCTCTCTCCTAAGTGCTGTATTTAACGGTCTGGGGTCTAGGCAGATCCTCAAAGCTCCAGTCTTCTTAACTGCCACAGCTAAACCGCTGACCCATTGGGTGGGCTCATCTACTGGAGTGATAACACCTATTTCTTGTAGACGGTCCAGTTTCCGCTTCAGCTGGCCCTTGAGTGAAGCTGGTACACGTCTAGGCGGCGCAACAACGGGAGTTATGTTTTGATCAACTTCTAAATGCACCGTTCCGGGTAGCGTTCCTAATTCTCGTTGGAACACCTCAGGGTAATGCTTGACAATTTCTTCAGTTGTATTGAGACTCTTGACTGCTGACCTCATCCGGTGGGGTGGTTGTGGAATCTTGAAATTTTCTTCATTGACAGTGATTAGGCCCATTTGCTGGGCTGCCCGCGTTCCTATGATTGGTGTTAGTTGTTTTTCCACAACTAAGAAATCCACTGAGAACTTCTTTCCGTTCTTCAGGTTTTGAAGAATGGTGCGACAGGACCCGAGAGGCTGCAATGTCGTATCATTCCACATTCGCAGTGTCTTCGTTGTGCGCTTGAGTGGCTCGTCTGGAGCAAGCACGGCGGGAATTACATTAACTGAAGCACCGCTGTCAACTTGGAATTTCACAGGTTTCTTTGCAACAACCATCTCAGTGTAGCTTTCTTTCGGGTAATCTTCTTTCTTAATTGCATGTACCACTTCCGGTCGGTCTGTAATGCTTGTGATGTATTCTATGTCGCTTTCTTCAGATTCATCGGATTCTTCTCTTAGACTGTTGACTTTACTGTTGCATTTTGAGGCGAAATGATTTCTCCGTTTACATTTAGCACATGTGGCTCCCCACGCAGGACACTTGCCTCTTTCGAAAACGTGAATTTGACCACAAACTTTGCATGTTTTTCCAAGCTTCTCTTCTAATTTCCGGTTTTTCTTCGACCTGTCAAAACGTCTCTTCGGCAGCTGTTGCTTGTCTTTCACACCATATACATCCTCGCTCTGTGCTGCAGAAATTGAGAATTTGTAGCTTCAGTGCTCCTGCAGATGTCAATACACTTCTTTAGATCTAGTTTCCTTTCCTGCAGTAGTCGTTTGCGGGTATGTTTGTCTCGTACGCCAAGGACGATTCGGTCACGAAGAATGGAGTCGCGCATACAATCACAGAAATTGCATGTTTTCGCCAGCGTGCGAAGAGCCGTGACGTAAGCGTCAATGCTTTCATTCTCTTCTTGGTTTCTTGAGTTAAAATTGTATCTTTAAAACGTTTCATTTAGTTCACCAATGGAGTATTGGTCAAACTTCTCAATAATCTTACTTAGGTTGTTTCTATCTTCTGGAGTATCAAATTGAAAACAATTGAAGATCTTCAAAGCGTCTACACCTATACAGTGAAGAAACAATGCTACCTTGTATTCCGGCGGCTGCGTGCCAAGTTTCGCAATGATCACATAATTGTTCCACATCTGTTTCCAAACTTTCCAGTTTTCTGCCATGTTTTCTGTAGAAGTCACGTTCAATTTTCTTGGGGCATGATGCCAGGAGTCATAGCCATCGCGTTAGTCGAAGCACTGGAACTCGCCATTACCGAAGGACTTTGTTGTGCTGTTCCGCTCGGAACGTCCGGCTCCGTGTCTGACATAAGAGAGCCGTTTACGGAAAGTGTCGTAGTAGTGTACAGCCAGGATAACACTCGTCTCTCTCCACAGTAGAAAGATTTAGTCTTCGGGTTCAAACGTTCTCAGACATCCCATTTCGCTGCCACCATGTTTCAAGCTCCATTTATTGCATCTAATCATAAATCCCTACACTCAAAAGTGACATTTGATCCTAAGCCTAGTTAATGATCATATTATCACACGCAGGAAAGCATGCGTGGACTCTGCGAAAGCAGACGTGGATTTTGAGCGGGAGACGTTTCCCTTCCCTCGAACGCAAATACACGTTGTATAAATGCCAAACAACAAGAAAAATAAGAGGGGTGATCGAGGATCCTTGGAAGAAACGCCAAAAGATGTCAAGCGTCCAAATTTGGACGCAACCGAAGAATCTCAGTCAACGGAACAACTCCAAGACGAAGACAATATGGCGGACGAAGAAAAGGAACCAACACTATCACAAATAAGGGACATGCTACGAGACCTACAAAAGTCAGTTGCAGCAATTTTAAAAGAAAATAACAACCTTAAAGAGGAACTATCACAAATTAAATCTTCTTTCCAGTCCCAAGGTCGTGAAATTAGCAAGTTGAAGGAGACTTTGACGAAGGTCACAAACGAAAATGTATCTCTTGTGAGTCAACTGGAACAAGCTAGGAAGAAATTAAGGGATCAAGAGGAGGAAACAACAAGACTGTGGGCGGAGCAGGATGAGTTAGAGCAGTACAGTAGAAAGAATTCTCTCGAAATTCACGGATTACCCGAGAACGTTTATTCATCCACCGAAGAAGCAGTGTTAAAATTGGCCGGAGCGCCAAATGTCGAAATGTGCGCTAGTGATATTGAAATCTCGCATAAGCTCAGAAGAAAGGGAAAACTTTCATCATCGCCAAATTCGTCAGTCATAAGGTTAAAACAAGACTATACAAGGAAAGAACGAAATTAAAAGACATCCGAATAGCGAGTGTGTTTCCAAGCTTCTCTAATGCTGCCTCTGCGGGGGTAAATCGTGTTTACATCAACGAAAACTTAACAGCGTATCGTCGAAAACTGGTTGCTATAGGAAGAGAAATGCGGGAAGATGGAACTATTAACAACATCTGGACCATTGACGGCAAAGTATTTGTCAAAACCTCACGGGATGGCTCGCCAACAAGAATCCGTGAAGAGGATGACTTCAAAAACCTTTAATTGAGTGAATGAGTAATCGTTCATACTCTGATAAGTTAACCCAGTTTTTTCCTTTTTGTTTTTCCTTTTCCTTTTTTCCTTCGGACTCTTTATACTATGGTTTATTGCGTTTAGAGGAGGGGGAAGGGTTTTTTTTTGGTCATAAAGCCGGAAGGAAGGTACGTACCCTATATCTTGATAAATTTGTGTGTTTGTGTGTGTGTTTGTGTGTGTGTGTGTGTACGCTTCTAGTTTATTTGCATTAAAAGCCCAATTACCGTGTTAACTTAAATGAGCAATCGGCAAACGTGTAAAATAGTGTAAAGAGGGGAAGTATTTTTTCATACCTTAAAGATTACCAAGCTACTTTTTGTTTTCTTCAGGAAACCTATTCTGATCGTAGCGATGAGTCTGCCTGGAGGAAAGAATGGGACGGTGAAATTTTTTTTTCGCACGGCTCTAGGCATAGCAGAGGAGTATGTATTTTGATTGATCCAGGTGTCAAAGTCGACAAAATGGAGTGCCACTTTAATGACGCCTCGGGTAGAATAGTCTTGATTACTTTGATATTAAACGACCTAAAGTTGTCACTTTGCAATATTTATGTTCCAAATAACGACACCGACCAACTTGAGTTTATCCGACAACTCAATAGCCTTCTTATTGATAAATCAGATCTCACAGCCCTTATTATAGGTGGCGATTGGAATTGTGCCCTATCAAAAAAAGACAAAAGAGGGGGACTTCAATGGAAACCGACCATGTATAGAAACTCGATTTTAATTACCATGGAAATGTTCGATTTAGTGGACATTCAGCATGTTAAGCATCCTAATGTAAACAAATATTCCTATGTATCAAAGGCGCTCAATGTAAAGTCCAGAATCGATTTCTTCCTGATAGCTAAGGGTCTCATAAAATATGTCCGTAAATCAGACGTTCTAAGCTCGATTGCACCTGACCCTAAATCAATTCACTTATCGTTAGCCTGGACAAAAGAATCCCCCAGAGGCCCTGGTTTCTGGAAATTTAACAATACTCTTTTGAATGACGAAAATTATGTCAAGGAAATTCGTAACATGTACCAAAGCTTTCGGAAAAAGTATTGTTATGTCGAAGACAAACAATTGTTTTGGGAACTTTTAAAAATGGAAATTGGATCTACAACCATTTCTTTTGCAAAACGAAAAGCAAATTGGAGTAAAAGTAGAGAGTTTGCCATCAAACAACAGCTGAATAATCTTGATGATATTATTTGCAATAGTGATGATTTACAGAACGTGAGCCCGCAACTAGATCAGTACGAGGAGCTCAAAAATGAACTCCAAAAACTGTATCAAGATAAAGGTGAAGGGGCTAAATTTAGAAGCAAAAGTATTTGGATCGAGCACGGTGAGCGTCCAACAAAATATTTCTTTAATCTAGAAAAAAGAAATTATAAAAGGAGGGTAATTACGGAGCTAGAAGATGGAAATGAAAAGCGATTATATGAGGAACAAATCCTTGCCGAAATCGAAGCCTGCTATAAGAATCTATACTCTTCTAAGATTGACGTAACGCCTGAGTCTTTCTCCCGCTTTAATGAGAATTTAGAGATCCCACGCCTTACGAACGAAGAAAGTGCTAATTTGGAGGGGTTATTAACTTACGAAGAGTGCAAAGAAACGCTGAAAACGTTCCAACATGGCAAGACTCCAGGGGAGGACAGTTTTACCGCGGAATTTTACTTAGAATTTTTCGATCTTCTAGGGGAGGATTTAATAGAAAGCTTTAACGCTGCCTTTAGAACTGGCAAGCTTTCAATTTCCCAGCGTAGAGGAATTATAAACCTGATACCGAAAGAAGACGCGGCACTATTAGAACTCCAAAATTGGCGTCCTATAACTCTCTTAAATGTGGATTACAAAATTGCGTCTAAAACCATTGCTAGGCGAACTGAATCGGTTTTGCAATCTGTAATACACCCGGACCAATCAGGGTTTGTCAAAGACAGATACATAGGTGAAAATATAAGGTTGATTAGCGACGTACTGGAGATGACTAAAATAGAACAGTTATCAGGCATTCTGTTATCGGTGGATTTTCGCAAAGCTTTTGATACGTTAGAATGGTCATGCATTCATTATGCTTTGGAGCTATATAATTTTGGAGATAGCTTAAGAAACTGGATAAAAGTCTTTTATACTGAAATAGAAAGTGCAGTCATCAACAACGGTTTTGTTACAAATTGGTTTAAACCCACGTCCGGTGTGAGACAAGGATGCCCTCTTTCTCCTTATTTATTCATTCTAACTGCGGAGCTAATGTTCACAAAAATTAGGCAAAGCAACGAGGTTAAAGGCGTTCAACTGTACGGAAATGAAATCAAGTTATGTCAATTTGCCGATGACACTAACCTTTTTTGTGCAGACTTGATGTCTGTAGATAATGGTCTACGCATCATTAAGGAATCTGGGGAGATTTCGGGTCTTAAGTTAAATATAGAGAAAACAAAAGCCATGTGGCTTGGGAAATGGTCAAAGGTGAAGCACAAACCTCTTCAGTTAATCTGAAATGGGTTAATTGCCCTACAAAAATTTTGGGAATTCACTTCTCTTCTGATGAGAAAGCAAACAATGAATTGAACTTTAACCTCAAACTTCAAAGATTACAATCGAATCTCGACATCTGGTGCTCAAGGGACCTTACGCTATTTGGTAAAGTACTCATAATCAAGACTATGGGAATATCGTCACTGGTGTATTCAGCCGCTAATATTGATGTACCTTCGGAAGTTATAAATGTTGTCAAAAGTAAAATTTTCAGGTTTTTGTGGAAGAACAAGAGAGACAAGATCAAAAGAGAAGGACTCTATCAGGATTATGAGAAAGGTGGTCTCCGCATGGTTGACTTTGAGACCATGATTAAAGCTTTAAGGCTTGCGTGGATTTCCAGGCTTTTACAAGAACGGCAGGCAAACTGGAAAACTGTTCCAGTCCACTTTTTCAGTAAACTTGGAGGATTAAATTTCTTATTTACTTGCAACTATGATGTAAAATATTGCGAAAACTTACCGCGTTTTTACAGAGACATACTATCTTTCTTCTCCATCCTAAAGTCCCTTTATGAGGATGAAACGTACAAAGGGATTTGATTTTGTACAATAACAAAGAAATATTGATGGGTGGAAAGCCTTTTTTCAATAAGGAATGGTTCTCGAAAGGTATCAAATCGATTAGAGATCTTCTTAACCCGGACGGCACCTTCCTAACTTTTGAGGAGCTTAAGGCTAGATACTCCCCAGAGAAAAGTTCTTTTCTGCATTTCTATCAAGTAGTTAGTGCTATCCCAAGCCACCTGTTAAATAAAGCAAGAGCTCCAGAAAATCTGCATAGCAAAAACATAGATGATAATGTGACATGCTTCCAACTAGACGGCAGTGTTGCGATTAATCTAATGAAAGCAAAAGCAAGCGATTTCTACTGGCTTCTAATTAACAGATTGTATAAGAAAGATCAAACGGGCCCAAGCCGGTGGAATAAAGCCATTCCAATGGAGAAGACAGAATGGTCCAAGATCTTCAAATCGACTTATTGAACTTGTAAGGAACCTAAATTGAAAGAATCTAGTTTCAAGTTTACCCACCATATCATTGTTACAAAAAAAGAACTTTTCAGGTTTAAGATAAAACCTGATGGCAACTGTGTATATTGCGGGGAGCCAGATTCGATAGATCATACTTTTCTAGCTTGCCGTTGTATACAGTCTTTTGTAGAGAAAGTACTAAAATGGTTTAACCTGGACAATGGCACTGTTTTCAGTTTAAATTCGCGAAAAATTGTTTTTGGTCTATTAAATGAATGCGGGCCGTCAGTAGCTAAATTAAATTATACTTTGCTCTTCTTGCGATACTATATTTATCAAAAGAAACTCCAGGAAGACTCATTGGTGCTCCAACATTTTGTTAGTCAAATAAAATGCAAATATTCGCTTGAAAAACTTTAAGCAGTTTTGTCCTTTTATTTCTTATCTACCTTTACTTCCCTTTTTACCTGTTCTGCTTTTCCTCCAGTACATGGGTTAACATTGCAAATAAATATAAGTAATAGTATTGTATTATCTGTAATAAGTGTTAGAGTATTGAAGTATTATTATTGAAATGAAATTACCTTTCGTGGAAAGGAAGAACAAAACAAAACAAAACAAAACAAGAATAGCAAGATGTTTGTAAATTGTAATCTAAGGTATTGTAGGCAATGCAAGTAATGTTAATTATGATGTATCTGTACTCTGTTTGATTGTCAATAAAGGATTTCTTAATAAAAAAAATATTATCACCCGCATATTGTAACAGGACTGACATTAATTGTTGTTAAAGGATGTATGTTTCGTCCAATTACAGAGTCTCTTTTCACCCTCTCTTCCGTTAGTGACACCTCCAGCTCCAACTTCCTCTTTTGTAGCGTCAAATTCTCTTGCTTCAGAAGGAGAGTGTTAAACTGCTGCTCAAGCACAAGGTCATGGGTTATTTTCCTCCTTTTCGACTTAACTTTTCTCTTGCACACTGCATCTTGCACCACAATGCAGGGTCTTTCCTTCTCTACAATGATGGGTTTAACAACTTCCGTGGACACTGCAGTGGCCGACTTGTCAGGTCCATATTCAGCTGCCTTTATGTGTACACTTTTTTTTAAAGTCATTTTGTGTGTGTGTGTGTGTGTGTGTGTGTGTGTGTGTGTATACTTACTTCGCTGGAACTGGGAGTATTCTCCTGCTCAAACAGGCCTGCTGAGTGATCTATGAAAATAATACAAGAGATGGACAGTGAAATATATGTACAAATCAATGCAAAATAAACACTAAAAATGTCCCTGATAACAATATGCGGACTGCCGAGGAAACGGACCGTTTTGTACTTTCCCAAACAACCTTTCACAATAGCAAAAGAAAATAACCGGCTATTCTTGTTTAGTTTTAATAATACGAGACTTTTTAAATTGTTCCTCTTTGGAAAGAAAAACATGTAATCGTCCAACTTTGTAAATTTAGTTTATCTTTCACGCTGTACTTTCTTTCACCCTCGGAAAGCACGAATCATTTGTTTTCTTCCGAGAAAACAAGATCAATAACCCGTAACCTACGACTCGCAATAGCCGTTACAGAACAACACTGAAACAAGCGTTAAGCTTACTGTGCTACATTTTTATCCCCTTTTTCTAAGACCCATTGCATGAAACTCATGACGCTGAGCTTAAGGGGGACCAGCTCAACTTCTTTTTAAAAGCTATAGTTTAGTGACGTCATTATAAACAAAAGTTGGCTTACCCACAGGAGGTCCACAATAGTTGAGAAAAGCAAAAATAAATAAAATTAAAATTATCAACTTGCGTACGTTGTTTGTTTCCTGTGGTTTTCTTTTGTGTGCACATCAAGCTGATTGATACTAGCGACAGTACTGTAGTCGTGAGCTGAGCTGTTTTGTGTGCGAGGGAATCTGAGTTATGCTAATTTTTTAAGGTTACATAAAAATACTACAAGAGGAGTAGCTTTTTTACGAAGCAGTTTAAACACACTTTGCGAAATCGTCTTGAACTCGTTTCTTATTCGCCTCCTTGCCACCCAAGTTGTCACAAACAAAAGCTGGATAATTCCTGAATACGCTTACCTGTCATAATCCTGAAGAGAAACGATTTCCTGGCAGAATTTTAGCTTTCTTTCGGCTGTTTACCATGAGTTTTTCTTTTCATCAGAGCTGTGTCCAGTTACCACGGCACAGACGCGTCAGATTTTCGCGCCATCAAGTGCGAATGAGCAACCCTCCTTCCCCCGCAAAGATCTCCTCGCGCGACAAATATAAACAGTCACCCCCTCCCTGCTTAGTCAAACATTTTGCGCGATCAGAAATAAAATTACAACCTGCTTATTTTTATTTTAGCTTGTTTAAACAGAAAGGGATTTTTAAGTAGATTTCTAGCTCTTTTATAGATCACCAAATGATTTTGATCGCGCAATAAGCAGGTGTAATTTTGTTTTCAGTCGTGCGAAAAGATCTTTGCAGGGGAGGGAGGGTTGCTGATTCGCACTTGATGGCGCAAAAATCTGATGCGTCTGTGCCGTGGTAACTGGACACAGCTCTGACGAAAAAAAAAACTCACGGTAAACAGCCGAAAAAAAGCTAAAATTCTGCCAAGAAATCGTTTCTCTTCAGGATTATGACAGGTAAGCGTATTCAGCAACTATCCAGCTTTCGTCTGTGACAATTTTGGTTGCAAGAAAGCGAATAAGAAACGAGTTCGAGGCGTTTTCGCAAAGTGTGTTCAAACGGCTTCGTAAAAAAGCCGCTCCCCTTGTAGTGTTTTTATATAAGCTTAAAAAATTAGCATAATTCAGATCCGCTCGCGCACAAAACAGTTCAGCGCACGATTACAGCACTGTCGCTAGCATCAATCAGCTTAATGATGCACACAAAAGAAAACCACAGGAAACAAACAATGTACGCATGTTGATAATTCTAATTTTATTTATTTTTGCTTTTCTCAACTTTTGTGGACTCCCTGTGGCTTACCATTTGGACCATTTGTTTCAAATCCCGCCAGGCCGATAAAAGACGGCGTGTCCTGGAACAGCTCGATGACCTTTGAGGTTGCTGCTGATATTTGTTTTGGGGCAGGGCCTCCTCCAGTTCTCTTACTTTCTTTTCGGTAATTGGTAAATTCTGTTTTGGCAGACGAATGGAGATTTTTCCATTTCTCGCGGACCTCCGCCACCGTTCGGTTTTCTACTCCCACTGCATTTACCGCGGCGGTTATTTTCGTCCAAACATTCTATTATAATTATTTATTAATGTAGTTGGCTCGAAGATATTAGCATTTGAGTGCTACACTGTAAATTCGAGGGTAAATAAAGTTTATTGTTATTGTTGTTGCTGTTCTACTTTTGGTTTGTGACACTATTGGTCAATTTACTTTGTAGAATTTGTAAATTCTCCTCTACCTTCTCTGTCAAAACTAAAACTTCAGACGCACTAAAATTATGCTTTCTGGGCTTGCGGGACTTTTCGTCACCGGACGCCATTTTAGTGCTGACAACAACAACCCAGTGAGAACCGAGTGTATTATGGGATGCTAACCGCGAGTTAGTTGCGGATAACCCGAGGTTAACTAACCAGTCCTCTAACCGCGCTTCGAACAACGCTATTTTAACCTCGAGTTAACAAACCCGCGGTTAAGAAATTTAACCTCCGGTTAGGTATAACCCGAGGTTAGTTTAACCCGTCTTTCGAACAACCGGGCCCAGGGTCTTACAGAGAAAGACCCTGAAGAAGAAAGACCCTGTAAGACCCTGAAGAAGAAAGGCTGTGCCTTTTGAAATATTGGTAAATATACAGTTTCCCTACCGTTGAATCAGCATTGCTTTCTTATCGTACTTGCTTCTTTTTATACAATCTGACATCACTTCTTTAACTCTTTTCCGTCAAGAGTTGTATTTTACCGACGTTGAAGTCGGGAACCATTGAGCCACTTGTAACGTCATCATTTTTGACGTCACCAGATTGTTTTGATAAGCAGCTAGCACAGTAAGGACAGATCCATCCATACGTGTGTCCATTTTGAATATCGACCAAATTCTGGCAGAGCTGTACCAGAAAAACGTGTCCAATTTTGGCTGCAAAGTTGGTGGTAAAATAGGCCAAGTCACCTAGTTGATCAATGTTCCATTTCCAGGTTTTTAGAAGGACTGAGGCCAAAACTTTTCCAGTGGATAGAAAGGTGATAAAGGGTAGAAGATAAAGAGAAAAGAAAGGGAGAGAAAAAGGAAAGCAAAAGAAGCGAGAAAAAATTAGAAATGAATCAGCAAAAACAAAAAAAAAAAAAAAAAACAAGTCCAAATTTTGGCTTATGCGCAAGCGTGAAAGTAAAATAATGTACAATTTTCAACAGAAGCTGGCTCAAAATTGAGCTAAACTCTAAGAAAACGCTTTTGTAGCAAAGTTTAGTGGCATTTGGCATCATAGCACTTCCAAAACCGCTTTAGCGGTAAAAAATGCGTTTTTCTAAAGGAAAAACGCTGACGGTAAAGGGTTAAGGGGCTAGATTTTAGAATACCCGGCCACTTATTTGCATCTCATTGAATTTGAATGGATCCTTTTATTTCTATATGCCTCGTTCTTTAAAGCCTTGAGAGATATGTAAATAAGTGGCAGGGTATTCGAAAATCCCTCCGTTCAAAGCTAACCACAACGTCTGTGAATAGTGTAATCCAAGTTAAAGGTTGGATGCGTGGTTAACATTTTCTGGTCGGCAATTCCGTCGTGTGTCACTTTTTATTGTTCACGTGCACTGGACTTAAGAATTTTATTCAAGGGATGGGCTTTGATCGCGTTATGCTTAGGCGGGAAGGGGGGGGGGGGCGGAAAAATATAATGAAAGATAAAAATTCCTGCATACTTGAAATTATTCCATTTTTTAGAAGCTACCCCTCCTACACAAACACAAATAATTAAGACATTTAGCAGAACCCATCTTTTTTCTCCCCCCAATAGTGGGTCCCAAGAGAGAAAGGGTGGTAAACTGGAGAACACGGAGAGGAACCCTGGGAACAACGACGGAAAACAACAACAAACTCAACCCACAAATCACCTTACTACCACATGTAGTCCAAGATTCGAGCCCAGGCCACACTGGCGGAGGCTGGTACTCCCACTATGCACTCTGCCATCCATGCTCTTAGTAACCTCCCACGCAGTCGTGGGAGGCTGTGCTAGTCCCGTGTCAACAGGTCTTACAACAGTCAGTGATTAGTTGCGGGTGGCGAAATCTGAACACTCGACTACCTTCACAGCTGGCTTACTAACTTAAAAAAAAAACACCAATGCCAACAGCTACCTCCATCAACAGCTAACAAACGACTTATTAACAAATAAATTTCTCCTTTCAGTTTGTAGATGAAACCCTGCAGCTACCCATCTTTGTGATACCGTTTGTTTTCCCATATTTTGCTAAAAGAATTTTAGAATTTTGAGCTTGGCCATTCTTGTGGAGGCGAGAGTGGAAGGGTAGAGGACTACTTGGCCAATCAATAATTGATACAACATATTTTAGCTACCTTGGAAAACACCAAAACATAAACTAAAACACGGGATGGAGGTTTCTTGTTTGTATTTTGACAGCTTAACGCACTACTTACAACAAAACAGGACATTCATTCAAATTGTGATGAAATAAGAAGTTTTACTGTACATTGAAATGAAAATACTGTCAAAAACCAAACGGGTATACTTGCATTTACTCGTCTAGTATGTGACAAAGTTTCATTGTTATTCAATTCTAGCTCGCTTTTTAGCTATGGCGTCTTCGACAGCCTTCAATTCGCGGAGAAGTTCCCCTCTCCTCGAAGAAGTGTTATTTGGTTTCCCGGATGTCACTGGTTCAGCTTGTGAATCCGCTGACCGTTTATCCGGTTTGTTTGCAGACTGTGGCGTGACAGAAGACGAAACCGCTTCTTTGGCGTGGTTTGAGGAGTCGAAGACTGGGGACGGATCACGTTGTCGTTTTTTCGCCGCTGGCTGTTTTCCACTGCTACTGCTGGCTTCTTTCCTTTCCGGCGGTGAATGATGGGAAGGTGGCTTGGAGGGCTCCGCTCTGTTTGTTTTTGTTACGGACTGCAAAGCAATGGTAAGGTACAACACCACAATAACATTGCACTTGATACAATACCACATTTTTACCGGTTACATTGTTTCTGGGCTCAGAGGAGGCAGACTCAGTACAACACATCAAGGGGAAAAGGATGGAAATTTGGTGACCACACTTCACTTTGGGAGGGTATGATTGTGATATCACATATTGGACTACACGGCGCAAATGACTCGGCTAAAAAAAAAACAATAACGAATCAATCTGTGTGCAAGGATTGTGAGACATCTTTGAAGAAAGTGGAGCAACGTAGAGGAAGTTTGCCAGTCTGACTGCTTAGTACAAACCAGTTAGCAATGACTGATTGTTTGACATACCTTATTCAAAGTGAGTTTCTAAAGAACCAGCTTTCACATGCATGAAGGCAACGCAAGGAAAACAGGATTCCGCATCTGTGTGTTGGATGAAAGCAAGCGAGTAACAGGGTCACAAACATTGCCAAAAATGGACTTTGAGAAAGTCTACAGCCATGTGTGCTGAATGACATCCTAAAATCCTCTGATTGCTAGTCGTTACAGCTCGCGAGAGGCCTTGAGGTTGGATTGAGTGAATTCAGTCTCTGAACACATCAAATCAAAATTCTAACAGCAACCTCTGAGGAGAAAATGATCCCTGGTACAAAATAGGGTGAGAGTGGATGTTTTAATGTCATTTTGACTATTAAGAAAAGGTGATACAACCTTGGACAAAACTCTTGAGACAGATCCGCCTGTTTTCCAATATCGACGCCTTAATTGGACACTACAAGACCTGTACAAATAGCTCGCCTCCCCACCCCCGTACAGTGTTGTTTTGGCCATGATGCTGGCCCCTACAAATCCTGTGGTCTTCAAAACAACATTGAAAGAGGGGAGGGGGAGGACAGATACTTTTGCAGTAGTGTGAGAGGTTTAATTAACAACAATAGGAAAATACGGGTGTGTTTTCAATTTGTCTCAAGTAGATTTGTCCGAGGTTGTCTACAGGTTGCTGGTATGTATTTTTAACGTTGACAACTTGCAGTCAACTTTATTGTCGTTTTTTCTTGTCTAATTCACCTAGGTTATAGTTTTGATGCATATTTCCGTGAAGGCTAGTAGGAAATAAAAATTGGACAGCCAAATTTAAAGCTGAGAAGCTCCTAATACATAAGTTGTCAACAGCGTTTTGCTGCTAGCGTTACTATGGGTATGGCTTGTAAACAACTTAAGCGACTATTACGCTCATGCTGGTGGATTTATCACTACAACTAACCCTCAGCGGTTAAAGTGGATCTTTTAAGAAGTTATGATAGCGACGAAACATCGTCAGAGTATTCAGAATGCGCTCGTGAACCGCTTGGCGACAAAGAGGTTAGAGCTGTTTAGATGTTGACGTAAAGTCAGGCAAATCCTGACCTGTTCCCGTCGCGCGAAGATTTTGCATTAGCTATGATTAGGTCGTTCAGCAGTGGTACAGCAAAAATTCTTCAGTGGTGCTGTTTCCGTGGGATACATAAAAAAATTCTGGAGAGCATTACCACCTATAGTCTAGTAGCTTAACGCAAAATTTGCGCCGGATCGTGACACACTGGACAAAAGTGCCAAACTTTGTATACTGTTTCCTTGGGATATGAGTATGAAATCTGGGATGGGTGCCCAAGAAAGAAACTTTCCGTTATCGTATAAAATGGAAAATACTTTTCATCATTTCCCTGCTGTGCTTGGTAACCAGGCTTTTTTCATAAAATAGTATATGCGACAGTTTTGAAGGGTAAAATGGCTCAAAATCAATGTAAGAGTTTGTACACATGCGGCTGAGGACTTGTTTATCAATTCCAAGATGATATATAAAGCAATCAAATATTTCACGAAATTGCTGTGATAGGTTAGTACCTGTGGTGTCAATAACAATGAAAATGGTTTTTCTATTTAAGTAATGGATTCCTGATTAATTGAAGAAAATTGTGCATAACCCTTTTATTTTGCAACTGGATGGGAAAATGTCAATTATTTTGAAACGAAAAATAGTTTTTTATAAAGGGTTTGCCTAGTTTAAGGAGATTTGAAGTATTTCTTGTCCAGGCCCCCTCGGACATTCGCAAGTTCCAAGATGGCGGCCTCCATGCAGCATTATTGAGACTGTAAGTATTATGGTGAAAATATCGTTTTAATTCAGCAAATTTGTAGTAAAAAGTTCAGTTCTTTGGACTACTAAGTAAAAGTTTTGTTTTCTTCTATTTTTTTCACTGAATTCTTCAACTGAAACGAAGAAAAACCCTGAGAAAAAATCGAGTGTTTCATCGATGTAGATATAAGCTGTTTTAAATGAACTGTTGAAAAATTGATAAAAAAAAAACATAAAGGCTCGCCGTACGGTAGGCGGACTGAACTGGTATATTTTTCAAACTATCAATTTCATTTGTGGTTTCATAATTTAGAATTTTTTCTAGACGGAGAATTATCGATCTCTGAAATAGGAAAGATTCAGCTTTGAAGCCATGAAGATAGAAAAACATAAAAGAAAAAACGGTTGGGGTTGACAATACCTTTCTTTGAGAATACTAACTGTGCAAGATATTAACTTTTAAGTTGTTAACTTCCTAATTAGATTTGTTGTTTTTATTTATTTAGGCCTTAATCGGGATGACATAACAATGGCATTTTCGTGGGATCGGTGTATAATATGTCAGAAAATAAGTGAAACACCCTTAAAATGCCCTCTGAACGCAAACACAACGGATATTGGGCGTATGCAGGTGTACAAGAATTTCTTAGAAAATGCTCACGTCTTTCAAAGTCAAAGTTCTTTACCTGTAGAGCTTAAGTTGGACTTGAGCACAGCGACTGTGGAATTATTGATTGCTAACAAGGCCTCGTGGCACAAGTCCTGCCGTTTAAAATTTACCTCATCTAAACTCGAGAAGGCTAAACAGAGACAGTCACAAAAAAGAAAGAGAGAAACAGAGGAGGAAGAGGCAGAGACTAGGAGGAATTCTAAGAGAAGACAAGCAAGTAAGAATGATGTAGTGTGTATCTTTTGTGATAAAGGCTCAGACGAAATTCTCCACGACTTTACATCTTTGACAGTGGATGAAAAGATTCGAGACATGGCTAAAGAACTGGAGGACTTTGAGCTGCTCCCAAGAATGTCTAGAGGTGACCTTGTGGCAATTGAAGCAAAGTACCATATTGGTTGTTTGACAAAGTTTAGGAACAGTTACCGTTCGTTGAAGAGGAAGGAGGATAACATGGATGAGGACAGCCTGAATGAGATGATGAATGAATCAAGGGCATTTGTTGAGCTTACAACATATATTGAGAAAAGTGTCGACGAAGGGATTTTGTTGTTTAAACTTTCTGAAATCCATGCCATGTATGAAGCACGTCTTAGAGACTTGGGAATTCCGAAGCAAATAAACAAGACACGGCTGAAAACGTCTCTGTTGGATCATTTTAGTGATGCACAGGAACAGCATGATGGGAAGCATATTGTCATCGTTTTCAAAGAAGCAATGCACAGTTTGTTAAAGGATGCGTTAAAGAAGAGAGACGTTTCTGATGATGCTAACAATCTTGCTAAGGTTGCATCAATTGTCAGAAAAGATATCCTTGAGCATAAAGGCTTCAGTTTCGCGGGATGTTTTCCATTCGAGTGCCAGGAAAAGTCAATACCAACAAGTCTCAGGTCACTTGTGTCCATGATTATCAACGGCCTTAACCTTAAAGATCAAAATCAGTGTGAATCACAGGCTTGTCTCACGGTCTGTCAGTCAATCATATTCAATATTAAGAAGAGGCCATCGGAGTCCAGTTCTTCAAAGCCACGACATGTTGCACCCAGAGAGCCACCGCTACCACTCTACATTGGCTTCAACATCCATTCTTTAACAAGGAGCAGAACATTGATAACAAGGTTATACCAGCTGGGACTTAGCGTATCCTATGATCGTATTTTAGAAATTGAAGACTGGCTCGCAACATCAGTCAGCGAACGGTTCGAAGAAGACAACTGTGTGTGCCCCGCAAATTTGAGGACAGGGCTGTTTTCTGTTGCTGCTGTGGATAATATCGATCATAACCCGAGCTCAACAACAGCCTCGTCCTCGTTTCATGGAACCTCTATCAGCATCTTCCAGTTCCCAACCCAGGATAAGCCTGGTGATTGCCGACCTCCCTTGAGAGTTCCCCCAGCAGGAAACCAGAAGCATCGCCTTCCTGAGAGTTATGCAAACGTACCTCCCGTTTCCCTGACAGCTACTTCAGTTTCAGTTCCTAAAACTAACCAGTTATCCTCTTTTGCGGGCAATCTAGATCGAGCTATAGCCCAAGAGAATGCTTGGCTGAAGCATAGCCAGCAGAAAATTCAAGGGACATTGACATCAACAGACAAGATAGCCTGGGCAACGTATCATTCAACTATTCGTCAAGGTAGTCAGAGCATTCTCCTGCAACAGTGCGAGCTTTAATGCCGCTGTTTTATGAAAAAGCAGCGACACCCGCCATGGTCAAGCATGGTATGGATGTAATACAAGATGCGATAACACTTGTAAATCCAGGCCAGATTCCTGTGATTGTCTTTGACCAACCATTGTTTACCATTGCCAAAACAGTACAGTGGAAATGGCCAGACACACATGGCGAGGGGAAGTTTGTCGTCATGCTTGGAGGTCTCCATCTGGAAATGGCATTGTGGAACACACTTGGAGATCTTCTGGAGGGAACTGGCTGGACAACAGCAATTACTGAGGCAGACATTGCAACATCTGGGGTAGCAGATTCATTCTTGAAGGCATCACACCTTACCAGGACAAGGTAAATTGATCTCTAGCATGCAAATATTGCTTACTTATATTTTTTATTGTTTCGTATTAAGTTATAAAAGACAAATGGGTGTCCCGTTGGTGTTTTCCAAATTCATTATTTCTTTTTACTTTATTTATAGGCATGCCCATCAAGTTACCCTTTTGACTCTCCACAACCTGAAGAACGAAGCGTTTTTACACCTGGCTAGCGAGAATGCGGAAACGTCGTCGATGCAGGCCTGGGAAGACGAAATGGGTAAAAGAAGTCCAACCTTCCTCTTCTGGAATACCGTTTTGAAGTACGAGACCTTGATTCTCATCCTTGTTCGTGCAGAACGCGAGAGAAACTTCTCACTGTATGTGGAAGTTCTGGAGCAGCTGGTGCACTTGTTCTTCGCCCTTGATCATGTCAATTATGCGCGATGAACACCAATACACATCAGAGATATGAAGTGTCTTCCTGATTCTATAAAGAGAGAATTTGATGATCAGGGACACTGGGTGTTGTCGAAAACAGGCAAACCCTTCTCTGCGATTGCAATCGATCAAGTACATGAGCAAGAAAATAAGACAGTGAAGGCTGCTGGTGGAGCTGTGGGACTTACAGAGAATCCAGTTGCTTTCAGGTAAACAACTGTGTTTTTTTCTGACAAAACGAATTTACACTCGGTTGCCTGCCACCGCTATGTCGCACTTCCGAGCAAATGAAGACATTACATTTAACACTACAGTATTGGACAAAACTGTTGAAACACTAAGTAAATTTTCACTTATTTAGCTAACAGAGTTCAGTTTTGCAAAACCCATCCCCCATTTCAATGTTGTAAATGCTTGTGTTTTCAAAACAAAGCCTGTCAAACCACAAATCTCAAGAAACAACATTGAGTAGGCCAGGGCAGAAGTGGATAAAATATGTATTTTAACCTGCTTGCAGGTCGGGACATTTGTGAAAATGCGTGAAATGCGTTTGCTTCAACTGGTTTTGTCTAAGATATTGTAGCTAGGGAGTTATTTAAGCCATCATGACTAATTAAAATCGCACTCGCATTCATGTTTGATTTTATTTTCCATAGACGTTGGATGCTTTCTGGTCCTGAGATTGCTAGACTTCTAGACCAGTTCGAGACGGGGTATTTAACCGCTGAAGACCCAGATAATCTCAACAACTCCAAAAACCATGAGATAGGACAAGCTACTCAGAAGACATTCCAGAAGCAAGTAAACAACCTTTGCGACACCATCAAGTGCATGGGAAACCCTTTTTTGGATGATTTTCCGGAGCTGGTTACTTTGGATAGCAGAGATTGTGTAGAGCCAGAAGTCGCAGAAAGTGTCCGTGATCTAGAGGGCACCGGTAAGGCCCAGTACCAGGCCTTTGTCAAAGATGTGGTTACAGCCCGTACAAAATCCATTCACGACACCATCAAGAAGAACAACCTCAGTCTCTTCAAAAGATCTGGCAAAAAGAAATCAGCAAATCAAGGAAAGAAAATCAAAGTGCTCGCGAATAACGTATCTCTATTTGCACAACTCTACGTAGCAATGCAAATTAGAGACGGTGATCTGGATGAGTTTTTCTCGCACGAAATCCAGTCTTTTCCACCCTCCCTCTCCGATCTTGGCAACCTCTACCTTCCCGGTACAAAGTCGGAACTTCTCAAGTGCCTTGTTCCACAGGAACACTCTGATCCACCAATGAGGTATCATTGTAGAGTTTTAGATGGTGCAGTGATCGTGCATAGCTTACCAACAAGCGTCACCTCGACCTTTGATGAATATGCAGATCTAGTGTTTCTTCCTTATGTGCTTTCTCAACTTCAGCACTCCCCTCGAGTGGACATTGTGTGGGACACCTACAGCGCAGACAGTCTTAAAGAGTCAACGCGGGAAAAGCGCGGACAAGGAGTACGAAGGAAGGTGGCCGGACAAACTAAGCTTCCGTCCAACTGGTCGCAGTTTCTGCGAGATCCAGCAAACAAAACTGAGTTATTTGGGTTCCTTAGTTCTAAAGTTGCAGGCATCAGTGCTAGTGTCCCGGAAGGAAAGGCTGTACATATTACATCTGGTAAGTGTGTGCATTTGTGTACTCTGGTACTTGGCTTATTGTTTTGATAACTATGATAGTTATGTTTTGATGATTGATAACTAACAAATCAAGTCTTAATTTGCTTCTGCTCTTGCAGGACAATCTGTAACATCGTGTGGGTCAGCAGCAACCCCCATGCCTCCGTGCAACCACGAAGAGGCTGATACCAGAATTGTAATTCATGTTTTACATGCCCTACAGTCAGGCTGTAAAAGTGTTGTTATAAGGACTGTGGACACAGACGTGGTCGTTATTTTAGTGGGAAAGTTTGGCCGACTGATCATAGAGAGACCTGATGCAGACATTTGGATTGCCTTTGGAATGGGAAAGCACTTCACCTTCATTAGTGTCAACAGAGTGTTCGCTTTCCTTGGAGAGACCAGGGCAAGTTGTCTTCCAGTGTTTCACGCACTTAGCGGATGTGACACCACCTCAGCGTTTGTTGGAAAGGGAAAGCGTTCTGCATGGCAGGCCTGGCAGCAGTACAATGCAGTTACTCCGACACTTGCGTACCTTGCCGAAAACCCCTTCCAGCACCTGGATGCTGACTCAGAGCATTTCCAAAAGATCGAGAGAATGGCCGTCATTATGTATGACAAGTCTTGTCCTTGTGACTCCATCAACGAAGCCAGAAAAGAACTGTTCTGTAAGCAGAACAGAGCAATGGATAAGCTTCCTCCAACAAAGGTGACAAAAATATGTAAACTTTTTTCGAATGCAGGAACAGCTTTTTGTGTGATCTTCTTTGTAAGCACCCAGCTGTTGGAAATTTTGAATGGTATTTTTAAGCTCTTTTAGGTGACTATTCAGAATTTGGTGTTTTTATGTTTTTATCAGCTCTTATCACTTATACATTCGTTATTATCTGTTATCTCTTCCTTTAAGGATGCACTCCTTCAACACGCTAAAAGATCGGTGTATCAAGCTGGGATTTGGGCTACCAGCGACAATCCCCAGCAAAGCATTCCATCCGCTGATGAGTTCGGCTGGAGGAAAGAGGATGGCGGTTGGGTTCCCGTCTGGCTAACACTCCCCGAAGTTTCGAGACCTTGCCGAGAACTTGTCAAGTGCTCTTGTAAAACTTCATGTTCAAGATGCAAATGTGCAAAGGCTAGCTTGCCATGCACTGATCTGTGCAAATGCAAATGCAGCAAATGACTTTTTATTGTGATAAAATGCAGATAGTACAGTTTGATTTTATACAAAACATTTAAGGCTGGGCGACCCGTCCTGCAAACAAACCCTTCAAAAGTGTAGCTTGGAAACCACTAGTGTACAGTCGAACCTCGATTATCCGGACTTGTTGGGACTAAGCTAAATAGTTCGGATAATTGAGAGTCCGGATAATCGAAAGTATGAATATTAATGAGCCAAAAATAAAACCAGGGCAGTGCGGATCCTCATAGTTCGCTAACTTCCGCATCCTCCGCATCTTCAGCGCATTTTTGCCCATAAAACAGAAAAGTAGCTTCATGATAGCGATAAATCAGCTGTTAACCATCCTCGCAAACAGAAATTCCGAACACATTGATAATTTTGAGGCAGTTTTTCTAAAAAAAAGGCGACAAGAACAGGCCACTTCGTTCGCAAACAATTTTGAACCTCCAGGCGTTCCATGTGTCTTTTTGTGTTGGGCCTGGTGACTAGACGTGGTGCTAACTTGCAGCGTCGAATGATATTGAACATATTCTACGATGTTTTTGACCTAATAGAAGGATTTAAACATTCTGAATTTAGCCATTTTGCCTTGTAAACTTCAGTATAATACAAGAAAGCAAAAACAGAAAGCAAAATTATGTGTGGGAATGTTTTTATGGCTAGTGGAAACTGAATAATGAAGTTGCCTGCCGAAGTATTAAAAGTTGTTCGATTGGAAACTACACATCAAGGTTTTTTGTAGGTAAACCACCTTGAAATAACGTTTAAATCCCCATAGAACCTAGTTAAAGCGAGTACATGTGTATTATATCTGGTCTTGAATGTGACTAATTAATATTCATGAAAAAATTGGGACCAGAGAAGGAAGTCCGGATAATCGAGAAATCTGGATAATCGAGGTCCGAACAATCGAGGTTCCACTGTATTTATACGATAACGAGCATAATTTGCGAGACTATCCAGATTAAATATTCACAGAAATGCTCAGATACATTGTTTAATAGTTTAATCACCCAACAAATTTTTTAAAGGGCTTAGTACGTATTATGAAAATAATAATAGCTTGGTAACCAGGCAATTTCAAAACGTACTTTTTGTGAGGAAAATCAAGAATCATTGTTCAGGGAAATTCTTGCATTGATTGTAAGTCATTTTACCTTTCAAAAACCTTTGCTACCCTCTTCAAAACTGTCGCAGATAATATTTGATAAAAAAGCCTGGTTACCAAGCACTGCAGGGCAATGGTGAAAAGTGTTTCTCATTTTATATGATAACAGGAAGTTTCTTATTTTGGGCACCCATCCCAGATTTAATACTTATATCCCAAGGAAACAGTATACAAAGTTTGGCACTTTTGTCCAGTGTGTCACGATCATTCCACTAAGCTACTAGACTACTAGCGGTGAGGCTAAATCGCAGTCAACGGTCGTTGACATTAGACAGATTTAGCAATCGCGACGTCGCCACAGGACGACGGCGCGCGCACATTGAAATAACCGATTAGGACTGGGTCGACAACGCCGTCGCGTTGTGAGCGAAAAGTGATTTAGCGAAAAACGTCGACGGTATTCTCGAATTCAATTAATCCCCGAACAATTTACTTCATTTCTGTTTAACCTGGTGACAGATAAATGGAAAAAAAATAATACGAAACAAGGATCAGTAATTTCACATTGGAAAGAAAGGAAACAGTCTTGCAAACTATGGATATATATCGAAATGATGCTGGGATCGATATTTGAAGTAAGATTGGCAGTGCTCGTAGTTCTACTTTTGGTAAGTTAAAGGTACACTGTAACATTGCTGTATGCTAAAGGAAACTGTTGTAAGCTTACTTTTAAATTTCATTCGAATTAAACATAACAAAGCTCTAGATTTTGTGTCGTCGTCATGTCTTTGCTTTCGCCATCGAGATGATGCATGAAAATTTCACGTAAGCTGAAGCTTGTCGTGAGGTAAATTCATGCAAGACCTGATGTGAAGTCTTGCTACTGTTCGCGACGCTTTGTTGCTTGCTCATTACCAGAAAATTATAGATGACGTAGATTTTGCCGTATTATACGATGCAAATTTATCCAAGCCGGTTTTACCTTATTCAAAGTTTGATCGCTTTTCACTTGACAACTGGGAAGATTCAGAATGCTGGACCGAGTTGAGGTTTGGGAAAGAAGATCTTGATTTGTTGTTACACAACTTGCAAATTCCCGATGAAATCATTTGCTCAAAGAAAAGCAAATTTAATTTAATACCCGAGGGAAACAAACCGGCAAATGGCTAAAATTATCTTCTGTTTTAAAGCATTGACGCCTAAAATGTGTACTTGTGAGAGATTTTGGGCATTTTCATTACAACAGCTGAACATATAAACAAGTTCTGAAAAGATGCGTTGTCGCCCGTGGATTTGTTATATTCGTGATATAAAAATTTTCTTCCCTTCGCTTCTTTCTGATTCCATTATCACACGAAAGGTCCAGGAAACTAAAAGAGAGATAACTTTTTAAAAGCCTTTTGCATCGACCAGGCGCCCTTGTTTTGGTAAAAGCAAAAACAATCGACTGCGATTTTCTGTTATTTTGAACACATAAAATGGCGAATTAATTAATTTATTTAATAATGCACTTGTTACTACTCAGAAGACTAACAAAAATTAAGGTGACTCGATCGAAATAAATGACGCGCTCTATGCCTCTCTAAAAACTCTAATAACATCGTCATTTCTCACTCGATTACCTTGAAACTTTCGTATTTTACACACAATTTATCGAGGAATACTACGTATATCAACACGTGGACGTACTCTTCGTTAATTTTGCGTGATTTTGCTTTGATTGAACACTACTTTTTTGATAAAATTGCTACTCTAACAAAACTGAGCGCTACGATTTGGTTTAAACTTCTAAAATCAGCTTAAAATAACATCTTACCTTGACTCTTCAAGTTTCCGCAAAATCGTAGGAACAGAAATCCCAGCACAATTTGAACGTCAAAATAACAACCCCAGACGGACTTCAAAGTTTGGACCGCTCCAGCGCTTTCCAAATTTGACTGAAAAGAAAAATTTTACGGCGGTCTTGGTTTGGACAATATATTTTTTGGAAGTGATGCACTATCGAAACTCTGTTCTGTAGACGGCTTTGTTGTTATCTGAATTCCACCATAGCGCTATGCAAATTTCCTTGCATTTGATGAGAATTTGAAGAATTTACATATTGGCTAGGGGGATGCATTGATGGTGTTTGGTCGCTACACGCTTTGGTGGTTTTACGTATCTGTTCTATAATTTTATGATCATGCTAATTGAAAATAAAGGAACAATTATTAACCTATGAAATCCTATGTTGATATCAGACGACACACTTTTTTGCATATCTCAAAATGACGATTTAACCTTCACCTGGCATGACATTATAGACACGTATGTGTAAAAGATTCAGTTTCATGTTCCAGTAGTTTTACTCAATTCATCCGGTTAGTTTTCATATAATTCAGCAAAACGTGAATTTGGCGACTTCGTTATATTTTGATGCAGAAAGTGAGTTTATAATAGTCGCCCAAACTTTTTCATCGTTGCGGATAGCCAAATGCGGTTTGGAACTAACTATAACGATACATTGAACTTACTTTATCTGGAGTTATTACGCTTTTCAGTCAAATTTGGAAAGCGCTGGAGCGGTCCAAACTTTGAAGTCCGTCTAGGGTTGTTATTTTGACGTTCAAATTGTGCCGGGATTTCTGTTCCTACGATTTGGCGGAAACTTGAAGAGCCAAGGTAAGATGTTATTATAAGCTGATTCTAGAAGTTTAAACCAAATCGTAGCGCTCAGTTTTGTTAGAATAGCAATTTTATCAAAAACGTAGTGTTCAATCAAAGCAAAATCACGCAAAATTAACGAAGAGTACATCAACGTGTTGATATAAGTATTATTCATCGATAAATTGTGTGTAAAATGCGAAAGTTTCAAGGCAATCGAGTGAGAAATGACGATGTTAGTAGAGTTTTTAGAGAGGCATGGAGCGCGTCAGTTATTTCGATCGAGTCACCTAAAGGAGACAGTACGTTACTAAAATAAAAACATAGGCGCGCATTGCGTGCTTGACCTATGTTGGAATGACAAGTCTTATCCTCGCTTATTTGCGATTTTTAAGACATACTCTGAGGAAAAAACAACACACGCGATTTTTCTTGCAAATACTTCCCCTCCACTATAGCACCTGAGTGCATAAAACCCAGTTCAGACGCCGCACCTCCCATGTGCCGTACCAAGTAGTCCGTAGTTTTTTGGCAGTTGTACGGTGTTCAAATGAGTTTTTTCGACAGATTTTAATTAGGCAAGCCAAAATCTCAGGGTAAGGCAAAGTTTGCCACTTAAATACGATCTAGGAGCGAAAATGTGTTTGGTACGGCCCATGAGAGCTACACCCTTATCGTTTACTCAGCAATACCTTTGGAATGCAAAACAACATCCCGCTAAAAACCCAGTTGGACCAAAGTTGGAGCAACCATCGGGCTAGTAGGTTACAGGATAAAAAGTCAAACTGACACTAGAACAAAAACGACTGCATAAAAATTTCAAATTAAATCTAAAACGGAAACCTCAGTTAAGGTCAACTAATGATTGTCTGCATATCACTGAAGAATATAAATTGAGGTCACAACAAGATGTGAAAGAAACAAGTGTAGTAGATAATAATTTGAGGAGAGGACAGTCACCAGTTGCCGTCATGTTAAAACGCAGACTGCAGACTGTGCAGACTGCAGACCACTCGGTGACCTCGGTTGGGACTGTCTGGAGCGAAGGCGTTCAAAGCAACTAGCGATTAATCTGTTTAAGGCTCTCCACAATCTTTCTCCGATTCGTTTAACAAGCATCTTTAAAACTACATCCAGTGTTCACTCACATAACCTACGAAATTCAAAATATAACCTCTTTGTCCCTAGACCGAGCACTGAAGCAGGAAAACGAAGCTTCCAATATCGTGGTTCTGTTCTCTGGAACAGCTTACCTTTGAGCGCTAAGACACAGCCCACTCTCGGCTCTTTTAAATCGTCTCTATGTCATTAAATAATAGTTAATAAAGATAATCTTGTACAGATAGGTAATTTAGTTGGATATTTTAATTAGTTAATTGATTAATTTAGACACGGCTCTATGGGAGAGCATGTAACATGAATGGATTCCGTGTATAAATAAAGTTTTACCTACCTACCATGCAGACTAAGCAGACTATGCAGACTGGTATTTTGTTTTCTTTAAGTAAACTGTGATTTGTTGTACTTTTTAGGACTTTTCACTTTTTGTCGTGTTAAGATGACAAGGCCAGCAGCTTGGCACCGAGTTCTCCAAAAAATGCCCCGCAGTAAGGAATTCTCGAACAATTTCGACGGAAAGATTTGCACCTTCTGGGAGTATTTCATATTCCTTTGCTAGACGATTCAAAAGCACATTTTGGTTTTGCAGTTAACGAAGTTTCCGAGCTTGAGCGTACCGTGAACTTGTTACCGTATACATTACAGGTCTAAAAACCTACAGACACGCTTAAACGGGTGTCTGTAAAACCCGGAACAGCCCCAGAATACCCCGGAACACCCCGGAACACCCCTGGAACACCCCGGAACACCCCCGGAATACCCCCCGGAACACCCTGGAACATCCCCTGAACACCCCCGGAACAGCCCGGAACAGCCCGGAACAACCCCGGAACACCCCTGGAACATCCCATAATACCCCGGAGCATCCCATAATGCCCCGGAATACCCTCAATACAGCCAGGAACACTCTTGAACACTAAAAATAGTGGTCAGCGGTCAGACCGCTCACGCTAAGACTGACCCGAGACCTCCGAAGATTAACGAAGATTTCCTGATTTTTCCGAAGACCTTTGCGAATCACCCGAAGAGAAAATGACAAAAATAAAATATAAAATAACATTGGCGTCCTTTAGATCGACAAAGATTTGATTTTGAATATTTCAATTCAATTATTGAAGTTGTTGTAACTCATGCGAGATTTGCATTATAACTCTCGACAAACCGATGTGACGTCTAAAGTGAAATTCTGGGGGGTGGGCATCCCGAATAATAATTCAATTTACCATATAACACGTCACGGTCGCGATAACTTACTCTTGGGCATTGCATGACAGAGTTTGCACGCAAAACAAAACAGATTTTGCAGGCTGCTAAACGTCTATAGGATTTATTTTGTTTCCGTAAAGGCTGTTCCTTTTCAATTTATGTAGCTAGTACTACCACATTTTCTCAATAAGTGCCCCACTTGCTGTTACTGTACGAACTGGGCAAAGACCAATTAGAAAAATGTTTGAATAGTTTTGAGAAGTAAGTTGTAACGCAAGGTTTATCGCAACGTATAAAGTTGGCTTATTGAGGGAGCACACAAACTTTGCGAAGTTCAAGGAAATGTGATATGTACTCTCATCGTTGATATTTTCCTTTTTTCATTTACTGAATTTTTTCTTTTAAAGTCTAACTAGGTCTTGCGAAAGTAAATAAAATACTTGTTCCTTTTCTCGCTATAGGAGTGTAAACTCCTTCGATCCTTTTGCTCCAGGGTTACGTTGTGACATCCTACATTATAAGCCCTCGGATACCTCTACAATATTATAGTGTTATATTTTCACTGGGGTACCCGCAAACAATGCCCAGACTAAGATAAGATATAGGAGAATCAGCCTGAGGCGATTGGGAGCGGGTAGCTCCCGGAAAGAAAGTAGGTTCATCGCTGCCGGGAGGAGGGTGGGGCGAAGCGAAGCAGGCAACGTCGCATTCGAGGACAGAACACGGAGAAGCGAGTCTTGAAGTCCTTATAACTGACTGGAGGAATGTGGTTACGTAATACGTCCCCACGGATCCAGAACTGCACGCTGAATGCGTGAAAACAGGGATAAAGGGGGCATTGTATACGAGTCCCCCAGGGAAAATGGCGCCACAAATGGGCTACTAGATCTAGAAGCAGTTTAACACAACACGTCTAAGGGAAAGCCTTTTGAAAAAGGGACAAATCATTACATGCTTGGTAAGCAGCAACGACACCAGAAGAAGCATCAGTTGAAACGCTGTTCGCTAGAACCGCTGCAGGGGCACTTGGAAGTAGCAAATCCCTAAGGTCACTGTAATGATCCACCATGTTGGAGTTTGCCCAACCCACATGACTCGCAATAGATTCTTTTGAAACTCCGAGTAAAGAAAGGGTTATAGAGCAACCACTCCGAGAACTATGCGGAGTCTCGTCCTCATCACTATTGATAGCACGAAGATATGACTTCAATCTGTTATGAACTGCCGAACCTACAAACGGGTCCTCAAGAACACTATTTCCTTTGGTGGCACGAAATAAATATCCTTTACTAAGGTCTATTCTTAAGAGCTTAGAAATTGACAAATAACGCTCAAAATTACGAACGGGGCACACAACCTGGTTATCGCAACGCTTGACTGCAAACGTGTTAACAGAATCTCCACGTAATGTTTTCCCAAATGTATGATTAAATAAAATACCTGAAGATTGAGGGAAAAACAAAGCTTCCCTAGACAGAACCCTTCCTAGATCTGAAGAACGGTCCCCAGAGAAAAAATCAACAGAGAAAAAGCAAAGATCTCTACTAAGTAAATACAAAGAAATGGGAGAAATCTCTGGGGCTCGAAGCTTACACACTATATGTTCCGCCAAACGTTGTAACTTATGCAAGAATAAAGGAATTGACTTAATAGGGCAAACCCTAGCCTGAGCTTGCTCTTCTTTAATCGATCTTAAGTAATTCTTAATTGAAGGGTGCAAAACGGGGTTACCTATCCCCAACCTATCGTCCAATTCCCCACCCAATCCATCCTCTGTAAAAATAGCGCGAAGCTTTCCGATGAGACTGTCAACCGTTCCAGCGGATAATCTGAAGGACATTCACAGGAAGAAGCCTTTTGCTTGCTTAACTCCGGACAGGAAGTCTGATGTACTTTAGTGCGACCTGACTTGTCTTTCCATATAAGAAACTTCAAGATGTCCGAAGAAGAGGCAGAAGGGAGAAGCTTGGGAATGGGTAAAGCTGCAAGAAAACTCATGAGTTCTCTTTGAAGAGACGTTCTCTGCTTTTCGTACGGTTTAGCTGACTTGGTCCGCTTGAGCTCGGCAAGTCTGTCATTAATGGACTTGAGATCAACACTTATGGACGAAGAAGTGTCTGGAGTGGGTATAACTTCTTTCCTGAATCCACACCTCTGGCAAAAGTTGTATGTGTCATCATTAAGGTACGCACACTGCGGGCAAGGAATAGCCGGTCTCCAAACCCGGGGCCGACGATTTTAAATGTGGCAGAAAGGACCAAAATATCAAACACACTTGGGCACCCTAAAAACCAGTAGATCCCACTGCAATGGGCGAGTAACAAAATTTCCAGAGGAGGACGGACAAAGTAAGACGCCCGATTCGCCTTTCCATCCGAGCGTAAAATGCTCCTGGGCATGGGCAAATAACACTGGCCACAAAAATGGAGGAGGGGAGAGTCGCGGGACGACTATAATAAAGCTAACTTCCGACTTAAACAGGAACTTTAGCACCGGACCAATGAGGGTAAACGGGGGGAAGACGTAAGCATTGTCAGAGCAAGCGATGGACTGGGCAAACATATTAACCCCAGAAGACTGAGGAATGAAAGACGGAGTAAAATGCTTAAGAGAGGGCGCCCCTGGAGATCAACCTGTGTGTTAGAGTCCAAAGACATAAGATCTATAGAGTGAGGACCAAAATGCCGCTCCACACGTCGCCAGGACTCCTCAGAAAGCATACAGTCTTTGTCGGAAAGTTGCCTGGAAGGGGCGTCAGCAGGGTTGGATCGAGAAGGAACAAACTGGAAGAAAAGATTTGAATTGGAAGCAAGAGCTGTTTCGTGTAACTCTTTGAGCGTATCGTTGAGCAATTTGTTCTCTCCACCTTGACGTTGCCAGGACTGTAAGACGGCCAACGAATCGACGTGAACATCCACACGCGTGTTGCAGACAAAAGATCTCCCTGCCTTTAAGACATTGACAAGAGCACGAGCTTCCTTGACTACAATCGGAAGATGGAGCATTTCCGGCTTCCAATAATCACGGGTCTTGAAAGGCGAACTACCAGAGATGCTAATAATACCACCCCATGCAAAGTCTGAAGCATCACAAAAGACCTTGAGGCAAACGTGGTACTCGGGCAGCCATGGAAAATGACCTTCCCAGGAATCAAGAAAACACCTATATTTGATTTCCTTTTTGAGATCACCAGCAACTTTGATTAAACGGGACGATTTAAGAAAACCAGCATTAGCACGATAGGTCTCCCTAGCAAAGAGCCGGGCCGCCGGAACAGCGATACAGAAAGACGAAATTTTGCCCGCCAAACGTCGAAGAGTTTTAATAGATACTGTCCGGTTGGATAAGACATGTTCTCGTAATACTGCGAATTTCTCTTTCTTGTCTGCTGGCAAGATAAATGAGCACAGTTCAGAATTGACTAGAAATCCAAGGAATTTGACAATGCGAGAAGGGATAAGCGTGGACTTTGAAAGACCCAGAAAATAACCTAAAGAAACACGAACTGCAGCGGAAATAAACACAGCCGCCTCAGCGAGCTCAAAGTCAGACCATGTAGGGGAAACGGCAAGTGACTCGTTGGAAACTGCAAGCTGTCCGACGTGCCTGTCGTCGATATACTGGCTGCATGGGACTCCAAGACATCTAATGTAACTTGTAGCAGCGAGGCCAATTGTGTGGTACAAGTAGGCGCTAGCCTTCCAGCCGAAGGGGATTGTACGGAAAACAAAATACCATCCTTGCCACTCCAGGCCAAAAAAGGTGTAACTATCTTCAGAAAGAGCGACATGGTCATACCCACTCTTATCATCCAACGTCGTTTGAAAATGAAACTTTCCCACGTACCTAGGGAGGTCAGAAATGTAATCGAGTTTCAAAGGTAGCTCCCTTATCCACAAATTTAAGAATCACTAATCATGGCACATTCTTGGCTTAGATGGCTCGACTGTAATGGGCATAACGAGGTCAGGAGGAGAAACCGAGCCAACCCTTCCCCAAATAAAAAGGGAGCCATTTCTTAAGCGCTGCATGATGGTGTAGGAAATAAACCGCTCAAATCCGATGCAAGACTTATTGTTAGCGAATACCATCTTTGGAGGCGTAGCAGAATCATAGAACGAACCTTGAAAATCCCCCCGGAATGGGACAAAGAATTCTTTAACATTAACCTTGTGTCTGATGTAATGCAAGACCTCCTGCTGTTTAGAATAAGAACCCAAATTTTTTCCCATTCTCCGACATGTCTGTGAATTTCTCCGGCTACAAAGCTTTCTGGATCTCTAAACAGGACATCTTTAGCAGAGACTTCAGCTGACCATTGAGAAACTAACACTGGAGACGGCGTCGGGGTTGCTACGCTTTGGGGCTCACCCCTCCAATCACACCAACGAACCGAAATGGGACAAGAAACAGCTTCTTCTGGACAAAATTGGAAGGTTTTGAGCCGCTTAGGATAGCTCTAGAAAAGAAAAGAAACAAAACGGGAGAAGTAAGACCCCAAAGCGAAGCAACCCCGAAATACCCCGTCCAGGGACAGAGCAGCAAAGGATCTAAGATAATCCCTTCGAGGAAGCTTCGCCAGAAGTCCACCCGGAAAAGTGGCGAGACGCAAACGAACAAAATGAGCACAAATAATAAACAAAATCGTGAAAACAAATACAAGTCAGCAACAAATAATCTTTATTTCACACTCTGGTACAGACAAAAGGAAGACTTCAACGACCATTCAAATCAGGACAATTCCTAACAAAATGCCCTGTCTTCCTGCATTGAAAACACCTTCCCCGCATTGGGGCTCTATGCCTTCCTCCAAAAGCCCGAAGAGACGCAGGAGGCTGGCTGGACTGAGCGGCATAACGGCGCTGGAACTGCTCTGGCTGAGGGTATGGACTTGAATCCGATGGTAGAAAGGAGCTAGATTTCAATAGCTTGTGGATTTGGCCGGCCACTTGCTTCTCCTCTTCGTCCCCAAGCAGTTGAATGACTACGGTTCCAAGCTTAGGCTCTCGCACAAAGGGTCGACACTGTTTGAAAATGGCCTCAAATCTTCTACGCTCCGGGTGATTTGTCTCACGGGATACGTCCGCTAACTGTTCCAGGGAAGCAACGAGCGCATATGGATCTACCAAGGCACTTGGACGACTCGCCAACTGGCGTGCCATGTCCAGGACAGAGTTGACGGAACTTTTAGTGACAAGTGATTGAAGACTCAACCTTCATTCGCAAGGTAGCGAGATCCTAAAATAAGAACAATTCCAGACAGCAATCATTAAAAGAATATTTTCATCGTACAGAAGACGCGAGACTTAGCAAATAATACGCTTTACCAGCTAAAACCCAGCGAGACAAACTCACAAGCAGACTAGCTGTAAAAGCTCTAAAATCCAACACTATATGTAAATTTGCCAAATCAGGCAACAACAACAACAACAAGTATATATATATGTAGATAAATGAATCTCGCGAGAAACAGTGAAAATCCAACATGACAAAAAAGGCAAGTCGAAAAACTAAAACACACCCACGAAGGAATTTACAATGACAACTTGCAAAACACGGTGACAAACCTGCCTGATTAAACGGACGCAAAAACTAAACCACAAAACATACAGATCCCGCGAGACCGAACTAGCTAAATAGAGCTGGCCAGAACAATGAAATGGCGAGACAAACAAAGTCGCTAAATCAAGGAACTAGAACAAACAAATTCCGCGAGGCACACTCGCAAGAAAAAACTTCGCGAAAAACAGGTAAAATTCGGCGAGACACACTCGCTCGAACAGCGAAAATCCGGTGAGACACTCGCCATAACGCAACAAACAACAACAACAACAAGCTTTATTACCGAATAGAAAAAGGAAAAAAAATTAAACTTTACAATATAATATATTAATACAAAAATAGGTAATGTTTACTCAGGATAACTAAAAAGCTAATCGAGCTGAGTAAAACTAAGTGATGTTTAAGTACAGAGGTAGGTTGGCACTAAAGCTTGGTGAAACGCCGACATCCAGCGCCGACATCTAACGCCGACATCCAACGAGACACACCCGCTATAACGAAAAACCAGCGAGGCGCACTTGCTCCAACGCTAACATCCAGCAAGACACACTCGCTAAAACGCTGTCATCCCGCGAGACACACTCGTGATAACGCTGACAACCAGCGAGACACACTCGCTATAACCGTCTAACATTCAACGAGACACACTCGCTATAACCGCCTAACATTCAGCGAGACACACTCGCTATATCCGTCTAACATTCAGCGAGACACACTCGCTATAACCGTCTAACATTCAGGGAGACACACTCGCTATAACCGTCTAACATCCAACGAGACACACCGGCTATAACGAAAAACCAGCGAGGCGCACTTGCTCCAACGCTAACATCCAGCAAGACACACTCGCTAAAACGCTGTCATCCCGCGAGACACACTCGCGATAACGCTGACAACCAGCGAGACACACTCGCTAAAAAAAAAGAACCAGCGAGACACACTCGCTAAAACCGTCTAACATTCAGCGAGACACACTGGCTATAACCGCCTAACATTCAGCGAGACACACTCGCTATGCTAACATTCAGCGAGACACACTCGCTATAACCGTCTAACATTCAGCGAGACACACTCGCTATAACCGTCTAACATTCAGCGAGACACTCGCTATAACCGTCTTACATCCAACGAGACACACCCGCTATAACGAAAAACCAGCGAGGCGCACTTGCTCCAACGCTAACATCCAGCGAGACACACTCGCTAAAACGCTGTCATCCCGCGAGACACACTCGCGATAACGCTGACAACCAGCGAGACACACTCGCTAAAAAGAAAGAACCAGCGAGACACACTCGCTAAAACCGTCTAACATTCAGCGAGACACACTCGCTATAACCGCCTAACATTCAGCGAGACACACTCGCTATAACCGTCTAACATTCAGCGAGACACACTCGCTATAACCGCCTAACATTCAGCGAGACACACTCGCTATAACCGTCTAACATTCAGCGAGACACACTCGCTATAACCGTCTAACATTCAGCGAGACACACTCGCTATAACCGTCTAACATTCAGCGAGACACACTCGCTATAACCGTCTAATATTCAGCGAGACACACTTGCTATAACCGTCTAACATTCAGCGAGACACACCCGCATGAACAGCGTAACACCGGCGACACAAACTCGTGAATACGCCAAAATCTAGCGAAACAATCTCGCTAAAACACTAAATCCGGCGAGACAAACTCTAGAACGGCTAAAATTCGGCGAGAGAAACTGGCAAGAGCAGCTAAATTCGGCGAGGCAAACTCGCAAATTTGGAAAACTAGAACATACAAATCCCGTGAGACAGCCTAGCAAAAAACAGCTAAAAATCCGGCGAGACAAACTAAGATCAAAGTGTAAGCGAGACAAACTCGCTATAACGGAAAACTAAAAGAACGCGACAGTTGTGCAAGAAACCAAAAGCTAAAAATGTAACGAGACAAAATCGCTAAAAAGAACAACTACAAATAGCATACCACGAGGTATAAGGACGCTAAAACTGCGAAAACCAGTGCAACAGCGAAACAAACACACCTAAGCCTAGCCACGCGCGGTAACGAACTCGTAATAACAACTAGTACGATAAAAGGGGAAACTGTAAGGGGAACAAAAAACCACCCACCATTTCGGCAGCCGGTTCTGCGGGCTGAACGGGACCGACAGCCTGAACTTGGTTAGCTACAGCGTCATTTTGTTGAGCCTGAACCGGCTGGTCTTCTTGGGGAGCTTGACCATCAAGAGCTTGAATGACAGCTGCGTTGTCGACGACAGCAGGAACCTGTTTCGCCATGGAAAACTAGAGAAACGGGGCAGCGATGAACACACGCAAAACGAAACGAAGCGAAGCAGGCAACGTCGCATTCGAAGACAGAACACGGAGAAGCGAGTCTTGAAGACCTTATAACTGACTGGAGGAATGTGGTTACGTAATACGTCCCCACGGATCCAGAACTGCACGCCGAATGCGTGAAAACAGGGATAAAGGGGGCATTGTATACGAGTCCCCCAGGGAAAACAGTGAGTACTTTTTTGCAAGCGCACATTTCTCCTACTCGTTTATCTTCCGAGCTACGCTCTTTTGTTAACCAAAAATATATGCAGGCCTAACTGCAAAAACGTTGTCATTCAAATATGACAAGAGAAAGCTGCAAGATGGGATTTTATTAGACATGGAAAAACGTTCTTGGATTTTAACATTCCTGAAGCACTCATGCATTACGGTATGTTACTTCAAATTATTATGAACTGTGGTTTTTTAATTTTAAATGAGGTGTATATTTTAGCGTAACGAGCCGGCGGCCAAACATTTTCCATGCGCCTGTGGAAATAAAACGATGACGATCGTGTGACCTCGGAATAATGACCTAAAAGCATTGCGTGACACTGTATCATTTGTATCATTTGGCTTTGTTTTGTCCTTGTGGTTACACCTGTTTTTTGAACGTGATAATGCAAACCTCGCACGAGAAAAGTCAATGCAGAATTAACAGTTCAACTGTCACATTTTCATATCACTGAAAGTCGTAAGTTATTGATCTGAAGGTTACGTGCATGATATATTTTTCCCATTAATTAATGGTTTTTTCGCTGTTCTTAAAAGCTTCGAAAATATTTCAAGCATTCTTGAAATGCTCGGAAATCTCAGGGTGATCCGCAAAAGTCTTACGAAGAATTGGGAATCTTTGGAGGTCTTCGGCTTAGTCAATTCGTGAGCAGTCTGACCGCTAACCACTATTTTTGGTGTTCCGGGGGTGTTCCTTGCTGTTTCGAGGGTGTTCCGGGGTATTATGGGTTGTTCCGGGTTGTTGTGGGGTGTTCCGGGGGTGTTCTGGGGATGTTCCGGGGTGTTCCGGGGTGTTCCGGGGTTTTACAGACACCCCGCTTGAACAAGCTAATTTATGCAAATTGCTATCTTAAACATGTCGCTAAAAAATTTCAAAAACCATCTGTTCCTGTATATGTTAAAACCAAAAAAGAAATCATTTCTATGTCGGTTGGAAAATCTGTGGTTAGGACTGATATAAATCATGGACACAACATCGTAAACTAAAACTAAACCGCATTTTGGGAAGAGAAAACAGGTTTAAAAACCTACTGACACGCTTGAATAAACAAGCTAATTTATGCAAATTGCAATCTTATAAAAATGTCGCTAGAAATTTCAAATTACCAAACAAAAGTGTTTCAAAAACCTTGCAAAGTACAGTCAAAATTATTCATATCAAGCACAGACACAATCTTTTCAACCAACATCTTGCTCAAAGATACATAACCGAAACAGCTGTTTCATAACACAAATCATAAAAGAACAAATTAAATTACAGTTTCTCGTCAACAACTTTATTTTTGGAACGATGTTAATTGCTTTTGTCACGTACTCACGTTCCACCGTTGGCCACGACAAAGTTCAATTTTACCTGCCCTTACAATAGCTTTAGGAAATTACCATCAATTCCACCACACCAAGCCTTTACTGAAAATATAATATTCGAGAGGAAAAAGTAGAAAAGCACATTTGCGCTGATCGTTTCCGTCCCCATATGTACGTTCAACCATAGGAAGCCCAAGCATAATATTTGAATATCATTAAAAATGGCGTTTCAAAATATAAGACTTTGTATGGGATTTCGAAGCGAACATT